>VXAK01006073.1:0-77737 GCA_013399435.1 Arenaria interpres
AAATGTGTATTACAGATTGTTTAGGATCCCTAAGAAATAACACAACTCTGATCCTTCATTTAATAAAAAAAAATATTCTTTAACTAGTTGGTAACTGGACAGACAAGTCAAAAGATGATGGGAAAGAGAAGCACGTATTTGTCTCAAGATTGTACAGCAAGTCATTATCTGAAATGCTCTAGCTGCTCAGGTTCCAGCCTCAGCTGCTAACACCAGTGATCCCCAACCTAGAACTTGGAGGTAATGTCTGAAACCTTTAGTTATTCTTCATTGTTATAAGTAAGGGCTGCTAAAAGAGAACAAAGTTGAGTATCTGTGGTGTATTACTTGCTCAGTGGTGTTTCCTGAAGGCTAGCAAGAATTGTACGGGGTTCTAATGGCCTTTAATAATTGAGCAGGAACACCATAGGATCAGCCATCACTGGCATAAACTTAAAGGGCTCTATGATTTCCCAAGGTCATAATGACCCTGAATAGTTGAGCAAAGACAGTATATAGGATCAATCATTAATGGCATACACTTAGAGGGCTCTATATTTATGCAGCTCCTGTAATTATTTTTATGATTTTGGTTACCTTTGATAGTAAGGAGATGATGAAAAAATTTAAAGTTTTCACAAAGTTTATATTATTGTTAATGTACATGAATAGTGTGGTAATTTTCTGTTTTAGAGAAGCAGTGTTATCTATTCAGTCTCCTTGTTCTGAACTTAATGATTAGAGATTTTAGTAAAATTGTATTTGCAAGGTTTCTTTAAGATGAGAATTTCAAATAACATTTCTAAGGTCACAGCCATTTAAAATTATTTCTTCTGCATTTGCTGTAAGTCAGAATGATTGCATATGTTGGAAAGCTGCATAGCATGGACCATTTCTGCAAGATCTGAAGGTCAAAGATGTGATGTATTGTCAAATACTACCCTGGTAATGAGCTCTGTTTTTTAAATGCTGGTTGCAATTTACTTATTGATATTCCTGTTGATACCTGAATCTGATTTAGTGCCTTCTATGGGACTTAGTCTTATTAGTGCAAATGCTAAATAAATATGCATAGCCGTAAGCGAACTCATGGCACAAAACTTGTATAAACAGCAAGGACTGAATAGAATCCAGTAAATTTGTACTCATCTGTAGCATAGTGGACCAGAGCAGCTTTCTTCTGCCATCCTATTTAGTAAGCACTAATTACATGCTTTGTGTTGGTCAAAAGTATAAAAATATTTTTATATTCATTAATCTAGTCTCCATGTTTCAATATCCAAAGCTACCACTCTGTGATTGGGTGTGATAGGCCAGCTCTGTTTATAGAGTCCTGGGAAGAATAAGAGGTGTTTGGCAGTTTCTAGTAAGGTACCATAACTATATTTTTGTGTTTGATCAGGACAGGAATTTGTGCTGGAGCTGAGTAAAGAATATTCTTACAGGAAGAAGAGCTGCACCTGTACACTGACAGGCTTTTCTCTAGCACAGAGTTAGAAAATGCGGGAGAAATAGGCCCTAACTGAGGTACACTGGAAAAAGGGTAGAAGAAAGAGCCAGTGAGACAGGCTGCATAACTCTGTCTTATATTTAAATCTGTCAGTCTCCCTTAAGTGTATATTCCAGTTATGCTATGCAGGCTTTGGCAACTTTATTATTTAATTACATATGTGCTTTTAAAAGGTTAGAGTTTTTTAATTTAATTGATAGAATGCATATAAATTTCTGTCATAGTTCAAATGTTTGTTTTACTAGTTGAGATGTACTGTGCATTCAACACATAATATTTTTTGGTGAATGTTATTTTCCAAAAACTGAAGGCTAATCACAAAAAATATAAACTGATTTAGTATGTAAAAGTCCAAACTGTCACCACACTGAGATTGCTTACTTCCCATTTAGCTATGGCCCAACTCGAGGAACTAACATTCTCATCAATAATACACTGGTGAAGTAACCCCTATTCTGAGATGCTGAGAGGTTTTTTTCCTTTAACTAAAATATATATTTCAACTAAAAAATCTAATCTTTTCACTGTCTCCAGAGGGCAAAATCATTGACTGTTATGTTACAAACTGTCTGTGAATTAAAAGAGTCTATATAAAATGGAAAGAATGCTGCTTGAGCAATTAATCACTTTTTACTTAATTTAAAATAAATAATGACACGTTGCATTAGATTTAAAAAAAGACTGGTTCTTGGAAAAGCAGCAGAACATTTTTTTTTCCTTTCAGTACAGGTTGGTTTCCAAATCTTACAGGCACAGTAGTTTTTGGTTATGTGACAATATTTTCTTGTAATATTCTATGTAATATGTTACACAAAGGCAAGATACTCTTGGCCACTAACATATAGACACTTAGATTTTGAGGCTAGAATTTAGATCCTGGTTTTTGTTAAAAGTTCACATTAACTGCATAATAATTCTTAAGCAACAACTGTTGTTGATTAAAGGCTTTAGGTCATGGACAATTCATCAAATCCCCAGGTAAATTTCTTGCAGTAGCTAATTCGTTTCATTGTAGAAAAATATATATTCTTTCCTGCAGTTGGAATTCGCTCAACTGCACATCCCAACCTGTATAGATTTGTTGCACCAGATCTTATTGACTCCCATCCAAGGAATAAAGTTATCTCCTTCTTTTTTATAAACTACGTTAACGGTGTCCACGTACTTTTTCTGCGTTGAAGATCTGTGTTCCTCATCTGAAATAATTCATTTTCACCCTCTCTGGCTCGCTGCACATCCAGTGCTTTTGAAGAAAGCTGATTCTGCTGGATGGTCCCATGTTAATATTTCAGTGGTTTAGGTACTGCTCGGCTGTGGATTTCTGGTTCATTTACCAACAACTGCGATGAGATGGTGAACTTGTTGGTATGTTGCCGCTGAGCAGAACTATACCCTCATCCTGCTTTTGTCACAAATGATTCTGAGTTTGTCCATATGGAAGTGCATTTCTGTCAGACAAGCCCAGAATTTATCACTGCTATTTGGTTTGGTTTAAGTTGTCTGAAGATCACCAGTGACTTTATTTATACCTACCCACTTTCCCCAATTCATTGAAAAAAAAAAATAAAAATCACTGAATAATAGTAATGGAAGAACAGACCCTTGTGGGCCATAGCTGAAGAGGCATCTTAATTGGAATGACCATGCTGCTTTTTTTCCCATGTAATTGGTTTTAATTAATTGTAAACTGTGCTGTGAAGCTGTGCAGTTAAACCAATCTAGATATGTATGTTAGTACTGCAGAGTGGTTGATGTATATTATAAATAAATATTTTTATAAATGGAATTCCACCACTTGAATCAAAGTCACTTTAAGTTCAACCATGCTTATTTTCCATAACCCACCATCACTCGTCAGTAGTCATTCTGTTACATAGTCCTGAGCTGTATTCTAACTTCCCTAATTGTCCTAAATCAGTGCAACATTAGGCAGCCACTTCCTACCCTGTAAGGGTATGCTGAATGGTGTTTTTTCAAAAAATGTTTCATTCTGTAATAGAGCCAAGAAGTCTAAACTGAATTCATATCTTCTTGTTATCTGTTGACAGATGAATCTTGCCCCAAGGGTTACTTTCCAAGATCCTTAATCTTCCTAGTTGATGGGTCAGTTTGGAGAAAAAGCTAAATGTATTTGTGACACGAGCTACTGTTTGGTGTTTCAGGACTTCCTGTCTATAACCTGCATATAAGGTAGCTGCTAAAGCTGTTCCCTTGAGGATATGTACAGTGTGGATTGCTCTTAGCAGGGAAGCTTTTAACAAAATCAAAACAAACACATACCAGAAAAAAAACCAAAAAACCAAACCACAAAACCAAACAGCTGTGTGGCTGAAATTAATTATGGGTCAATGTGTTCTTCAATTTATGGTCACTGTAGTGGGATTTAGTAATGCTGCTGGAAGGTGATCAGGTTGTTATGTATTTCATAGAAAAAACTGAGTGACCCATTCACTGAAGATATATAACTGGTGTATAAATCCCGGAAAAAGGAAATCTCGCCTCCAGATGTGGCTGGAATGGTCACTGGGAAAGCAGTGAGGGACCGTCAGCAAACAGAAGAGTTGAGTTCACTTGGTAGCTGTATATACAGGTTTGACTACTGGTACCTTTAAAGAGGATGAAGTACAGTGGTACTAGAGAGTGACAGCAGTTTGGCTATGAGGTCCAGCAACTTCTTAGTTTTCTCCTGTGCCATACTAATGTTCTCTTAGCGGTGTTTCTGCAACATACAGTATTGCCTCTGCTGAAACAGGTTGAGCTATACTATAACATTAAAGGTTCACAGACTGGGAAGTTCATTTTCTGGAGCAGCTATTGCACAAGGTTAGGGAAGTGGAATGCCAGGTAATGCTGAGAGGGCAGATCCATGGCTTTTCTTCTTTTTGCCACTAGGGAAAACCCATAACCCCACAGAACAATACCTTTGCTTAAACCACCTAGTAAAGAGAAAATAAAAATATACATCAATTAATGGTATCATACCGATTGTTTTGTTTTCTCAGTATATTGCAATTTTCATTGGAATTACACATATGCAAATTATAGCATCCTACTATCTGTTTACTTTCTCAAAGCTTGTTTTCATAAAATGAGCATTTACTTAAATTGCTCAAGTAGATTTTTTTTTTTTATACCAGCTGCATAATTGCTGAACATGTTGCTCTTAAATCTGTTTCCTACAGAAAGGGGGCTTTTTCACATGCTAATCCTCATCCCTTCATCTGGACGTTTTAAAGAAGTAGCTGTTACAGGTTACTAGATTAGTATTGAGACTTGAACACTATACCAATTTACAGAGGCTACAGAATTGAATTAGTTACGTATTATGGAACTGTGCAAATGCGTGCACATCCTTGTTGCTACTTTAGTCTTGCATCAGTTTCTGTAACTGCTAGGAATATTTTTCTTTTTCTAAGCCCAAATTCCACAATGCCTTACTTCATTAATGTATGTTTGGCATGCTGACTTAAGGAATCCTGGAAATGAAATGTGTATGTTTGGCCTATAAACAAAAGCTTTCAGCTTTTTAAATTACTGACCCTACTCCTTGTACTAAGGAATTGTTGGCTGAAAAGAATTGACTAGGTGTAAAATCTGTTTCCTGGCATTTCAAAGTGTACGTTGTCTATAGGACT
Organism: Arenaria interpres; assembly: GCA_013399435.1. Taxonomy (NCBI): domain Eukaryota; kingdom Metazoa; phylum Chordata; class Aves; order Charadriiformes; family Scolopacidae; genus Arenaria; species Arenaria interpres. The sequence goes on from VXAK01006073.1 coordinate 5,125, forward strand.
TCAAAAAGTCACTAATCTTTTCTTTCTACTCCTTTTTAGTTTGAACTTTTGCAATTGTTTCCATATGCTCTTTTACTGGGAGCAGGAGAGTGGACGCTTCTGGGGATGTAGAGCATGATTCCTGCTGGCAGATGGTAGAGGGACCATTTACTGTAAGTCCATTGAGAACACATTGTTAGCATGGCTTTTCATTTAGTCAGCAATAGGATCAAGAAAATTTTCAAATAAATGGACTTTTGGGTAACCCTTACTGTGAATCTTAAGTCAGTGAGGTTTTCTGTCTGGTAATAGTACCTGTCTTAACATTGAATTTGTCAGAAGTTGGTATCTAGACCGTTCTCCTTACTAAAGCAATCAAAACATCACATGAACATGCACTTACTACATAGTACCTTTTAGCCAATTAGTTCCAAAGGCTTCTAGTGTGTAGTGCTTGAACTGTCAAAAAAGTGTCCAACAACTTCAAGTGTCAAAAACTTCAAGTTTCATCTGTAATAACAAATTATATAAAATTTCCTTACGAAGACGTTATTATTTGCAAAGACTTTAAGAAGGGGATTTGGCGACAGGTTGATGGAATTTCAATGCTTTCACCTAGCAAAGAAATTGTCTTTTAGTGAAGTAAAGCCTCGGAGTTGAAGAGATGAAGTTGGTTGATGGGGGAATATGGATAAAATATAAGGGAATAAACAGTGTAAAACTGCTTTTCTCAAAGGTGTCAAGAAGAAAGGGAATTAATGCAAGGAATTGTGAAGCTTCCAAGGTACTTCACTGTTCTTGATGCTTCTTCCTCAAAATCTAAAGGTACTGATTGTGCTCCCTTTGAAACCAAAGAAATCAGTCACTAAAGACATAGTACCAGAGGATGAGATCTGTTAAGAGTGTGTCTTGCTGGAGCTGGATGTCAGTTTTACTTAAACAGCTTTATCTTTGTTCAAATTATCTGGTACTCTTCACAAGTTTTAACCATGATGTTTGGTGTGTCTACAGCTTTGATTTTAACTTGTTGGCACTGGGTTGGCATCCATTCTGTAGATGGATGGCCAATGCTTTAGTGTCTAGCGTCCCAAGATCCATTTTTCCTTAGGAAACCAAGAAAAAGTTTGTAGCTGTGTATCTGACTTATGGTTTTATTTCTCCCTTTGCATGGTAATTTTCCTCCTACATCTTTAACCTAGAAATAAGTTAAAATTTCCTTGCTTTTAGCTGTACTTAAATTAGTTCAGTCAGGAGTCCCCTGACTCCAAAAGTGGCTTTTTTAGCACAGTTTACCAAGAATTAGTAGTATCACATAAAACCAGGAGTTAAAATTCTCACATTCTGGGATTTTATCTGTTTTATAAACGGTGACAATAACACGTTAACATGGATGCCTCCATTAGGTTCAACTAAAACTTAATTAAAGTTTGAAAAGCATTATGAGTTTCTCTGATGAAAGGCCTTATGTAAATTTGGGAAGTGTGTTTATTATTGCTGATAATAAAAGCCCAGTTTCTTCTGAACAGCTTATATGTTAAGCTACAGCTTGAAGGTGACTTGGGGTCATAGTCAATATAATCTTTGTCTGCATTCTGTGCCAGGAAGCCCTCCAAAGGCCAGGCAGACTCACCTTCAAAATTAATTTTTCAATATGACTGCAGCAGAGTTTGATTTGCAAACACAGTAACTAATTTCCTTTCGTTTAGGTCTAAGGGAGATGGTTGCTTTCTGTCTAACACTTACTAGATGTATTCTGATGTCCTGATTTTCACTTAAACTGGAGGAGACAGTGAAAACTCCATAGATGATGTTGGGATCCTACTAAATTTCCCAAGACCTGAGCCAGAATCTGTTTTGTAGGTATGCTCCAAACTTAAACTTTAAGCCCTCTAAGACTAGATTAAAAATCCGCTTGTATTAAAAGAGCCTTGATACCTCCTAGAGAACTGACACAAACATTTCATTAAACAAGTTGTGATGTTTGTTTTCTTGTGTTTATTTTTTTTTTGTTCTTTATTGTATGGGGCATTTGCATGAAAATGGGATATTGAAAAGTTCATCTGATCCTGCTGCTCATTTCTCACCTGGAGGCACAATCTTTGCCCTGATTTGCAATTAGTTATTGTGTAAATGATTGCAGTGTCAGAGTTGGTGTTATGCCTTTGAGTGGAGAGGGAGCAGCAGGAGCTGATGAATACTTAAAACCACCCAAGTTTTATGCAAAGCTCTTTGCAAAATTACGCACACTGAGGGAAAGATGAAATTGAGAAGTCACACAGACTGAGTGGAATGGTCTTTAAAACACTGCTTTAAATGTTTGCATCTCACCTGTCTCTCATCAAGCCAGTGTCAAATTAGTAGCTAGTAGCTCTGCTGGAGCAGGAACAAAGTTTAATGGAACCTACAGGGAGATGGCAACAGCTGTTCTCAGACTTCAAAAATTTGATTATGGTACCTCTGCTTGGAACAGGATTTCTGTTACCTAGGGGAGGAAATCGTCACTCCGAGGTATGAATGAGGAGTTTGTTCCATCATGGGAATGGTGGCTTAAGCCAGGCATTGAATCCACCTCTCAAACAAGGAGGAACGCAGATTTGCATTACCATTGTTTAAAATCCTAGAAACCTATTAGTTCAGTGAGAAAGCAAAATGAGGCATCTGCATCTTCTGGAAAACTGGTGGTTTGTGATGTATGTGGCTGGGCCGGGGGGGAAACTGGCCTCTTGGTTCTAGCTCTGGCCTTCTGGAAGATGTAGCAGATGGTTCTGATAAAGTGTGGACCTGAATTCCTCTTCTGTGACTGAAAGAGCTACACTGCCTAAAGTACTCTAAAGGTGTCCCTCCTTTATCATAACTAGTTTTCTCAATAATGCTTAGTTTTTGTACTTCCTAGTTGTTAGATCAGGCACGTTTGAGTTATACAGAACAATGTCTGTGAAAAAGTTACCAAGGGACAGTCTTGCATGTTAAGTTTGGTACCAAATACAGGCACAGGATTTTAAGTGTGTGTAAGGTGTTAGTAAAGAGGGAATGTAAAATTCAGATAAAAGGATGTGTTTAACATAGTTGCACTGCATTTCCAAATTCATTTTGAAGCCAATAAGGTTTTTCTGTTCATTCTTTCAGTTTATAGATTGGGAGCAGGATAAGGGGGGGATTCCTTCACAATTGTCATGGAGATGAAACAGCCAACATAAAGTAAAGAAATCCTTTCCTCTTTGTAGCATGTCAGGTGCCTTGTAGAATGTGGTCAGAAGTCATACAGCATAAGAAGTGACCTCAAGCAGGATATGATGAGATGCTTCTAAGTAATCATTTCCCAATAAAATGCAAAAGATAGGTGGGATGAACAAATTACTCCCTGGAAAATGTATCTAGTTGTAACAATAAGTTGGCGTGCTGGAGATGACCGAATTGTTATTGGTGACTCCAATACATATCTTTGTGTGTAAGTTCCACTTACATGGCAGGCTTTCATTGCAAATGAGCTTTATTGTCTTGGGGGAGGTGGGGGTAGTAAGTCTGCATCCCAGTATCTTATAATTACTAAATGAGATAACTAGAATTGGCTTCTTTTTTTTTTTTAAATATATGTACTTCAGAAAGTCTCGTCGTTTTGTTGACATTCAATTCTGGATGCTGTTGGCGAGTACTGCCCTCAGAGGCTGACAGCAATACACAGTGATCTGTGAGAGCTGGTGAAAGGTGTCTTACTGTGCTTCTGCATAGATAGGTCATATCCCAAAATAACATGAGGAACTTTGAAACCCAAAGTGCTGAGGCCATTATCACATTGCCTTCAATTAGGGTACAAATCAATGTTTCAGCCTGGCTGTCCTTTCTGAAGTTGTTTTTAGAATCTTGGTATTTAGGAATCCCCTATGACTAGGTCTTGTTTCCTGCTTGCCTCTTTTTAGCATTCCTTGCCCTTCTATCTCCCTCTTTAGCAGGGCATTGAATGGTTTATGGTATCCAGCACAGTTCTCCAGGGTTTTGGCTTTCACCTCTGAGACTTCGGTAGCTGGAAGAAAAAGCTTCTGATTAAAGAACTGACTTGCTTACCTTAATGGCCTATTCATCTACAAGATGCCTATGTTTTCATCTTCTCAAGTGATTAAGGAGGCTGAATTTAGAGCATGCTTTTACTGTGTGTCTACTTTGCTTTTTTTTTTTTTTAAATAAATACTAGATAGCCATTTTACCTTTCCATTGTAAATGCTGAAAAGCTGTAGTGGGAAGCAAAGTATCCAGCACTACATACTTTGAATAAAGAAATAAAATAATCCTGAAGCTGTTATTTCTACCATTTATCATATTCTTTGGGCTACATATTTAGAGGGGGATGGGGGAGGATTATTTTCTGTAGGAGTAAGGACAGTTGTGTCTGTGGGGACTGAACTGCCAGATGTCACCTTAAGTGTTACAAAAAACAGCAACGGCTTAACATTAAGAAATGCAAGAAATTATACTATTACTATGAGAAAAGTGTGTGTGTGTATCTATATATGGAAAACTCTCCAAATCTTCTAACAAATATGTAGGATTTATCATAAAGCTATTCTTGGATTACGCATTCCAAGTATTAAATTGTAAGTAAAGTGCTCTTTTTGAATCATGATATGCCTTCAATCATGATATTTTAAAAGTAGTAATTTTAGATTTAGTTTTTCTGTTACCTTCTACATTTTAAACTCTTTGGGTGATATTTTAGTGACAGATTTATCTGTAAGATTGCAAACAGGAATGTAAGCTGCTACACAAGAATGTGAATTAAAAGCTGAATTTTTAGTAAAGCTGAGTTTCTGAAATAATTCCATCACTTCAGCAGTATGGAATTTCGAGAATAAACCAAAATATTAATGATAGTCTTGATTTATAAACGGGAATTTTAGAAGCATTGATACTTGCTTGAAAGAAAATTCGTTTAAGTCAATGAAAGTTTTAAATGGATTGCCAGATCAGGCTTTACTGAGAGAAATGCCTTTGTCTACCCCCTTCGTTAATAACCTTTTGAGTTCTGGCTTGCCAGGCAAATGAGCTCACAGCCTGTTGCAGCAAAATGCAGGATGTTCAGCTGCTGACAGTAAGTGTAGGCCATTTCATTGCTTTCAGTAGTCTTCCAGAATAATTTTAGGAACTTGAGGAACACTTGAGGCAGGATGAATTGGAGCGCTTTCTAGGAATTTTACTTCATTTCTTTTTTGAGAAGGTATTGAGGACAAGTGCTAAAATATTACTGTCACTATTTTGAATGTTCTTTGAAAAGAAATTTTCATTTTTACTGAGATTAAGATTGACCTTTTGCACAAGTTCTTGATTCTCTTCTTGATATATTATATATGTAATATATATAATGTTCTTATATATATATATAAAATATATATATATATACTGTTCTTTATAAAAGATTTAGGTAGTTTGAAAGGCCTGATTAAAAACTTGGAACTATTATAGCAAGACAATCTTGACATAACTCAGTCAACAACAAATTACTGTTTTGTGCCTGATGTTGTGGATGGCGCTCTACCTGTGTGCCATCGTTAATGGACTCACTATGCAGAGGCCTCACCTGCATTGAACAGAAGGCTCCTCCCATCTGTGAAGCGGTGAACCAGATGCAATCAGCATTTTTAAAAATAATTCAGTCATAGCACTTTTTTGAGGAACGAAATGGCTAACCTCTTTACATTTTTTAGAGGAATCTGCTACGTAAGTGCAACACTTCCATTTTTCAAAGGAAAAAAGAATATACTGTACAGATAAAGACAAAATCCTTTGAAAAAGCAATTAGTGAAATAAAATTTTAGGTGGAAGCAGTTAATAAAAAAAATTGGGATAAATCAGATAAAACCAAGAAAAACAGCTCCTTAGTTCATGGTTGCCTATCTTCAACCAAGTTGGTCACACAGCCTATTGTAGTGACGAGTGAAAGTTGTGTGCAGTGATCTCTCTCCCACAGCATGCCTGACGTAGGGTATACAGTTGTTCTCTCCAGTGGCAATAAGGCTAATATTATTTCAGAGTAGTGCCTCATTTACAGAAAATGCCTTACCCCATTCTGAAAATTTATTTGCTTATGAAATACTAAATGCTAATATATTTTTTAAACTGTAAATAGTTCTTACAGTCACTCCTATTGTTGTTCATTTCTGTGTATTGTCTACTTCTGTGCTATTTACAGTCAGATAAAGACATTTCTAAGTTGTCTTTTCTTGCTTTTGTTCTTTCCTATGGTCACGCAGCTTAATTTTGCTCTCCATAACTAATGAGGACATATTTTTAAGGTCATGATGAGAAGGGGTTACCCTTCTTCCAACAGAGGCTCTGGGTTTGATTTAGCCTAGGAAAGCACTTGTACATGCTTTGTGGTACTGTGTAAGTTCCACTTAAATCGGTGGTACTGGAAAAATACTTTAAAATAGGATGGCTATAATCACATCCTCGAAGTCAGGTGCCTGTTTCATTGCTTTACTGAAGAGTAGAGAGAATCTTGTGCATACTGCAACAAATCCAGGTTTTTCCTCCTGGGGTCATGGGCATAGTGAAGAAAGTAATATTTCTTAAACTGCAGCAGAGTGTTTCTAAGGAATAGTATCTTGGATCATATATCCATCTGCTTAATGTATAGGAAAAATAATATCAAGAAGTTTTTGAATCTGTATGGTGGCAAATTTAGGCAAGCTCTTGGTGAGGTGATTTCTGGGACCACGCTTTTAAAAAAGTGACACAAACGCATCTAGCATTCAACCTATAGTTACAAAACTAACCCTCTTTTTGAAGTAGTTTCCTTCTGCAACTTTTGGTCTTCATTTCAAAGTCCCTGCAGGTTTCTGTCGAGTGGGTTGATTTCTTTGTTACTTCTAGAGACAAAATAAACTGTCCTTTTAGAGTGCTATCAAAAAATATCTCATGTCTAAGGCTGTGATGGCCTCAAGTTTAGTGTTCATCTCCTAGCAGGTTAACATTAATCTGTAGCTCCTGAGTCAATTAACAGGAGAGCATTTGGTTGTGCTACAACTTAGTTGACTAAATAAGGTGAATACTGAGCGTAATGTGCTCGCGCAGGTACAGAAATCACTGGATGATACATTAGATGCCCATAGGAATACCACCTGGTCTCAATATTGGCTGATCTATGAAACCACTTTATTACACAAGTGTTTAATAATATGCAGATATGTGTACTAATGGTTTCTCTACCATATTAAAATGCCTGATTACTAATTTTGCACTTTATAGAGCCTGTAGAATCTAGTTCACAAACTGTGTTGTTGGATAACAAGATGGCAAATCAATTATTTCATGCTTGGCACTGTTTGGATCTCTGCTTTCCTAAGATCCTTGCTCAGCAGACACCACGAAAGTGAACGTGCTTGTGAGTTTGACCTATTATGCAGAGATAACTTCAGACTAATAACAACTTTGATCATTGAAAAATCTATTATTTTTTGACTCGCATGACAGCATAAATGGCCCAGTTTTATAAGCTGAAATTTATAGGCTTATCAGATCTAACTTTCAGGCCTTTCTTATCTGAAAAACTAAGGCCAATCCTACCTGCAGAATGATGGGGATTTTCACCAAAAACCTATCCTTTGCTGTACTTTACTCCCTAGGGAGGCAAAATGCGGAAGAGCTGGTTTCTGGAAAGCAGCTGCAAGATTTTCAGCAAAAGTAATTTATCAAAATACTACTTTGAAAAATGGCATGCATTTAATTGTACTGAAATTTCTTCGTAGTCCATAAAAATAAAACAAAAATCAAATCTCATTAGGTTAGTGTGGTTCAAATGCTCTTTCAAGATTCTCAAAGTAGACTTCAGTCTCACAGGTATTCTGTTGTCTTTGAATGTTAAGACCATCCACTGCTAAGGGGAAGGCCACACAATTAGGCTGTGTGCAATGTTAGTAGAGTTGCCATATGGTGAATCAGCTTTACTTTTAGAATTTTTTGTTTTTCAATGTGTATAGTTTAATCACAGAGTAATAATGCTTAGAGGTTTACCATTTATTTTCTCAGGTTTAATATTGCACCAGAAATCTTTAGCTGACATTCACTGTTATTGAGCAAATGTTTTTCCTTTGAGTGGCATGACCATATTTCCTTTTAAAAGTCAGTGCAAATAAAATCTCTGGATTTAATATTCTTTGGGATTTTTTTTCTCTGCTATTTAATAGGGAAGTCATTTTAGCTCCTTGTTATATCCCCTCCTTAGAATTTAAATACGATAACATGCACTTCGGATTTAATGCAAAATCAAAAGTAGTTAGTAGTGAGATTCCTGTTGCTTTTATACGTCCATTATTGCTCGTTTGAGTGAACATTTAAAACTGTTTTTTCTCTTCTTAGAATTGGGCTCTGCACTTCTCAATATAAGCATTTACTTGTATTGTACTTATTATTGCTTCTTTGCAATGATGTGAGGAGATCCTGGTATGAACATGTCTTCATGGAGTTAAAGATTCTAGTTTTTTTGTGTGGCGTAAAACTGGGAACATTAGTCACTTAAAACTAGTTTCTGAATGTTACAGGCCTTTAACTTGTACTCACCATTCTACTGAGTCTGGTGAGATGACTTTGACAGCCGCGTGCTGCTTCCAGTCTGAAGGCTTTCAGTGTTTATCTTTGTGTCAGGAGACTCAGACTGGATAGAGAATCCTTTACTTTTTTGAGAAGCTTTTCTCGTGGTGAATCACCCAGACTGTTCAAAAATATGCATATGGTATGCCTGGTTTTTGTTTGGTTTTATTTCACTTCAGATTCTAGGTGTTGGTTCTTGTTTCATTTTTCTGTACAAAATTAGATATATCTTTAATACCTAGTGTTTTTTCAGTTACAGGTCATTATAAATTATGACCAACAGTGAATTTGTTGAATGCGGGGACTGAATTAAAGGTATTTTTGGGACTATAGATATCTAAACAGAAATAAATGTAAACGTTTCAGTAAGTGCTGCAAAAAGCCTGAATCCTGCATTTCTAGTACATAAGACCTGGAAAATGTTTAAGTATGTATAGAAATATGTTTTCATCATCATAAATCTTGCCTCAACTCATTGGTATTCAACTAATTAAATGTAATTCAAGTGCTATGCCAGAGGATGTGTGATCTAAAAGTAATTGCTACTCATGTAATGCTCTGTAGTATGATGCAGAATCTGAAGTTAATTGTGTATTTGACCTGCACAAAATGAATAGCAACTACAATCTTACTACATCTGCATTTTAAATGCTACTTAATTAGTCAATATTAAACTAATAATGAAACAGCAATAGGTACTACTAACTATATTTAAGTGAATGTTAAGTTGTACCGAATGTGTCATACCAGCATATACTATTGGCAAACCAGTTTTTTATCTTATTTTATAACTAAGAGCTTTCAAGGTTTCCGTATGTGGTCTTTCAGTGACAGGAAACATCTCTGAATTTCGTTTTTCTGTGGAAATGCTGCTGGATCTAACCAAATAATCTATAGGTGAGGTGCTCTGTATCCTCTGCGCATTTCTTGAGGCTTACGTTTGTTAAGACCATCTCAGTTTGTTAATTCGTTAAATCAGACATTCTTGCTTGTGCTGCATTTGAGCCTATACTATACAAGTGGAAAAAAAGCTCCTGTTCTGCTGCAATGAATCCTAGAACGATTAGAAACAGAGAAAACTTACTATCTTTGGCTATGTCTTCATTAGCAAATAGGAGCTAATAGATCCAGCTAGAGCGGATCTTTAGACTAAAACCGTTAGTGCTAATATTCCACTGATAGCACGACTTCCCTTATGGACACCAAAGCACTTAAGTACTTTTTGGAGTTGCATTTGACTTACACCAAAGGCAGCGTTTTCCTTGGATGAAAAAAGTCTTTCAAGTACAGCAGGAGCTGCCTATAGTCATGATGCTCTTGGTAATGAGCTTGTATATGAGAAAAGTAAAAAAAAAAAAAGAAGTCAGGATCATTTGCCAGTCTGTATCACAGAGTTCACAGCTTTCTAAACAGTAGGTTATTTTTAGAGTGGTTTTTTTAGCTAGAGGAGGGGAGAGAAGCTAAGTCTTGGTCCAGATGAAGACTTGAGGCAAAATAACATTCTGAAGGGTTTTGCTGAAGCAGTCTCAGCAAGACAGAAGTGCTTACTCACCTAATCAGGATCACCTAATCAGCAGGCCATAGGCAAGGCTCTGATTTGGGTGAGGAGGGTAGGAGTGAGCAACATCTCCTCTGGTTTAATCTGCATGGTTTTGCAGCAAAGAAAGGAAAGGACACAGGGTGAAAGGAAACAAGAAGTAGCATGATTTTTCTCTTGGCTAACAGTGGGTAATGGGAATAGAGAACAGGCTTGAATTATGGCCTATATTTCAAGAATATTTCATGAATTATTGCTTTAAGCAGTAGCCTCTTGTTAACTAGTATGGAGTGTGCTTAATGTGTATCTGTTATGTTTTGGAGATGACTCACTGCAACTTGTAAAAGGAATCCAACGATGTGGTGGCTTGAAAGGGGTTTAATTACAAGAAGTCACAAATGGTTCATTGCCCTGTGGAAATGAAAGGTGTAATTGCAAATCTAATCTGCTCGTGCCTGAAGCTTCAGCAGCCTTAATGTCTGCATAAACTGCCTTTTCAAGGTAGTCTGGTTGATGCTTATTTGCTTGATTGATAGCTTACTCTTGGCCACATATCTGACACTGAGCAAATACTTACGTTACTGTCAAAATAATGATCGCTATGTTGTATTTTTCTGAGAAGTTAGGTGATTGTAATGAGGACTCTCAAAAATATATGGAAAGAAAAAAATCAAGTCTTGCCCTCAGAACTTTTTTCCCAGCCTATAAATACTGAAACTTCAGCTGTGTTGTAGCTGCAATCCAAATAACACAGAATTAGTCTATCCAGAGGAAATAACATTTGTAGTTAGAAATACATGTGGTAGGGTGGCTTTTGAATACAGTGCGCTGAAAAGGGTGCGGGTTTTACTTGATTTTATCATGATGCATAAATTGCCTTTTAAAGAAAACTGATCTTTCTTGTGTTGCAAAAGTGTGCTTTAAAGTTTGTTTTGCTGTTTAAAGCATGACTTTTCTATGTTGTTGCCTTTTCCTGCTCTGATTGCTTTAACTGTATTCTGCTGCTTCTGTTAAAATACATGGGCAGTACACCGACAAGATCTGCCAGTGTAAATCTTGAGATCCTAAAACAATTTTGGAGTGGTGATCAAAAGAGCTATCATATGCTTCCAAGTCACTTTGGATTAACTATGCTAGAGTGTCTACTGATTTCTGAATGTCAAATTTGACTTTAAAGTTAGATGGGAAATGGGTTTCTATTGTGGGGGGGAATTAAATTTATTTCCTTGAAGTCTGCTTGAAGTTAAACTGAGGTGATGCTGCTGATGTAGCCATGAGGCTGCTTGTGATGTAATTTATCCCACTCTCTGATCAAAAATTTACTGAAGAATTCTTAGTTATTCCAATGAAAAACTCCAACATCTGAAAGAAATCACTGCCTGTTTCCATCCCAGTTCCCCCAAGTCTTCTGATTGAAGGCTGTAGAGTTCATAGCAATTTGGGCTGGCTAGAATACAATTGTTAGTGAATTCTAAGTTTCCAGATTGTTTTTGAAATATAGTGGAATCTTTTTTCCAGTATTTCTCCTAAATAAAATCAGACAGATATAGATGTGCTTCAGAGTAGTCAGTAATTTGAATTTGTGTTTGCAGAGTAGGAAGTCCAAGTTTGATTTGTGCTTTATGTAATTCCTGTCAGGTACTTGAACATATCTTGAAGCCAAGCAGTGCCAAAAGTTAGCTATTGCAAGTCAATTCTTCTTTGTGCTGAAATTGTCACATATCATATAAATAATTGAACTTGTGGCAGGCTGGAAAAATGTCCAAATCTGGCTCTCCCCTATCCTGGCCAAGACAGAGGCTCTAGAGGCTCTTATTTAGTCTTGAAATTCCATTCTCAGCCCAAGACGGTGTTCTTGAGCAGCACTTCTTTGGCTTTCATGTTATAACTTGCTTAGTTTGGAGCAATGTAATTAGCACAAGCTCAAACATTGTGATAATAGCTGAGTTTATCACTTCCCAATTAGCTCAGTGAAGAGAGAGGTAGTGTTTGCCTCTGGCACTCTTGTTTTATTAAGATGTATTCAGTAATCACCAAGCTAAAGGCTCAGAAAGCGTCACACCTGCATACTCATCCAGAAGTCAAAACTCTGTGATAAGACTGGGCTTGCTAAGATCACAGTTAATGTCCCTTTTAATTTTCCTAGTACTGCATGCTGCTTCTCATTATTCCCTCCTGAATTACAGTATCTGAAATTGCTTTTTGTTCTGCGTGGTACTGGAAAAATTCAAGTAGAATGTAGTCAAGGGGTAGGCACGAAACAGAAGTGCTGTGCTGTGCCTTACCTTACCTTGTCACAGATAGCCTGTGTTGTCCTTGGTGGATTGTTTCTCTGTAGAAGTCAAAGAAACCCATGCCTCAGGGGGGAAAAAAAAAAAAAAAAAAAAGACTAAAAGCAGAATGAAATAACTACATGTCATAAATGAGTACTCAAGATTTTAAGTTGTGCCCTTTTACTGAATGCAAGAATTCTCTATTAGACATTCATGGATGAGGCTGATGTGAGCAAAAGCAGCGTCTGCGTGGATAAGTGAACCTGTACAGCACAATATTTTCATAAACTGCCACTTACACAAGCTGAGGCATTACACTGAGAAAAGAGTGTATGAGAGTAGCGCTCAGCATATACTGCTCAAATGTAAAGGCTTGGAAATGTGTTTTTCTGCTTTTTGTTCATCTGCAGGGAGGCTACAGACTCTCTCTGCTCCTTATCTCCCCTTTGCTCTTATGGAGGCTAGCATTGATTTTTCTTCCTGTTTTTCTATAGATCCTTACTTGCTGGTGCCCCTAAGGCTCATTTACCCGTGCTAGCTTTTGAGAGAGGAGTTTTCCTACTTTGCACAGACACTTCTTCAAGAGTGTGAGCGATACTCATGTACTTTTTTGTGCCCCTTTTCCAAGTCTAGAGTAGGGAAGCTGATGTGTCAAGACTATGAACATCTGATAGTCACTCCTTGGCCTCTTTGCTTTTATTCCATAACCTAGAGCTTGCTTTGTTGTACATTTTGAAAGAAAAAGCAATTTGGAGTCAGCATAGAATTTGAATGACCTTATGGACAAAATTTCTGAAATGCTGCAATGGAGAGGCACTGTAGAGAGATAAAGCAAACATGTCCTGTAGAGTGCAGCTGCGGAAGTTGTTTGTAGCCACCAGACCCGGTTAACAGATCGTGGTCACAGACAGTGCAAGGGACTAGGGATGGTGTTACAGGCGCTGCCTTTCTGAAGGGGAAGGTTTTTTCCCTGAGATGAACTTCTCTAAACTTCAATAACAGTTCAGTAGGGGACAGTTCCCTGTTTCATATTTCCTAGGTATCAGGAGAAGATACCAAAATACTCTTATTTGGGAATTGCTCAAAAAGCTGTCAATAATGTTTTTTTTTTTCCTTTTTTCATTTAGAAAATGTTGATGCTGAGAAACTAGGATGAACTTTTTTGCCTTTTTAATAAATTCATACCACAACATTTTTTCATTGCTGTTTGCTATGCATGGCAGCTGAAATCAAGCCTCTTTTTAGAGTAGGACTCATTACTATAAAATTTGATTACCTAATATTTGTAGAAAAAGTATTATATGGGTCCGCAGGAAAAAGCCCAATTATTACGACCTTCTTGCCACAGAGCATGAGTGAGTTGCCAGGTTTCATCAGATATAATATGACACAAGTAGTTGTAAGCCATTCAATCATCTTCATAAATTAGACCCTCTATAAAAGGAGTATTCAAAACCAGTATATAGGTTTTTTGTATTTGGTGAGAGGAAATAAAATAGTTGGGTTTTAAGCCAACAGTTAGCAATAATGTATTTTGCGTTTCACTTACAGAACAATTCATGAAATATAAATTATTTGTAAACTTCAGCTACCTTTTCAAAAGTGATCTTCATACGTAAGGCTTTACATCTCAGTGGAAGGTAGCTGACTTTGTGCTCCCAAGTCAATTCTCTCCAGATCTTCAAATATATTTGAATGCCTGATTGCTGTTGACAATAAAACAAGATTTTGATTTCTAATTAGGTAACAATCTTTCTATGAAATTCTTGCCTGAAGAAAAGATAAATTAAAATCTGAATTGAAAAGAAAGAAAATTTAGCCCGTGTGGTGTAAAAACTGACTTCCTAGTCGTACATACCTTATTACTTAGGGCAGTCCCAGAGCCTTTGCAATGTTAGAGTTTTATTGGATTTCATAGCTCAATAAAAATTGCTTTTTTCGACAGCCTCGGTGGAAGGGAATTGAAACTCTAAGGTTTCGATAGATGTTACATAATTTTGTTCCTTTTTATACTTCCTCAGCACTGCATCTAGTTGGTGCCCTTCTGGAAAGAAAAGGGACAAACAGTCCTTTTGCAGATGCCTTTGAAAAGTATGATAATGCACAAGGAGGCACTCAAACACTGTAAAGAAAGCGCTGGCTAGTTCAACATTAACAACCTTCTGTTAACAAATTACATTAATTCTATTAGTGCAGGTAAATATTTTGATTCCATGATGGTTTTTTACTGTGAAATAATTCAATGTTGTATGGAAAGACAAAATAATTCTGCTGCATCTGAACGTAATAAAACAGAAAATCTGAAAGGTATCAACTCATGTGACAATGTTTTCCTGGGTTACAAATGCAAAACTGCTTTCCTAGGGCTTGTATTTGGAAACAGTTAAACTCGCTCGTAATTTTCAAGTGTGATTTAAGATCTGCAAGCTTCAAACAGGCCTAAGTCACTGAGTGAGGGATGCTTTGTTAAATCAAAATGTTAATCCTCCAGATTCTTCCTCCTGGAATGTATTGATTTTTCTTTAAGAAGCTGGCATGCATCCCTGGGAAGAGGTCTTCGCTTATAAACCTTGATCAAAGATATTCTCCGTGGTACACGCAGGTAAAAACTCTGTCGAGTTTTTCCATCTAAATCATCAAACTAATTTATAACTTGTCTGCACAATGGAATGACTAAACAAAAAAAAAGTTGTAAATAGGTAAGATTTTTTTTTTTCTTTCATTGGAGGGGAGTTAGACAAGAAAGGAAAAGAAACAAAATAAAGGAACCGGAGAAAACATGCAGCCGATGACTGAGTTCTACATGGCAAACCCTCTGCAGTGAATTCAGGATAAATACTTGTGTAAGACAAAGTCGGAAACCTTTGTCATTGTCAGTAGGCCACCGGATTTAATAAGAACCGAGGTCCTGATTCTCTGGACCAACAATGAGGTTGCACTTCCACAATTTATTCATTTGTAAAAATGTTGCTTGTAAGGCTTACCACATGCTTGATAAGAAAGACCCTCAGTTGTAGCAGTACATTTATTCAGAGTCTTAAAACAGAAATGGGAAGGTTTGTATAACTTTAGTAACCGTAAATCTCTGTTGCGTATTCCTTCGGTTAGTTACAGAGGCGATAGCTAACACTATGTTGTGAAACTTGAAGGGGGAAGAAAAGTAATTATCTGTTTTCTTCTGTGCACTAGATCACTTATTTTGATCAAACCAGTAAAACCTCTTCAGAGTCATTTACAATGTTTCTTTCAAGTGATGTATCTTTAGCTCCTTTTTGTATGTACTAGTCTGTTTTGTCAAGTCTGTAGTACCGCATTTATTTCTCAAGACTTGAGTGCAAGTTACCTTTCTCAAAACAGCTATGAAAACAACCGTATAGAATATAATTGGAGAGAACCTGAAAAAGAAAGGCTAAATATTTTGCCCAATGCTATGCAGGCTTGTAGAACTGATCTAGCACAGCTGTACCTTAAAGAAATGTATAGCTACTAAAAGTTCTCGCACTTAAGAACATTTCAGTGGTTCCCAGTGACAGGACGAGGGGCAACGGCCACAAGCTGGAACATGGCAAGTTCCACTCAAATATGAGGAAGAACTTCTTTACAGTGAGGGTGCCAGAACCCTGGAACAGGCTGCCCAGGGAGGGTGTGGAGTCCCCTTCTCTGGAGATTTTCAAGACCCGCCTGGATGCCATCCTGAGTGATGTGCTCTGGGCAGCTCTCCTTTGGCAGGGGAGTTGGACTAGATGATCTCTAGGAGGTCCCTTCTAACTCCAACTATTCCGTGATTCTGTGAATGCTAAAGATTAATATTGTGTAGAGGAGAAAGGCAAGACCCACTGTATTGACAAGCTGTGTGATTAAAACAAAAAAAATACTGAAAAATGAGAAGTCAAAGAACATATTTGGAATAATCATTGATGTGAGTGGTGTTTTATGGAAGGTGGTGCTTGTGAATGGTTAGCTGGTAAAAGATTTTCTATCAGTGCTGCTTGCAGGTTTTTTCTGTTTTTATCTTTAAAGTTGAGTCCTCTTAACATATTCCCCAAAGCTAAATAGTTAATATAGGTAAACTGCTGAAAAAATACATGTTGTATTTGAATCACAACCTGGATATTTGTTTTGTGTTAGATGTTTGAGAAACAAGAGTCTGTAAAACTAAGGGAGAAATAATTCAGTTTCTTGACCCTGAAAGTTAGGGAAGTAAAAAGAAGCTATTGTTCTTATTTCTTCTGAACCTGTTTGTTAATCTCTTCAGGAGTAAAAACATATGGCATTGGAGAAGGCTTTGCCAACAGGTGCAGCAGATCATCTTTATCATGTTCCAATTTTTCTTTGTGTCTAGATAGTATCAGTGAGTTTTTTTGACTTTCAACATAAGAAATGCCGAGAAGATACTATGATAAATGTTGCCTGGCAATAATTTATTATTGAGAAGACAACTGAAAACTACTCAAGGATAACTCTGGTATATGAGAAGGCAAGTGAAATTTTAGCCTATCACTGTTGATTGTGAACTGTTTTTTTTTTCTATTCTCCTGCCTGTCAGCATCTGTGCTTTTGGATGGGGGATTTGGTATCTCGCTTATCCTGCAGGCTACCATCTCCATTTTTCTAGCTTTTCAAAAAGAACATAAAACATGCAGTTTTGGCCAATCATATAGACAGTAATATTAACAAGGGAGGGTGAATGAAAATGCCAATACAAATGATATGTACTGCTGTCATTTAGCGTTTGAAGTTGTTACACTCCCGTATGAAGAGCAGCAGATGCTTCTGATACCTTGAAGTGTCTTTTTCTAAGCCTTACGATTTAAAATTAGCATCATCTGTTTCTCAGCCCTACAGTCTTAATTTGATACCAGGCACATATTCAGCCAATCTGAATGAATACAAGAGTATGAAGGGAAAAATAATGTCTTGGGGGAGAATTTCTATTTGTAGACATAATCTCCATTGACATACTATGTGAGCCTGCAAAGTAAAGAGAGTAGAAGATGGATTTTTTTCCTACTTTCCTAATTTGTTTACCACAGACAGGACAAACTGAGTAACCTTTGCATAGGGAGGTGGTATTCTGGGGAATGGAAGGAAAGCATTTGTGTATACAGGGACTTTAACTCAAAGGTGATCAGACTGGTTTGGGGTTTTTTTCCGCAATATAATTGTAACAAGATGCCATTGCAAATGCCCACTTACTAAACGTTTTTCAATCTAGTGTTGCTCCATACTACAGTGAACATGGTTCTTGAATTGATTCTGTTATGGGACGCTAAAAGGAGTTAATAAAACAAAAGTGCCAGTGAAGTTGCAAAGTACTGCTGACTGAGGATTTGGCTGTCCTGAGAAGTATCTGATGTTGCAGTGGGGACTCTTCACCAAAGCTCAGGATCTTTTTTCTTTTAGCACAACTGCTTCATTCACCTGGAAGTAGTGAGTAATGTTGGAATCAAAGTCTGTGGGTTGATGCTTGTTTGAGCCTTTAGTAGCTCTCTAGCATTGTACAAGTGACAAAAATAGTTATCAGTAGTGATCTACAAGAGCCAGAAACCAAGATAATTCCAGGAATCTGCCCCAGAGAAACCAGACAGCCACAATAATAGATTTTAGAGAACTTTACTTACTATCTTGGCCATGCAATGCAATGAGCAAATAAAAAATATAGTCTAGTACAGTACAGAAGTAACATATATTTCATTACAGAACTTCTGAATTCACTGGTGTGTAACTGTGAGAGATGAATGCCTTGTATTTAAATATAAGGTCCTACCTTTAAAGGATTACTGACTGTCCAGTGAAGGCATAGAGTTCAACTTTGTGTCTGAGTTTCAAAGACAATCTTAGTGCATTTGCGGTTGCAAATCTTTTGTACAAAGATAAGCTTGACATGAGAAGGATGCCATCTTGGAGGGGTACCCTATTTTCTTAACTTGTGACTAGTAAGAAGTAATGTTAAATTATCTGAGGGAAGTAAATATGTCTGTTTTGTTGGAAAATCACTTCTGTTTCATCTCAGTTGCTATAACCTATGATGATTTCCCAAGTCAGTGTTTCCTGTGCGCTGTAGACACCTGAAAAAAAATCATACTATAGTCTGTAGCTGTTACCAGTTTCTGTAAACTTAGATTCAAATCAGTATTTGCCATATTGTATAGCACCTGAAGGCTTGTTAGGTAAAATAAGGCTGTATTTCCAGCCTACTGGGAGCTCTCTGACTCCTCTGTTCAATGCATGGGCAAAGGATGTCCAGGAATTTACTGTAGCTATAATTTTAGTGTTCTTTACATTGATTAGTGAATGTGGGACAGCCAGCGTAGTGATGCAAAGATATTAAAGCTGGTCAATGAGGTTCCAACCCTGCTATCAATAACAGGTGGGCTGTGCTTATATATCATTAGGATGCCATTTGATCATAATGATATAGCCATTGATCATTTGAACTATTGGGCTCTTCCAGAGAAAAATGTAGCAAACTGTTTAAGCAGGCTGTGATTTACTGGCTAAGAATTTCCTAATTTTGAATGTTCTCATTTAAAGATTATTCAGCATTCAGTACGATACTAGCAGAAAGCAGCGAATGCAGGTCCCTGTAGTGGGATCACTGTACCCTCCAGAGCATGTTCAGTTACTTGTCCAAACAAAGTTCATCGAGCAGATCGTTTGCAGAAGGAAATAGCTTACCAAAGCCTACATCTGGTTTGAGAGTGCTGTAAAGACCACTACATTAGCAGTTTTCCATGCTGACTTTTGTTGTTTAAAACAAAATCTTAATCCCAACACAGGTTCCTGTTCTCTGTGGTTAGTGCTTAAATACTTACACCTGAAAGTGTACGAAATGGAGCATATATATTATTAGCAATATTAAAACTTTAAAAACTTGTGCCTCTTAAGATATTTAGAAAACATGCTTAAATCCTCCTGTTGTCGATGTGCCGTAGTGTTTTCTAAATAAGGATTGTGTGTTGAAATTGGGAACAAAGTAAAGAAATGTCCTCTAATACATTGATCTTTATGTAATGTTTCATGGTTTTGTGCATTTGGAGTGCCGTATCTAATGACTCTGCTATTAGGTCACATATGGGTGCTGATATTTTTGTCTCCAGAGGTCACTTGCTGAATTTCAACCTCAAAATATGCCAGAAGACACTGGGAGAAACTAGAGCACATGCACTGGTACAGCGGTTAGTCTCGTGTTAGCGAAGTCTTTCTTGTTAACATGTGTTCTTTAAGAACGCAGGTTCATCTGTTCAAAACCTTGTGCTCTAAGAGTGTATTTGTTGGGATTTTTTCCCTCATGTCTGCTATTCCTCCTTATTAAATTATGTAGTTGCATTAAGTTTATGTAATTACTGTTTCTTGTTAGAATTACGGTTGCTGAAAAAATATAAATACCTTCTAGCAAATTTGGCCCATGTTCCTGCTGGAGTGCTCCCCTTGTACATGTAAAGTGTAAAGCTTACATTTCTGTCTTAGACTTCTAGGGCCAAGTTACCAGCAGTAGAAGCTCGTGTGAGTACCTCTGCCTTGTCTCGTGTTTCTACTCTTCTACAAAGCAGGGTGACAAACAGTACTAAGATAACTTTTACAACAGGATTGCACGCTTTTAGGCAGACACTAATTAAAGTATGCAGGCAACAGGATAACAGTAGACAACAAGAACTCACAAATTGTCCTACTGTTAGTGTTTGAGCAAGCTCTGTTACCAGTCTCACTTGAGGTGTCGGAATTTGAGGCTGTGAAGTGAAAATCTTCTAACAGCAGATTTTTGTGTTCTCCTTTTTTCTGAGTCAACTACAAATAACAGGGAAAAATCATATCTGTGTCTTTTCTGCCTTCCGATTCTAGCTCCAGGAATCAGTAAATGCAAAGACACTTGAGAAATAAGGAAAGGACAGTTTGCCCTGTTCATTATTTCTAAATAATATAGGGATTGTATTGCTTCTGGGAGTGTAAAGGAGACTGCGGAGGAGACCTGGTATCTATATATGGTGATTTCCAAATGTCATTCAGTTATTCCAGATGTTCCTATGTAAGCTACATGTTGCAAATACTGTGGGCTCAAAAAGGGCAAATGCAAAATTCCTCATATATCTTCTGCTGCTAGCAGGTAGCAGGGGTTCACAAGGAGATTTAAAGTAAATGCTAACAATCTGCAGTCTTCCAGCTGCTTTTCTTCATTGGTCTGATACTACCGCAGTTTGATTAGCTCCAGAGATCTGTGCTGTTACTGTCTGTTGAGACTATAGTTTTTTCACATTCTACTATGTGTGTGTATTCTTTAAATAGAATTTCCATGTTAGATTTCCAGAACTGTCTTGATTCCTAACACTTTTCAATTCATGTTAAATTTCCACTGAGCCTGCAGCACTTAAATCTAATATTTTCTGTGGTTAACATCTGAACGTGAGTCCTAAAGGATTTCAGAGTTTACTATATTTAGGATGGGATTATTAGTTATTTCTAAGTTATTAGAAACTTACATCCTGATTATCAAATCCAGTTTATTTTCTATTTCTTGGTAGTTTTTCATTTGTGCTTGTGTAGCAAACCGTAGAGGAAAAATAGAAGATTAATTTTTGAAACATGCTCTTCATGTTCTTTGGCTCTGAAAGTCAAAGAAATCTCACTGGATTGTTCCACTCATTTTATTTATGTCTTTCTTTATACTTTAAAAATATTTTCCCATCTTTTAGGTATACTAACAGCTTCTGGGTTGTAATCCTCAACTGCCCTGAGATTTGGAACTGTTTCCAATAGCTGCTATTCTTCTGTTTACTATCTTTCATTTCAATTGAAACTCTCAGCTACTACAACTCAAATATTTATATAGGAAGAAATGTCCACACACTCAAGATATGTTTTTCCAAAGTAATAATGGCCAGTAGTGAGGGAGGAAAAGAAAAGCACCCAAGCTCTTTCCCTGACTCTTCTGTGAATGCTGTTTGTGTCTGGCAAACTGTGGATGGTCTTCTGCTGCTGGATAAATGAGAGGTGATAGAAGAGTCTTTTTTTGCTGGGGCAAGTTACAGAGGGCAGATCCATCTGCTGTGCTTCACATAGGGGAAAGAGTATTTGCAGTGAGAACAGTATTTTCTGCTCTGGGGACTAGCCATAGTGTGCAGCAAGAAATGGATTTCTTTTACAGCCTCATACTGCACCAAAAAGCCTCCGAAACAGTGAGTGAAGCAATGGGTTTTCACAAGTCAAACCTGCTGTGCATCCTTTCAGAGGTTTTTAATAAGGGTCAGCTGGGGGAGATGGTTTGGCCTTGCAACGGCCCCTTCCTCCATAGTTCTGCCTCTGGGCATTTTGATTTAGCCTTTGGATTTCACATTTCTTGCAGGAATACGTGCTGCTTGTGGGCTTCTACCACATCTGTTACCTTTCTGCTCCACTTCAGACACAAGTTCTTCCTCCAAACACATGCCTCCCTCTTTGTCTGGAGTTGAGCTAAGCTGCCCCAATGGGCATGAAGAACTTGTTGAGTTTTTCTGAGCTGAATGCAGACTGTAGCTCTATTGATAGCTGTAGGGATTAAGCTCTCACAAATGAAGATCTACTGGATTAGTAGACTTGGAGTATTCTCATGTTCTCTACAGTCATACATAGGAAAGACACTGAATTTTTTCTTAAACATTCCAATATAGTCCTGCCATACCACTTGTTTTTTAAACCCCATTTTTGTTCTTAGCAAATGAACAAGTGTTGGCAAATGGCATCAACCATATTAGTAATTCCAGGTTTTTTTGAACATTGTATTTTCCAAGGAAATTTCTTCTTTCTTTTGTAGAACAAACCTCAGTGTAAATTGTGCCGTTTTGCATTTAGGAGAAAGTAAATCAGTGATAAGTAGTTGTTCAAAGAAATCATACAAAATATTCCTTTAGAAGCTGCTGTTTTCAAGCCGGAAGTTGAAACTGTCTCATTCCACCTCCACTATGTGAAATTATCCACAAGAAACATGCCCCAGACAATGAGCCAATGCATCTATTTGTATCAGAGTTAAAAGTGGGGAAAAAAGTGTTCTCAAAGGCTGAAAAGTACAAAGCAAATGTATGTTACAAATCAGCTTGACTCAATGTACTCTACAAAATTTTGCCTTGTTATCAACGTGCTTTATTTGATGTGCAGAGCTACTGCTTGCTTTTCGACAAATGAAGATACTAAACATTATTTAACATCACATTTTATACTATAAGGCAAGTTTTTCCTTGTCAGTCTCTTCAGATGTCTTTCATTTTAGTGATCGGATGCATGTAGATTTATAAAGAAATACGTTTAGCGGGGTGTATTCTCAAAGGGTGTTTGCAAGTTTGTGTTTAACTGTTAACACTATGAAGAGTAACTCAGATTAAATAATAGTTGCCCTCAGTGTATGAAGACATCTAGGCATATCTGTGTCAAAATCATATTTCTATACCTTGTTTTTGAGAGAGAAATATTTTGAATAAATTGACAATCTCCTCTAATAAATACTTAAATTGATCAATGTTCTGAAGAAGACATAGCACTGGGGATTTGCACTATCATCTCATTTATAAATGAAATAATATCCCTGAAAGTGTTTCCGGCATGCCAAAACTATGGCAAGGTTTAATTCAGTTACTGAATTGCTACCAGTGCTACAGTAGCAGAGCATCATATTTCATGATGGGTTGTACAGGCCTTGCTTAGGTTTGCCTTTTAGTTCCAGCTTTGTCCTGTCTCCTGTTTGCTGGCAGTTCTGAGTAAATGGACTGTAATTTGCCCAGGTAATTTTGGCTAATATGTCAGCTCCAGGCTTCTAATCAGTCAGCTCTGCATGTGTTCCTCAGTGGTTACAAGGGTAAGTAACAGTCTTGTTTTGTTCCTTATCAAAATATCGTATTTTCAGTATCTGTGCATTGTTTCACTGTGGAGTAGAGGCTTCTATGTGTGGGGACTTATTTTATGATAGTTCTTGAAGAACTTGTGTAAGGGCCTCTTATCTAGCAAAGATACTGCCTTATTTTAGATCACCCAATTCCATTTTAGAATAGGTACTTTTATTCTGAATAATAGCATTTGCTGGAAAATGTCAAGTACAGTTATTTGTCCTTAATTTAGTCTGATTACTCTTTCCTGTTTGACAAGCTCTCTGTAATCTGACTGGATAAGACAGACGTAGGTAGTATGAGATGGATACTTGTAGTGTTTTGAGGAAAAAAAAAATTAATAAGGGTTCAGCCTTGCGATATTTCCTAAAATTAATTATCTTATTGAAACCATTTATTTGTTATTAAGGGCCGAGGATTGGGCTTTGAATGCTGTAGCCTTCAGACCATGAACAAAGGAGTTTTTTGTTTGTTTAAAAAAACCAAACAAAAATCCCCCAACACCATGTTCAGAACAAAGTCCTGAACAAATGGGGAAATTTTCCCTTTTCTAGTACTCCTGATTTCTGTTGTTTCAGCTGACACCTGCACAACACTAATTGACAAAACTACAATGTCTGGTGTATAGATGAATGCAGTTCAGATGTTAGTCATTAGAGATGTATAGAAATACAGATCAAAGACTTTTCATTAAAGTTTCTTTCATCGTGCACATCAGTAAGTCAGCATTACCTGCAACTCTAAAAACACTGGCAAAAAAAGTAATACAATCCAGTCAGAAGGGTTTCTAATGGTATGTCTGTCCAGTGAAATGAGTTAGTAAGTTCTTTGCTCTAGCACTTGTGTAAGCTCGCAAGGCCCTTCGTTAGAATGCACTGACACGCGGGAGGTATTTGTGAGGTACCTGAAAACGTTTAAGCAGAAAGAGATGTGAGCTAGCTAGCTTTGTCCCCGCCTTGGTCACAGCACAGTGTGACTGTCACAGCTTGGAATCACCTACAATTCAAATCAGCACAGCTCTGCCTTTGACTCTGGAATAGGATAGATGAATCTTTGTTTGGGTGGTTTATATGTGCTTTAACTCTCCAGAGAGTAGAAGAGAAGGGAACAATGGTGGTCAAAGAAAAAGGAAATTATAGCATATACAGGTTGTTACAGCTTCGTCAAAAGCAAAAACCTGTATAATGTATGTCAATATGAACAGTATTTTACAAGAAGACAAAACTCAGGCAGTTTTTTTGGGGGCTGGAGGAAGGAAGGGTATGCCTGTGCTGTAAGGTTAGCGGTTAGGGCTCACACTGATCAGACACAAGTTCCACTTTGCTTTTTTTTTTAGAATTTTTTTTGCTGCATTTTTTGTAGGTATCTGCATGTCATTAATTTTAATTGCTTAAAAACCTGCTGGAAGGCAGTGATCAAGACTGGCTAGAATCACGCTGATGTAAATTCACAGTAATCATGTTGAAGTCAACAGTTCAGCAGCAGATACACACACTGCAGAGCAAGACTGCTGTGTATGTATTGCTGACTTGCTGTGTAAGCTCATCCAGCTGCTAAATGGGAAGGAATATTTTGTCCTGTTCTAGAGGATTAATAATGCTAGTAATGTGCTTCCACATCGCTGGATAGAAGGTACTTTACAAGTGCAAAGTTTAGTTTACTTCAGAGCTCAGCTCTGCAAATGGTAGTACCTTCACTGAATTGGAAGGAACTTAACTGGTATACTCAGCTGTTATAATAAATCTGGCTTTGGTTCATATTGATGGAATAAAAACCCTGTGGTCTTCGGAGGGAGAATTCTGGTCTGGTGTTGAATCACTCTGTTCAAATTTGTTTTAATATAAACAAACAAACAAAACCCCACAATGGCTTAAGTTTGTACCAGTAGGCTTTATGGCAGATCAAGTTACATCAATGTAACATCAAGTTTTTACCAAGAGAATATTGTTTATCCTTTTACATAAGGATTTGATTCAGATCAAATTTATACTAGTGGGTGATTCAGTAGTGCAGAGAACTGGCATTTGTTATTGTGGGATCATGGCCTCAGTATGTGCTTATAATAATTGATACTGGTTTTAAATTTTGCCCTCTTGGCCCTGTCCTGCTTTTCACTGATGCTCATGATATGATGAAGCCAATGTGGAATCATATAAACCCCTGAAGTCTAGGTTCTGGAAAGATTAGAAATCAATTTAATCAAATACTTTGTGTTAGCTTATCTGTGGGAAGGGAGTGCAGGCAGAAAAAACACAAGACTTGGGTATGACATTAAGATGTAGGGAAAAAAGGCAATTTTATGGTGTTGTAAAAGTTGAGAGAAGTTGATATCAAAATCAGCATTGAACAGAAAAGATTTGGCAGTCCTTTCGGTGTCAGTATTGCTTTAAAATGAGATTTGCAAATCTATATTTAATTAGTTATTGTACTGTGTGTGCTAAATAAACACTAATTATTAAACACAGAATTTATTGAAGTATAATAGATGTATCTAAAACTCTAATTTACTTAGCTTGAGCAAACAAGTTTTAAATTATCAATATAACCTCATTTGCAAGAGTTACTGTTACAACTAAAATATGCCAGCGTTCAGAAGCCATGATTAGCTTACTGTTTTCTAATATGATTTTTCTTAACAAAATATACCTCAGTATTATGTGTTTGTATATGTGATTTATTGTAAGATCAGGGGTGTTATCTATGTGTAGAACACATGTACCTTATGTGCTTGTTCAGTTGCTCTTGAATTCTTGAATGCAGCAAGTGTGAACCCATAGGTGATAAATTCAGAATTTCTTTAATTGAGCACCTTGCTTAAAAATTCTGGTTAGGAAGGTACTTGGCAGCACTGCAGGCTGAAAGTTGAAAACAACAATCACTTTCCTGTCTTTTCCCTCCTCTCCCATCTTCCCTGGCACGTAGAGAGACACAAATACACAGCATGATGTAGTGCTGACCCAAGTGCCGCATATTTCAATCCGTTGTCTTTCTGGTTTTAACTGTCTCCAGAATTAAAGGGCAGCCTGTGATCCAATAAAACACACTTTTAGCTTTCATGATTTTGAGAACATAGAAGCTAAGTGAGCTTTTAAAGTCAATGCACAAATTTGATTTGAAAAGTACAGCTAAACTAAATATCTCCAAATAGCTCAATTTCTCTCCTAACCAGATTGTGTTGCAAAGGCCTGTTTTGAGTATGAACCTTCAGAAAAATGTGTGGACCTAGAAGGTGATCTATCTCACTGATGGGGAATGAAAGCTGCTTTTTGAGTTGGAAGCCTCTACTGGTAGGTCCTTACTCAGCTTGTTTCATATACTTAAATGCTTCACAAAATATAATATGATCTATTTTGTGTCTGAAAAGGACCACAAATAAAAGTCTGGGAGAATATATCTAACATTTCAGGATCTTTCATGGAGCATTTTCTAGCATGCGCTGCTGTATACAAGCATCCATTCATTTTTACCGGAGTATCCAATTGGCATATGCTAGAGATATGAATTCTGGTAAAAGGGAAATTCTAGGCTTTTTTTGGAAGAGCTCTCAAACAGTCCCTGGTAGTCTTTTATCTTGGGCATAAAAAAAACCCCAAACAAAACCCATCAACAATTACTAGTCTATATTTGGAAAATTCAATGTCTGATGTAAGCAGGAGACTTGGCAAGGAAGAAAAGAGTTTGTATTCTGCCCAGAATAAATATAGCATTTCTAAGTGCTTTGCTTCTTCTCTTTGCAGTAGAGCTTTTTGTCTTTTAATGCTGCTTTTAGTAGGTTTGAAGATACTTTCAAGTTTTTTCCCCTTTGTTTCTCACTAGGCTCTCAGAGTTGCTTCTTCTGTTTAGTTTGAGAGTGATTTTATTATTTCCTGAAATGAGGCATCCCTCTGAATTAGTCAAGAGCCAAAATACCATGGAAGTGCGTGAAGTGCATGTAAGTGAACTTGTAAATAGGAGGTAAGTTACCCCACTGCTTAACTAAATGCTTTACTGAGTTGGGACCAAGTGATGATCGTGAACTATAAGTGGATTTGAACTGACTTACATTGGACTGTCATTTTCTTTGCTGGGACATTCAGGTGATGGACAAGCTTTTTTGTGCAGATCTTTTGACCACCTCAGTCTTGGGCATTAGGAAGTGATATTTTTCATGCTCACTTCTTCTAATTCAGTGGGAAAGTATGTTACAAGCAGACAAAAAAGCCAACACAAATCCACATAAATCAAACCAAGTTAGAATTGAATCATAGTAAGTAACTGTTTATGCCGATTTAGACGAGCAAAGCATCTGCCCTTTCTGCAATGTCTGAGGGCTGTGCTTCAAAGAAGTGACGTCTTAGCCACAAGGTCTTGTAGAGTTTCTTGTGAAACATGGAAAATGGTATAGGTGTCAAAATAAGTATCTTCTATGGCATTAAATGGCACTTAAGATCTGAGGAATAGTCTTGATAGCTGTGGGTAAGAGACTTTATGAGACCTTACTCCCACCCTCAGCTATCAGAAGATCTCAGTAAGTCAGCTGTCCTTTCTGTGCCTTGAATTTCCTTGGTATGAGTGTGAATAATGATGCCTACCTCTTCACAAAATCCTGCAGAGGTGTAAGATGCACAATATAGGAAGTGGACAAGTCTGGCAATTTAGAAATTGTTCAAAACCAGCTTTGCTTGTGAATAACTACCTTTCTTTCTCTTGCTGTGAAATAGGCAGTAAAAAGGGGGAATCTGCAGTATGGTTTGAAGTTTTTGTTGGGTGAGCCAGTTGGGAACAGTTTATCCATGCTAAATTCATATTGTCCAAGCTTTATTTTGCATTCAAGCAACCTTTATTTTGCACCCTGCCAGTAATTACTGTAATATGTTGTAATTGTTGCTCATTGGGGTGTTTTCGGGGTGGGGGTGAAGTGGTTTCACAGCCTTTTACCTGCTCAGTCATTTCTACGAGTTGTGGAATAATGATTTATAGTGATTTCATTGTTTCATATATCCAGTAGTGCAGAGTAAAGTACTAGACAGGGTTCAGAACAACTGAGAAATAAGCTTGTGAATGTGCACCTTAAGTCCTTAAAAAAAAAAAATAAGGAAATTGTTTTTATATAATATGTCTTCAGAGGGACAGCACTTTAGCAGTGTGCTCATGCAATTCATCACTAAGGTGACAATACTCTAATGATGTATTAGTAATACATCACTGGAATGCTTTCACACTATTGATGTATTGGAGATCATAAACCACAGAGGGGGGCAGCAGACTTGCAGAGTGAAGTGCCTGCTAAGCCCTTTCCTAGCCTTTTCAAGTTATTTTATTGAGAGAAGTTGTCAGCAAGAATGTTGAGATTTTTCCATTGCTGTGTGCAGTTGCATGTGTGCATACACATGGAGCAGTGGTGGGGAAGGGAGTCTTGCCATGAAGATTCCTGGGTTTGATGGCAGATGCTGCAGGCTCTATATATGTATTCAAACAGTGCAGGGACTCTTGATAAAATGGTTTGTTGACTGACACTCTGGGCCTTAGGGCAGCTGTAAATGCTTAAGAGGTTGTTTACCCTTTTTTAGTGCCTTTGGTAGACACCATGAAATGTCTTTGAGCCTTGACATATCGGTGTGCAAATACTAGGCCATATGACATCCTTGCAAATGTCAAATATCATGATAGAAAAAAACAACTTTCTGTCTCCATGGCAGTACCTACTAGCTGCTTTTCTGGTATCAGCATGTGGTTACACTGTAATAACACAAGCTTTCTCTCCCTCTCTGGAGATCATGTTAAAGATCATCCAATAAAATTAAAATATATCCTTTTTCACCATCCTGATATCTGCTACTTTGTTTACATTGTCCATAATGTCAATAGTATACTTGCAAAGAAGACAAATTTGCTTTTCTTTAGGTTCACGCTACCTTCCCCATCCTTCAACCAGTCACTCAGAAAGCTCTCTAAACCCAGCCTAGATAACCTTCCAGATAACATCCTAGAAATGAGTGCCCTGTGGTCTGAGAAGATCAACTTGAGGTAACAAGGTTTCTTGCAGCAACTCTTGTGCTGATGCTATATTCATAGTCAGCTCACTATTACCTGATGCTCTCCCATTTGTTTGTTTTCATTTTTCTACGATTACATCACTACTTCCCCGGGGAGGCACCAGCTTTTTCTTTGTGTGTGAATTGCGTTGGGCAGCTGTTCCTGCTTGCAAGCACCGCAACAATACAAATTATGGCAAATTTCTACTACTGAATTCAAATTCAAAACAGTTTTGATGTAAAGATATTTGCAAAACTGAATTGAAACTAATGTTGAATAGAAAGGGAAGGTGGTGTCAATAAAAGAAAAATAGATTTTTCAACATCTTATGAATCACCTTTGCTGGAATAAAATGCATTGTGAACCCGAAACTCGCAACCACAAGCAAATCAAGGAAGCTTTAACCCTTTTAAAGGCTTCCTGAGCCTCTCCATCTCAATGAGCTCTATTACTGGTAGAGATCAAGGAATTTAATTGCAACAGTCACTCTGTCTGCAGGCAGTAATAAATCATATTCCAGTTTATGATCAAGAACAGAAGGTAGAGAATTCAGCAATGGTTGGAATGTTGCAAGGTTTTATACGTGCTTCATCAGTTCTGTAAAAGGCTGCTGGGGTCCAGAAGTACTCAACTTGAAGAGTTTTACAACCCTAGGACCAAATTCTAGGCTATATAACTGCAAATGCAGTACTTTCATTGCTTTCACTGTGTCTTACCTATTGATAAAGAGATGTTGAATTTTGATTAGTATTACCAGAGAGGAGCTTGGTTGTTCACAGAGAAAACAAAAAAAGCATAACCCTTCAGTATGTATGCAAGTTAGATTGCAACTAAAGGCCTGGTTTGTACCCCAGCAGCCCCTGGATGGGAGTTCGAAGTGAGAGATGTAGTATACACTCTACTATACTTTCCATTTATTGAAACTCCCATATGCAATTTAATGTCTATTTAAAGGCCATGTGTCTGTGGAGACTGACTGGGATTTTTTTTGGGGGTGTTTGAGGGTTTTTTTTGTTTTTATTTTGCATGATTTTTATTGTATAAATGCATTTGTATGGAGAACATCTGGCCCTTCACCTCATAAGCAGTCTGCCCTTGCCTCTGCGGCATTTTGGGTTCTGTAGACATGTTTTGCTCTACGCCTTTCTGAGCACAGATTAATTACACTGTAATTCAGAGTACATGGACTTTTAAAGCACCAGCTTCATTAGAATGTATTTGCTTGAAGCATAGCAAAATAAAATACGCTTATCTGTATCTTAATGTTAACCAGAGCCCTTCAGAGCATGTAAAATAAGTTGTTGGTTTTTTTTTTTTTAACCTAATGCTATGAAAATGTGTGTTATTTAAAATCTTTTATGTCAGATCTTTCTATTTAAATAGCTTCCCCAAGCCCTGGTGTAAAGGAAGCAGGTCTTGCATCTGAAGATAAACCACCTTTTTTTGTATTTTAGAATGAAAATTAAACTGCGTGGGCTGAGCTGCACTGTGAATGGCTTTAGTATGTTTTTCTAGCCTCATTGAGAGGTACTTAGAGCATTAAAGTTAGTAGACAGAGCAAAGTATTCTCTGCAGGTGTTACCCAAACAGCATTTGACATCTGTCTGATTTATCTGCATTTGGCAACGTGTTGATTCGCACCTGTGGCTGTGAAGATGAACAGCAGTTGGACTGGGGAAGTAAATGAATGGGAGTGTTTATTCTTGATTCACAGGAAAGTCAAAATATAATGTAAAAATATGAGTCAAATATAATCTTAAGGCACTGCTTTGCATTACAGCTGTATCTAATAGCTAGAACCAGGCAGTCTTTTTGTCCTAGATAATGTAAGGCACTTTGTGCCAGGCAAGAGAGCCTTGAGCCAAAGAGGCTACATAGTAAATCAGGAGTAGTGGTTTGGAAGAAAGATTTCTATTCTCATTTTAGAAATGAAACTGGAGAACAGAAAAAGGAAATGATCAGCCTAAGGTTATGCAAGGAGGCTGAGGCAAAGCTGGGAATTGATATCAGATCTTTGGCATCACAGACATTTTTCCTATTTCAGTAGTGATTCCTATCACAGGTCTCCTTTCCTGCAGCTCACCAGTTTAGTGGGACGTGTTAAAGAGAATGAATCTCCCAATCACTGTTGCAGGAGTTTCCCCTAAGAATTACTCAAGTTCTGTTATAGAGAAAATACCAAGTTCATCTTTATGGTTTTACAAAGAATATAAATATGCATTCAGTCTCAGTAACTTCCTACTTTGAATATTTCTTTTGACTTTGCTTTTGTGGGGAAAATGGAAACTGTTGATAGACTTTTTTCTGTGACTTTTTTGCATCCACAGCATCCTGAAGCAATGAATTCCACAGTGCATCTGAGTGAAGCATGAAGCAATATTTGTTTGTTTTAAACATTCATGCTGATAATTTTACTACTTTCTGTCTAGTTGTTCTGTCAGTGGACAGAGTGAGCAACCATTTCCTTTCCATTTTCTCTGTGCTGCTACTGGCTTTATATTCCTCTTAGGTTTGCTCCTTTCTAGGATGAAGTGCATTCAATTTAAATATTCTTGAGATAAAGCAGAGGGGAGATCAATGATGATTAAAGTTAATTGTGGTAGATCCTTCAAAGGTAGGCGAGAAGCGAAGTTGCACAAAATATTGAAATTGTGGACTCACCATGGAATTATGCAGTGCCATAATGATGCTTCCTGTTCTGTTCTCCGTTCCTTCCTAATAATTCCTAACACCCTATTTTCTTCCACTGCTATTGAATGTTGAGCTGACATTTTAATTGACCTATTATAGCTCTAAGATACTCCTTTTTTTTTATTTCCCAAGTGCTAATAGGTTGCCAGATTTCATCAATCCAAGATTGCTTTTTCTCTTGTGTGCATCAGTTCGCATGTATCAACACTGAATTATCGCACTCTGTATTATCAAGCCCATTTGCCTATACTTTGCAGTCAGATTTTACCAACTTGAATGTCTTGCTATGATATAACTTTGTAAACTCACTTTTCCAGCAACATAGGAGACTAAGCCATAAGGCTTCTAAGTTTATTTTTTTTAAAAAAAAGATATTAACTACCCAGCAAACTTGTTAATTCAGAATTAAGGTTGCTCATCTGAGTTCTGTTCCATTACTAGCTCACTGTGACTAGTTCAATCCTTCTGAGTTTTACACAGAAGACCTGTGAGTGGATGAAACCTGTCTTATCAGAGTTAGCAAACAGCAGCTGAATATCTACTGAGTTACTTATTCAACTTGACTAAATGAACAGAATATTAAAAAGGCAAGTAACAGGGAGAATATATGCAAAAAAAATAATCATTCAACCAAAACAATTTTATAAGCCTTTCAAGGAACAGGCTTCTGGCATTAGGGGTGTTTGTTTACTAATTGGATTTACTATAGCAGTGATTACTCAGTCTGTGACAATTTTCTCTACTTCAACCAACTGTCTGAATGAAATCTGCTGGTGCTTATGGGAAGACTCCTATTTCCTTCAAAGACATTCAGGTCAGGCCTATCTCTTTTAAGAGGTTTCTTAAAGATCTGAATAGTATAATCTTGTTTTCCAGCTAGCTAATGTTAGAATAGCTCTGATAGTTGGTTTGGTTGTTTTTTTTTTTCCCGTGCCTTTCAAGAGGTAAGAGAGACAGATCATGTAAAAACTAGTATGATAATTTTCCATTCCATGTAGAGTATTAGCAAAACATGCTCTAACATGCTCTAGGCAATCCTGCTTCAGCAGGGTAGTTGGACTGGACGATCTCTATGGTCCCTTCCAACTCTAAAAATTCAGTGAAATTCAGTGAAAACATTTGTGAAATGATAAAACCTGTACAGTAACTTGAATTTTCAGATTTCAGGTTAGAGATGAAAGGCTTCAAATAGTTTGGGAATGAATGAAGAGCTATGGTTTGTGTTAGAAGCAACAAGGTACTGTATAAAACAGTATTGATATTTCTCCAGCATACTTACAGTGATTTCTTATGTTGAGCTTCTGCAAGCTTGAACCCAAGAGTTTTCTGTAAGCTGACAGAGAGATGCAAAGCTTAACAGACTGATTCGGAAGCAACCTGTGTTTTATGACCTCCTCTGGTCTGATCCCTGACCCCTTAATAAAATGTCCTTTCCCTAAAGTGAACATTCTCAATTTTAGTTCTTCCGAAGCCTTTCCAGAACTCGCTTGCCTACTTTCTGTAACGGTTTCTTTGCTTTTTACCTTTTCGCCCTCAGTATTCAGTCTGAAGTTTACTGCTTGTGATGGTTCTCCGTTCACCCATGACTTCATAAATCTCAAGTCTAAATTTGAGACTTTTGAATTTTGAGTGGGGCTTTGATGTTTTACAATTATTCATACTTTATATATTGATATTTTACTTTGCATTCAGAACAGCTTCAATCTCTCTTATTCATGTTCCTGTTCTCCTTTGATCTGTATCATTAGTGAGTTCTTATTCACTGTGTGGTGTTGATACTTTCCCCCCCACACTTTTATAGCTCTTACCACTTCACTATTGATTTTTCCCGTCTCTTTCTGAGATGCCTTCATTTCCTTTTGGTTTGGATTTTTTTTATCCTTTTTTAAATTTAATTGCAATTGTTTATTTTTTCACCTACTTGATCAAGAATATTTCTTTTAAGCCATTTTGTCTAGAAAGCAGCCAGTCAAAAAAAAAGCTGACAAGAATAGGATCAGATCCAGGAGAATTTTAATTTAAAATTAAATCACAGGAAAACACCATTTATTTATTTATTCTCCCCCCTGCACAAGGAAGAAGTTATCAGAACAGATGCAAAATATTGAGATAGTTTGAAAACAGTCTGATCTGAAGGCTTCTTCAATTCATTGCTTAAATTTTTGTTCTTTGGGGGAGGAGAAAAAAAAGTATTTTTAAAGGTGTTCAGGAAAGACAAATCCATTATAAATAGCCAAGAATCTTTCAAATCTTCAGGATTTAATTTGTGTTTTTCCCTTTGTGTTCCTGGTGAAGTTTTACTATCCCACTAGATCCACCAAGATAAATCTTTTCTGACCTAATTCTTGAGTACTTTCTGCTGTTTGTGGATAACTTATATTGTAAAAGAACGTTGTGCAACCTGTCTTGGTTAAGGAAGACTCTTACAAGCCTGTCAGAATTGTAGGCAACTTTGTCTTTCACTTTTTGAGACCAAGGTAGAACATGAATCCATTCTGCTCTGAAAATTTGTGATCAAGGTACACAAAAATGATGAAGGAAAAGGAAAAAATTATTTTATCTTTGATGCCAAAGGAGAATGAGTTGAAAAACCCAACCTAATGTGAATTAAAAATTTAGTCAAAAATGTCTTCTATTCCAGAGAATAACAAAGAAACTTATTTTTTATATCATGCCCATCTATTTAAACTCAATCTTATAAACAGTACCGTAGCTTTTTTACCTTAAATAATTACTGATGACAATGAAAGTATTATTTGCTCTTGCTTAAATATGGATTTATGTCTTTGGGGATTGGTGTTGCATAAGGAGAGCTGTGCTGTTCAACATCTAGCCAGTCTTCTAGAGACAACATAGCTAGAAGCCAACATTGTCCCCTGGGAGGTAGGTTGTGCTACCTTGAATATTTGTGGCGCTTAAAAAGGTTTAACCATAACTTCACTGTGTAGGAGGCGTTCCTACTGGAGTAGTGACACTGTGCTGAGCCAGAGCTTGGTCTCTGTATGTCTGTGTCCTCTCTGCCTCTGTTCCTCCATCAGTCTTTCTGTCTCTCCCTCCTCTCTCTCCTGCTCAGTCTCTCTTCTTCTGTCCCGTCCCCTGTCCTCTCCTCCCTCATGTATCTCTGTCTTTCATGTCTTCGGGATAGCAGTCTTGCACTAGCTTTGTCTCCTATTGCTATAATTGGTATTTAGGAACTCGGTGTACCTGATTTTGTGGGCAAGTTACATCATTGTGATGTGCTGCTGTCTCTAAATGTCATCTTGGTCTGGTAGATTGAGACTGTTTCTCAGAGTCAGGGTTTCCTGGCAGAGAGAATTAAGCAGATTACAAAAATTTGTACTGTAGCCCGGTACCCTGCAGATATGGGATTGCAGTTCTCTATTCCACAGGCTTTTGGTGGATGACTTTGAGCAAATCACTTAATTACTCTGTCCTTTGGTTCTCATCTTTCAAAGCGATGAGACTAAGGGCTCTTCTGTATTTCATTAGAGAAATCTGAGCTAGATGCATCAAAAACTGTATTGATGCTGCAGGGCTGGAGTGTTGGAGGCCATACAAATACTTAACGTGGACTGTAAATTTTAACTGACAATTACAAAGGATTTTTGCTTAATGTCTAGAATTATTTTATTTTATTATGGCTCTCACCCTTGCCAAGAGTTACCTCATGCTACATGAGATATTAATCTGCGTATAGAAGTGGTGGCTTATCAGCCATGAATGACCTAGTAATGTTACAGAAAGTGTAGACCCATCTGTAGCAGCCACTGCAATAAAGGATTATAGCAGGGAGTCAGCTCAGAGTTGCAGGCAGCATCTTCTAAAGAGTAGCAGTCCTGCGCTTGCTTCAGCAGAGTCAGACAGACTCTTCAGAGAGCCTGTTTGACAAGTATTTTTCCTTTCTTCCTCCATACCTCAGACTTTGTTCCTTCTCACCAATCAGAATATTCATGGTCTGCTGATATAATTAGGAAAATGGAACATGCTGTTCAGAGGTATTGATCTAGCACTTTATAAGAAAGTTAGCAATGTTTAATTTCTTGTTGTCAGCTTTCGTTTTGCTAAAGAAATCAACTCACTGTTGTCTCTTCTCCATTATTCCATTGTCTAATAAGCTACCTTGCAGTCCACTCAAAATCAAATTTTTATGATGAATCGCTGTAGGAATGTAGGAGACTACATGAGAACTATCTCAAATCCATAGCAGGTGAGATGCACATCCCTTCAATTATAAACAGTTTTTCTTTTTTTCTTTTTACAAAAAAAGACAGGTTTTCTGTACTTTCACTAAACTCCACAAGACGTTTACTATAACTTGTTTCTTCTCATTTATAATTCATGTGTCACCCAATCCTTTCTGAATACTCAGAACTCTTTCTTGAATTTCACTGTCAGTGATACCTCTCTTTTCTCCCTTCTTACCTCTCTCATTCTACATCAAGTTAGTCTTAAAAGCAAAGACAGAGCAATCTTGAAGGAGAGAAAAGTATAGCACTAATTCTTACTATTTCTCTGAAATAGCTAAATCAGTCTTTTTCATGTTTATTAATATATAAACCTCTTTTAAAGCATTCTCACTTCTTTGAAAATAGCTTATGGTACATGTATACTATACCCAACAATTACTTTGTAAAAATAATTTTCATTGCAAACGGTGCTGTTTGGACAATCTCAAGTTTTTAACTCAGACTTGCCTTGCTTCTAAATATTAGCTCAACATAAAAGGCTCTGTATTCTTGGGCTCACAGATAAATGAACCAACTTTATAAACACAATAAAAGGAATAATATTCTTCAGGAAAAAAAATGTAACTGAGCACTTTTATTTGTGCATTAAGTAATTAATCATTTTGTATATTAGGTAAACTTTAACATTAATCTTGATAAAGTAATACACACTTGGCCGTTGCTTTCATCTATTTAGAAACAGATAACATTGTAGCCGCCATCTTGTTTTTGCAACTTGCCAGGCAATAAAGAAGTTTATTGCAAATCAGTAATAAGAAGGGAAATAATGGCCTGGGAGGTGCAAGGGTGAATGAGTTAATGAGTGAGCAGTTTGAGTTTTCTCATTCATTTTAACCCTGTGTACATTTAATGGCTTCCTTTTAAATGTCTCGTAATGAGATAAAGGAAAATGTAAGTTACTTAATGGTATTACATTAAAGGCTTTATTTTCTTATTTAAATTGAGTGTTATAGTGTATCTACTGTATATCTATAGCAAATAACTCTACGTCAGACATGTACACCCTTTGTGGGCTTGGTGTTAGCAGGAAGGAAGGAAACTGCAACAGTATTATCTGTCAAGGGAAGGAACTGTGGCTATATGAAGTATATAACTAGTGATCTTTAATAGCTTATATAGACTGTAACATACAACTATGATAACTCAGGCATGACAAAAGCAAATACAATTGTCAGTTATGCTTGTCTATGGTAATATCATAATTGCATCACATATCATTATGTTAATTGGCAATGGTAGACACTGAAAAACTCATCAGCGTGCAGTCATGGTAAGTATTAGCAGTGTAGCATAATGGTTGTGACAAGCACTCTCAGATCCTCAAGCTCTCCCACCCTGGTAAGGTGCAGAGGACCCTTTTACTGACCCTTGGTCCGTGCTTAGATTATGGGGGCTTCGGGGGATGTCTTGCCTAAGGTGTTGAGGTGGCTTGGAGTTGTCTGCCTCCAGGAGTTGATTCTCCTGTGCTGGGCTTTTCAACACTGATTCTCTTCTGGTCCCATCCTGCAGCCTTTGAAGAGCTTTATTCTACAGTTTGTGGCTTTCTGTACCTCCTCAGTTGCTCCCGAAAGGCTGGGAATCCATATTGGAAATAATCTATGTGGGGATACTGTGCATGGTTACATATAATCATGATTGCAATTCTATAATATTATCAATAGTATTTTCTAAATGAAAAAAGGGAATACTTAAATGTTTAGTACTTTATATCTGAGTTTTTTAGGAGGGGCTAGTAAATAATATTTTGAGTAATACAGAATGCAATATGGAAGATAGCTCTAGAAGTTGTAGCACAGAAGATTTCTTGTTATTTATGTGCAAAAGTGAAGAAAAAAAGAGAGGCTTAAAAATATGTTTTCATTTCATTTGTATTTTTAGTTTATTTGATCAACAAAGAGCAAATAAAAGCTTTATGGAGATAACATCTTTTTCAAAATTTTTCATAGGAAAAAAATGTCATTTTTCACTCATTTCTAACAAGTCATATATTGCAGCTGCACATATTTTTCAAGGATATAAAGACATTTTTTTATAGTTGGGCACGTAGGAAAAAAGATTAAAAGAGGGCTATGACCTGCTTTCATTTATGCCACTATAGATCAGATTTAAAATATCAATTTAATTAGATTTGGCCTGATTTGAAGTTTAAACATACAGAACCATAGAATCTGCTAAGGACAGTAGTGCTGTTCCTTTTCAGGAGACCCAGATCTGTAGATCCATATGCCTTTAGAATAAGGCGGGAACATGTCAAGGAAAATCTTTGCAAATCTTCTGTGCTTCTACCCCCAGTATATCTCAGAATAATTTCTATGAATCATGTTGCATACATCTATCTTTGCCTTATCAAACTTTGCATGAGACAAATGTTTCCTTTCTCCAAAAAAACCTCACCCCTACCTCATGAGTAACCGAAGAGAATCTGACCTTATCACAACAGCTCTATCTGCCAATTGCGTTTTCAGCTTCAGTAAACACTAATGTAATGGTATGTATATTTGTATGATAGTTGTGATGATGCTAGTTGTTGTTAACCTATTAACTGTTTAAAATTAAGCCAGTTTTCCACATAGTCATAACAGACCTCTTATAATTACAAAACCAAGCAGTTAGTATGGTTAATTGTGCAGTGAATATGTAAATGTTGCTATGCAACCCCAATCAGCAAGGAGGCTGGATATCAATTATATATTGCATTTAGAAGAAAGCATGCTGACTAAAATGAAATAGTTCAGTGGGCCCTTCTGCCTTGAAAGGCTGGTCTCCTCCTAGGAACAGAGCTGTAGATGTGATGCCTTGAATATTGGCAGAATTTTACTTGACAGCTTTAATTTATGCTACTGTTTGATTAGATGGCTGTGACATTGCATGGATACTGAATTCTGGCATCATTGCTTAAGTGGCACTGCTCTATCTCTACCCACAGGAAAGTGTATTACCTTGGTAAAAATCACATCAGATAGAAGGAAATAAAAATCTAATCTTTTTAGAAAGTATTTGCTAAAGATACAAGAGCTCAACCGAAGAAACCTCACTGGCACTTCTGGGTTTTGGAAATATCCCTCTTCTTTACTCTGCCTCAAGAACACTGGCCTGGTGTAAAATGGAGGTGAGCCTGGCATTGAGGGTTTGAACCCTGGTCTGTAGCCACCAGGAAGGTATCCTATCACTGCTCGTTGATTTCTTCTATGATACCATGGGTGTGGGTCACGTGTTCGCACTGAGACTTGGAGACAAATGAAGAGCAAGACAGGAGTAAAATCTCTGAAATATGCTGTATGCATCCAGAAAAAGCCTTGCACTTGCTATTAAATCTATCTATAAATGCATTGCTGGGAGGAGAAGGCGGCTCAGTAATGCTATTTCTATCAACTTATAAAGTTTACAGAGCTGCAGAATATAACCTGCTGCATATAAATCAAAGCATGTAACAAACTTGAACTCATAAAGACGTGTAATGTTCGCTCAGACCTCTGGCATTTAAAATTCCTGCCTACAGGGGCTTTAACTTACTTTGGTATTTTATAAATCAATAAGACTGAATATGAATATTTTGACCCGAACTCTGCTGTTATTAATAAAGTTAATGTAGGGATATGTAAGAAGAATTGTAAAGGATTGCTATTCATAAACTCTAAAAGCCAGAAAAGACTTTTATATATGATCATTTTGTTGACCTGCCTAGCATGGATTGTAGAATTTTGCTCACTTGTTCCTGACCTGAGTCCGACAAATGCTCCGGAAGCCTTACTCCAGTGTAGTCTGGCCACGGAACTCTGGTGTTTCTTCAAGGTGGTTTTAAAGGAAGCATCAGTTAGACAGAGAGCTATGGCAGTTGTCTTGTAAGTAAGAATCATAGAGTGATTTTACAGTGCAGTATACCTTTGGGAGGAATTTTCTCTTCTATTGTAGCCTTTAAAGCTGCTATAAAGGCCATTTAAGAGGCTGGGGGAGAACATCCTTGAGTGCAAGTGGTATCTAGGCAGCAGCTGTCCTAAATGACTCAGACTGTACCCTCAGCAGAGACAGCAAGAAGGCATGAATCCTTTGTACTGTTAATAGTTGTATGCCTTGGCAGCTGCTGTAGGTAGCAGAACAACCATTGAGCGGTCCTGAAAGGGAAATGTACTGTAATTTAGCAGGGATTTTTTTCCCTTTTTTTTTTTTTTTTCTTTACTTTAGGCTGAAAACCTTAGCTGCTCTTATAGAAGTTCAGAATATGAGGTCCAAGATGGCTCAAAACTGATTTTATCCCATCTTTCTCCTCCTGGCGAGGAAAAAAAACCACACATCTACCCTTCTCTTTTCTCCCTCTCTTTTCTCCCTCTCTTTTCTCCCTCTCGCTCTTTTTCTTTTTTCTTCTTACTGAAAACAGTACAGTATAACCAGCATTCTGTAATAAATTAGTAAAATCTTCCTTTAAGTAACAGTTATTTTAAATTGTAGGTTTCTTGTGCATCTTGAAGATTTGTATCCATGGTAGTCTTTAGAGCTTAAATTTGGGTACCTTGTTATGTGTAGTAAAGACGGCAGTGCTGTGGAGCAAGGAATTAAAAAGATCTCTGCATGACATGCTGTGTTGTCATTAGTTTTTATATTGTCAATTTTCCTAATCATAAGCACGTTTGAAAGAGCAGATCCCTGGGTTTATCTTGCATCACTGTTTTCTTCATTGGAAACCTAAAGTGTTTTAACTCTGTTCATTCCTATAGTTCTCGTGAAACTGTAGAACTCCTCTGAGGGTCTTTCTCTTCAACATGCAAACCCATGTACACTCATGGTGAGTCTGAATTGGGCAGTTAACACTGATGATGGACACGTGGGTCAGAGAACCTGGCTTCAAACCCAAGTTGATGACGTTACTGACAGAAATACAGCTAGTATTTGTTTTATTTTGTAAAGTATTTGGTTCTAATTGCCTCATTCAGCTCAGCTGTATCTAGTCAAGGATCAGACGCAGAAAAGAGAGGTGGTGCCCAACTACTATTATGGACTTTCCTGCCTTGTTGAGAGTCTGCTTCACTCCTTCGTAAGGCTGAGAATAATTTTAGTGTTACTCTAAATTGTACTTAACTAGCCCTTGATTTTAGATACTTTCCAGAGTCCTGGAGATGCCATACGACAGAATCACAGAATGATACGGGGTTGGAAAGGACCTCTGGAGATCATCTAGTCCAACCCCCCTGCCAAAGCAGGTCCTCCTAGAACAGGTTGCACAGGAACATGTTCAGGTGGGTCCACCACCTCTCTGGGTAGCCTGTCCCAGGGCTCTGCCACCCTCTCAGAAAAGAAGTTCCTCCTCGTGTTTAGATGGCACTTCTTACATGCAAGTTTGTGCCCATTTCCTCTTGTCCTGTCCCTGGGCACTACTGNGACAGCACAACTCTGGTCATGTCCTTTGCCTTAGTTGCATACTCTGTACTAAGGACTACATGGAATAGGAAGAAATAGAAAAAGCTTTAAGATTCAGCTACACCTCAGAAAGCCTTCTGGGGGATAGGAGGGGAAAAGGGTATTTACATCTAGTATGAAAGTACAGTCCCTGGCTTATACGAGTCCCTTGAACTTAGAAGAAAAATAGTCATTATAGGAAGATAAGAGGACCTCCTGTTCATTCTCATGATTTCTAATCTGTTAGTTGTTTATCATGCTGTACAAGACTTGGTTTTGAATGCTTTTGCATAGAGCTGAGTATTTTGATTTTGTAGCACAGGATTCCTGAGTGTTTAACGGAGAAGGAGCCGGTATTTTTCTCAAACAGAGCAATACAACTGAGATATAGAAAGATGACTGGATTTAACCTTTTCAATTTGAGCAATGAAATCAAATCATCTATAAGTATGGAGAATTTAGGTATTCTCTGACATCAGTGATGTCTATATAGCTCTTAAAATGAAAATATATAATTCCCATAATTTAATTCAGTCACAAGATAGCAGATCAGAAAAGGAGAGTGAATCACTGTCACAAATGCAGTTCCTCTGCTGCACTGACAAGGACAGATAAAGTAGAAAGAATCATTAAAAGAAGAGAGAACCGTTTACAGATTTGAATTTGGATCTCCTGTATTAAGAATAAGCATCCTCTTTTCCCCTTACCGTTAAGCAGGAGAAGGATGTTCTGCTGCTGTATCCCATCATTTGCCATTATTGCATGATTTAGTGCAGCATGAGTAAATACGCTGAAGAGGGTATTAAATGCCACCTTGCAGCAACAGTCTTCTAAATGACAGTACCTGCCTGCTTTCTGATAGTACATCTTTTTCAGTAAAAATAAATTGTGTTTCTTTCAGCAATGGAGTATAATTAGAGCCATGCAGATGGTTGATTATTTAGTTCAATGTGTGAAGACCATTCAGAAAACTGGAGACAGGAGGCAAGTAGTTTAAACTGACAAAAAAAGTTACAGTTTTTAGTAATACTTACTACTGAATTGTTTTAACTGAAAGTGTATTTCTGTCCGTTTCCCTCCCTCCTCCTCCCAGTTTCCAGCAGTTGCAACCCCTTTAAAAAAAACTTGAGTTATTCTGATCTTCCATCTTTGCAGGCAAAGGGATTTGTTGTTATCCAGAGTCTGACAAGATGACACATCCTCTAATCCTATAGCCCAGCACACAAAGGAGGGGGAGATATTTGAGTGAGGAGCAACTGTGAGGGGAAGATCTGGTTATAATTACTAACTACCTGCGTCATCATAGGATATGAACCTGGTACTGCATCTTTCCCTTAGCCAGGAGAGTACATGATTTGATGGGCAACAGGATGTTTTGAAGTGGCTTTTCTACCCATTAAAGTCGTCATACTTTATTTTTAAAAATAATGATTATGAACAGGGGAGATACGCGGATTTTGCCACTGCTGATTGAGGATTCCAAATGTTTAGTCAGGTGATCAGAGCAGGGCTGTGTAAGATAAGCTGCTGCGCCTTCTTCCTGTTTCTCTGTTGTTAAAAAGAGGGGAAGAATGTTCTTTATAAATTTGGAAATAAGTCACTTAAAAAATGAAGTGTTTTACTCTCTTTTCCTTTTCCTTCGGGTTAACGTGGTTACAATAGTTACAATTGTTTATTGTGACTGTATTTTTCTTGCCTGCTTATTTGCCAAATGCATTTTTCTGAGTTTTCAAGAAATTTTTTGCTCTGACCAAAAATAGTCCCATGTTCACATTTGCCCTTTTTCTCACTGAGTGTTTCCGGCTGAGAGCAGTGACATGTATGTTATGGACCAAGGTGCGGCTTCCCACAAGGGGTGTTTTCTGGAGAGGATACTTCTTGTCTGCTTTATGTTCATCTTCCATGGGGAAAAATAGTGACATAAGACTTATAACAGAAATCCATATGAAGTGAACATGATACTAATGACACAGTACATGATTATAAGGAGACAGGTCTTGTAGTTAGAACTAGGGCTAGGACTCAGGAGAGGAATTTCAACTCCTTCAAAGTTGCCTCTCTAGATCGGCAATTTCCCTGTCCTGACATGGTAGTATATTTTCCATTAAGTAAGGACTGGAATCACAACAATGACCTCTGTGAATGTAGGAAATGGGTTCTGTCCCCAGTGGATTACAGTCAAGATAATAATTATCTATGGTAGTAGATAAGGATGATGTGTTTTCATGTATCATTAGGTAAAAGCGTGCAGTTGAAACAGAATAAAATTCTGTTGCTTTTCATTTAACACTTCTGATCCATACTACAATGTGTAGATGGCTTTGTATTCAGGATGGGTCGTAGTTGTGTCATCCTTTGGATGATGCAGTGCTTCCCTGAGGTTCTAGGCCTTCTTTTTTCTTCCTGAATCATTTAAGTCTTTTAAAAACATCAGTGTATATATATCTTGCAGCTGGACTTCTCTGCAAACATGCATGGAAAATAATTTTTTCTTTCTCAAGCATGGGGATTGCTTAATGGTAATGGCTATAATAAAATATTTCAATCCATCTATGCAGGTCTCTGTGATCCATAAATCTGACTGCCGACAGCCTAAAGAAGAACACAGAAACACATCAGTTGTGAAGTAGGTCAGAACCCAACTCCTTTTTATGGCTGTGTAAAATAGGGGAAAAGAACGTGATTGACTAGGTGAAGATCATGTAATAGCTTGCAACAGAGCTGGAAAGAGTCTTTAATTGAAAAAATTTCTGAGTTGGAAGGTGAAGTTACTGCCTACGGTGTCTCTGGAGCGTATTTGTATTGGATATGTGCCTATACTGTATGTAATGTATGCTGTTTACAAACTGACCTTTCGGGGAGGAAATGTTCTCTATCAGGTACTGTTAATTTTTTTAACATAAAAACAGTCCATAAACAAAGAAGGAATTTCTGACTTCAGCATAAGAACACAGACAGCGATAACTGGCTGAACTTAGTGAACTGCTCCAAAGGGAATATGCCTTTGACTGCATTTATTAGTTACAGGAGTTGCTTTGAATTCCAACACTCCATCCCTGTTTCTGTCAGCATTCAGCTCTGCTACTCTCACAGTCATGCTTTAGCCTGTTGCCCTCAGCTGTATTTTAATT
Source organism: Arenaria interpres (assembly GCA_013399435.1). Lineage (NCBI taxonomy): Eukaryota > Metazoa > Chordata > Aves > Charadriiformes > Scolopacidae > Arenaria > Arenaria interpres. Next base: position 49,819 of record VXAK01006073.1, read on the forward strand.
GAAACTCATAATATTTTAAGACTGCTTTGTCTCTCCAGATATCAAAGCAAATGGATTTATAAGTCCCTTGACTCCTGTACTATACACATGAGCTGTCTTTCCACACCATGGGTATTGGTAAAACAAGCAAAATGTCATTCATACAGGGCTCAGTATTTGAAGAAGTTCAATACTAATTGCCTAGCGGATATTTTCTAGAATAAGTGACTTAATATGATGACATTCTGTGCTTAGTGCAGGGTGAAAGAGCAAAAGGAAAAGAACCTAGATTTACCAAAGGGCATTTATAAAATTGAGGCAGATTAGTTTTCATGAAGGACCCATATAGGCTGATGCAAATGGAAGTACACAGAATGCTAATACATTAGCAGCCAAATTAGCACGGTACCTCAGGACTCAGACCTTGACAGAGCTAGGGGTGGGAGACTTCCTAGGAGACAATACATGGAATCCTGAAATGTCTGTGTAGCCGGGCTTACCATAGAATCACAGAATCATTGAGGTTGGAAGAGACTTCTTGCAATCATCTTGTCCACTGCCCTGCTCAGGCCTATTATCCAGGATCATGTCTAGATGGCTTTTGAATATATCCAAGGATGGAGTTTCTACAGCCTCCCTGGGCAACTCGTTCCAGTAGTTGGTCACCCTCACAGTAAAAAAGTTTTGAATTTAATGAAGTTCCTATTGGTCCATTTTTACAGTTTGTCAAGGTCCCTCTGGGATGGCAGCATAAGCCACTGGTGTACCAGCCACTTCTTCCAGTTTTGTGTCCTTGGAAAACATGCTTGAGGGTATATTCTGCCCCAACATCCAGATCATTAGTGAATTTGTTAAACAGGATTGGACCCAGTATTGACCCCTGGGGTATGCCATGAGTTACTGGACTCCAACTAGACTTAATGCCACTGATGACCACCCTGTGGACTTGGATGTTCAGCCGATTTTACATCCACCTCACAGTCTGCTCATCCAGCCCATATTTCAACAGCTTCACCATGAAGATCTCATGGGGAGATGGTGACAGGTGTTCCTGGTAGGCAATATCTACTGCTCTCCTCTTGTCTACCGAGCTGGTCTTTCATCATAAAAGGTTCTCAGGTTGGTCAAGCATGACTTGCCCTTAGTGAATCTATGCTGATTACACCTTGATATCCTTCTTGTCCTTCACATGCCTCAAAATGTTTTCTGGGATGATTTCTTCTATCATTTTCCTAGGTGCTGAGGTGAGGCTGGCCAGCCTGTAATTCCCTGGGTCCTCCTCCTCTTCCTTTTTGAAGACAGAAGTGACATTTGCGTTCTTCTGGTTTGTGTGCTGAATTTCTTCCTTGAGGTGTTCTGCACTCAGCTTAGGTAGATTTTTATTTCTAAGTAAATAAAGAGGAAATGAGCGGCTTTCTGCAAAGCAAGCTGCTGCTTTGTAAGAATAAAAGCAAGCAAAATGGGGTGAGGCAAATTTGGACTTGGAGAGCAGAACCATCATTGTTTAAGTAATCCTCACCGTATTAAATCTGCAGCAACCTTTTACAGTGACAAGGAAAAGTCTGAACACTTGATTATAAGAGAGAAAAGCCCTCATAGTATTAATAAAACAGCATTCTGTCTGATCTTAGGGTCCCAGCTTACACATGTAAACTGCAGATATTAGAAAGTTATTTTCCTTGCAATATTTTTAATCACACTTGTTTTCTCTAGTAGGTCAGGAACAATTGAGAGCACGGAATGACTTTAATGCAACACATGTGCAGCATTGCATGCCACGACTACCATAGCCAAGGTTTGTTAGATCAAGTGTGCTATAGCTGCAATGACTTTGTTATGTATGCTTAGCCGTCTCACCAGATGAAATTAGAGACATCCTCTTGACGTGCTTTATTCCCATGTGAAGTGCACAGGGAGTGTGGGAGGAGGTACCTGCAGCTTAGAAGGATAAAAAAGCTTGTCCTGGCTCTGTTATTCTGATGCATACAGAATTACCCATTTCAGATGAAGGGTGTATGTTTTCAAAACTGTATAAATGACTGAAACGGTGCATGCTCCTAAGCAATGGGTAACATGTTTTAGATACTAAAAATAAAACCTTTTTTAGAATGAGCCTTGGATTCTGCAATTATGTAGAAATGCAAGACAAAACATTTCAAGCGTGTGTGGATCATGTAGTCAATAGATATCTAAAATGCCTTTAATAGGCATTTTTAATTTTCCAGGCTCTACGACTTTGATACTTATTTTACAGGGGAAACAGTTTTTCCCCCCTTTACTGCTGACTCCTTATGCGCAGTGGGAGAAGAGTAGTGATGCTTCTGAGTCTGTTCTCCGCATGTCAGATAGGGCATATTGAGGCAACATGCATACAATGTATATGAAGAGCATATATTTGTACTGTATGAGAAATAGGGTTTCTCTCTTGAGGAAGAAGTGATTTGTGTTTGGGGCAGCATGCTGACATCAACAGATGTTAAGTTTTGCGTGCATAGATAAGAAATATAAAAGGCAAAAGAGGAAAAATGAGATTTTTATCTTGAGCTTCTTTTCATGACTTGCAAAATATGTAGCCAGATGCTTGAAGTCACAGATACAGTGGCTGGCCATTTAGGTGACAGCTGTCATTAAGCAGATCAATATTAATCAAGATTTGTATTACCTAGAGCAAAGCTGGGAGCAGAGGACTGATGAAGAAAGTGTATCGATGGCATGATTTATAAAATCCGGCTCTACAACATAGTGATGCTGTGCTCTCCTTTCCTTAAGGAAATCAAGGATTAGATGTTGCCTTCCTGCTTTGTTTATTATTTTCCATCACATTTATTTTCCTCCTACACCAAGTGCTGCAAGCTTCTCTCACTCTGTTCTCCCTTTCCCCTGCTGTAATTTTGGTCTCCATTCCTTCTGTGATTCAGTGTGGTCACTGGGGAAACATTGCTTTAATGATTTGCTATTTAACTGCTCAGTGTTCCTTGCATCATCAGAGAAGCGGCAGCGTTGACAAAGTACAGCCTGCCCGTAGGGAGTACTATATCAGTGGAGAGACAAGTTGCTATGGTAATACATTACATAGCAATGAGGGATTTTGGAAGATGTATCTGACAGTTTGAGGTAAAGTATCATCATTTCCTTGCAGCTTTCAGAAAGTGTCGTAATCTGAATTTCAGTGGGCTTTTTTTTTCCCCCCCTTTTTTTTTTCTTTTGTGAGGTGCCATTTCTGAATAGCCCTGAGCATGCCACAAAACAAAAAGGAAAAGCCTCTCTCCTGGAGGAGGCAACAGTTCCAATACAAACAGAGGGAGGAGGTCACTTCCGAGGCAATTAATGAAGCATATGGTCAAATGGCTGTACAGGTTCTCTCTCTGTCCTTGCCTCTATTTCACTTGAACACACACATCTTCATTTTATAGGCATGAGTGATGCATGAAAGAAAAACATAGAACTTGTGAGAAGTAATCACTAGTCATGAGAAGTATTGTAAAATAAATAAGGAGATTCCTGAGAATAAGGGCCAAGAAAAAAACAGTCCAAGGAAAAATTAACAATAGAAAAAAACAAACCCTTGTTTCTCCAACAAGCGTGGAATTAGAAAAAAAGAACCTATAATAGCATAACTTGAAAAGTAACGCTGGAAACTGAAAAGTAACACTGGCAGGCATATTTTCCATTTTAAACTTTTTCTTCAGATATTTTATCTAAATATGAATGAACACTTATGTTTCATCCATGTACGGAGACAGAAGAGAGTGTATATGGAAATAGAAGGGGGATAGTAAGATATTTCCTGCTAAGACAAAAGAAAAGTTCTTAGGACTGGTATTCATGTACTTAATGTTTACATAGGAATATGTTTTTGAACAGTCACAGTCCCTGTCTTTGAGATGTGTAAGAATTGTCCACGCTGTAATTAGTCCTGAGATTTTGTTATTTCGTACCTTTGGATGGCACATTTGTCTGTGCTGCGCACCCGGGGACTATATGCACTGGAATATTTGGCACTGAATATTAGCTTACAGCAATTTTGAATTCCACCAAGCCTATATAAGTTAGCCTCTCTCTAGGGCAGGTGCAGACACAAGAACGGTATTTTAGTGGATCTATGCATGTCATTTTCTCTTTGGCACTCTGGATGCTTCTGTGATGGTCATTTCAATTCATCATCTAAATACATGTGGCTTTCCAGTGCTTATACAGCCTTACTTAATGATTCACATGGGTTTCTCATTCTGGATATGAGACCATCTGTGTCAGGTTTTTAGTTGTGTTTAAAAGTAGCCAATATTGGTTTTTAGAATACGCAGTATCAATGCCTAAATTCTATTAACTTTTTAAAATATTTCTGTTCCTGAAGCCCTTAAATGGTTTTGAAAAATACAGCCCATACATCAAACACTGAAAGGCTACTGAAGTAGCTGATTTTTGACCTCAGGTAAAGTCTTTCTCTTAATTCTGATATCAAATTAAGGGTTACTGTACATTGTCTTAGCTCCAGGCAAGATTAGATGCTCAGGCTAAGAGAAGACATTTGCTGTTAGGGGAGGAACTAACATAAGCTGTGTCATGTAACAAATCATTTCATACTATTAGATTTGTCATAAATGCATGATGAATGGTAATTCCTTGATCTAATATCAAACCTTTGGGAGCAATGTGTTTGAATGATGTCATTACACAACGTTTGAAGCTGTTAATATGATTACCTGGGATCACTGGAGAAGCATGATACTTGAGGAGACTGCATAATAATTTAGCTGTACTTGTTCTTACAGCATCTCTATCCTGAAGTCTCAGTGTGGTACAGCTGAAACCTCCTATTCTTTTTCCAGAATTGTTTTTTATTCTTGTTGCTAACATTGTTAGGCTGTGGCAAATGGTGTTGCAGTTACAGTTCTCAAAATTATGGCAGGGGAAGAACCACAGCTTAAAAGCAGAGGTTTCTCAAGCTGCAGAACATGATGCAGTCTTTAGAGAGTTGGTGAACTATGATTAGCCAAATCAGCTCTTCTTTTCCTCATTATAATGTTTGCATTAGAAGGCAGTAACCTCTGTGGGTTGCTTTTTGTTGGTTGAGTGGGGTATTTTAATTGGTTTGGTTTTTTGTTTTGGTTAGTTTTTGGGGGTTTTTTTTAGCAATTTCTGGAGCTGTCATAGAGAGGATCATGCATCTGAGAGTTTGGCTACAGAATAAAGGGTGATCCATGCAGACAGAAAAGGTAGAAAAATTGTCCACTGGATATTCTTTCTATTGCAATGTGGTTCTTTTTCTGCAAATGTTTGATTACTGCCCATTCTGCTAAAAATAGTGACAAATAAAAGCAAGAATAATTACTATTTTCACTTCCACACAACCCTTGTTTCATTAAATAATTTTTGACCGGATTTCTACAATTTAATATGAATTGTCTTTTTCTTTCAGAGCAGTGTTGGTTTATATCTTAAAAAAAAAAGACAAGGAAATGAAGAAGGCATGGCATTTTTTCTTTTCTTTTTTCAAGATGGTCCAAATTGATTAAATCTGTCTTCTACTATTTGTGTATGCCTGAGTATGCTGTACCTTAAAAATGCATATGCTGTTCTAGGCACAACTATAAAATGCTCTGAGGCATGCCAACAGTACAAATAGTATCATAGCCCTTGGTACTTTTTGGTTGAAAATCATAGAAAAATTAATAAAATTATGTCTTTGTTTTGTAAAATAGAGCTTTTTTTACCAGAAGATTTTCAGTGAAAAAATTTAAACCACATACATTCATAAAGTGTGATCTTTATTACAATGGAATCTGAGCATATTATATTTTGGGGGAACTAGGTGTGACTGGGTAGAGTTTCCATACACACTATTTAGCAAATCTTTTTGTCACAGTGCTTAAATAGTCTTCTGCAGACTAATGCTCAGGCACTAGTGGTGTTCAGCTTCTGGGAGAGACTAGAACACATATTTGCTACCTGGAAGGAAAATAGTTGAATCAGGGCTTCATGTATCCTATGCGTCTCTGGCTTTGTTCAGTCAGACCTGTCGTTTTAATGATTTCTTCTTCATAATCAGTTTATTGCCCACATTTTAAACTCACAGAAGAATTTTCACTGATTCTTGGCGCTTTTGCTGAGAACGGCAAGAATTGTGTATCTCTTCTTACACATGCAATTCTTAAAATGAATTGAGGAAGGTTTTACACTGCTGGTCTTACACCGCTGCCTCAGTGGTCAAATGCTTGAGATATAGATTAAACAAAGTGTTCTTCCTTCTCTGTTATCTTTGCTCTGTGTCCTCTCTTGACCTGCTCTGCCTTTTTCAGAGCTCCTAGAGGGCTTTTTCAAAACTAGGAATTGAGGTCTTGCACACCAGAGTTTCCACGTGCAGCACAGATTTCTTTAACCTAATGTAGCTGTTATAATGGTGATATAATGAGTATCATACTTCTAGTCTCAAAACCTACTTTATTTGTAGACTTCCTTCATGTTGACATGCAAACACATTCTTTGCAGCTTAGAATGATTTAGGTTGATCAAGATTGCTCAGATTGTATTAAAATGCATCCCAATTTGTCAATGGCTGCATGAGGTTAAAGGACTGGAAGAGACAGTTAAAGATATGTAATAGTAAAACAGTCAGTCTTCTTTTTCAACAGGAATTCAAAACCTGGTTGTAATTTATGACAATTCCATTGAATTTCATGTTTACTTAGACTGCATATTTGAATAATATTTTGACCGCCATGTTGCCATAAGGAATGCAAGTTGCAGTGTAACGTCATGGCATTCGAGAATATGGTACATATGGTGTTTGTGGTGGTAGGTGTGTTGACTGTGTGTAAACTCTTCACTGTTTGAATAGGTAAAGCAGACGAAGGTTACTTTGGGAATGGTAGCATCCTCGTTTTATGAGTCGCAATCCACTTTGACCATATTTGCTCCTGAATTCTGTACTATTGTTGTTGTAGAACTACATGTGCTCCTCTGAGTTCTATGAAAGGTTCTATGAAAAAGATCATCCTTCGGGTGGGATTTTTTTGTTGGTTTGTTTTTAAACAGTATGAAGAACCACCAGCTTCTCCTTAATGGAATGGGAGTTGCAGAAGTTGAACTACCTTTTGAAAAAAAATCAAATTATTGCTATTCCAGTCTGTTTGCATTAGAAAAGTACAGACTTCTGTAAAAAACATGTTGTTCCAGTCTGGTTTTTCAGGCCAAAGCACTTGGTTTAGGGTTGGGCTTCTGAATTTATCTCCCTGTGAGCTGTACATGGGCAGAAAGGAAACAAGTTTACACCTTTCACCCACATCTACAACTCACAGTTAGGAACCAGCTATGGCGTTGGGGAAGTCTGAAAACTAAAGCAGAAAACAGCTTTAATCACTGTGGCAGCTCTTGGTATATCAGACAATCAATGGAACTGAGCAACTCTTTCAAACTATGCAGTCTTTTAATCCCTGTCTGACTCCCCTCCCAAGGGAGTTTGTATTGACACTCTGAGTGGCTTCTCTCACAAATAAGCAGATGTGGATTATGGATGTAGGCTCAGTCCTGCTGTGGAGGGAGAATAATGGAGGCTTCTAGGAGGGAGAGGAAAGCAGAGGCCAGTAAAGCCTTTCATATAGGAGAGGGCAGCTGTGTGTAGTCTCCAAAGTAGAAATGGATCAGAAAATGGCACCTGTTTATATGGGAGCAGCGTGGTTGGGGAGGAGAGATGGTAGGACAGAGTCAATGCTGTGGAGTTTTCTTTTGTGCCAGTTTCTCTCTGTAATTAGTCAGGTTCGTTATACATATTCCTTTAAGCAATCTAATACCAGAGTTCAAGTGTTTTTACATCAATTTGATCTCTTAAATGGGTAATGTGTCTGTGCAGACGATTTGTGTGAAAAGCAAAAGCTTGGACAGGTACAGTGTGATTTTGATGCTGGAGAATAAGCTGGTTAGTGCAAGGGACAGCTGCAAAAACATCTCTTTGCTCTCTTTCATGTTTCTTTTTGATTACCTTCTGGGCAACAAGGGTGCCTCAGCTCATGCTAAAGTATCACTAAAGCCTTCTGCAAAGAGTGTAATGAACTGATCCAAAAATTTTTTCCACTTTTTGATAATCTATCTTGTATCTTGTTTCCTTGTGTATGGCTTTCTAGCCTGAAATTTTGAAGCAAATTTTTGATAAGGACAATCTGCTTTATTTATGCCACAGTATGATGAACAGGTTGAGAGAAATTGCATTGATCTATATATAATTATTTGGTTTAGATATTGGAGTCTGAGTCAATTCTGGGACATTTCTCTTCTCTTCCTTCCTTGCATTTACTGCTACTTATTCTTATCAAATCCAGCCAATTGTAAACTCAGAGACAGAAAGCAGACTAGGCTTCCATTTGAGCATTGTGAGCTCCTGACATTAAACCCTGATGAACTGAAAAATCCAACAACCGTTAAGAGAAATGTCTCATCCCTCTTTGTCTTAAAACCAGAGAGAATCTACCAGGCTTGTCCTGTTGTTCGTGCACATATGCCTTCAGTTGTAGATTCTCTTTTTAGGTCTCTGAGAATTTCTGCTATTATTTAAAGGTAACATGAAAGTTTTGTTTTTTCTTTCGTTGCCATCAGCTATAGATGGATCTCTTATACACAGTTAGAAGATACAGCTGTTATTGGCTTCCTCTGTAAAATCCTTTTATGATTTACAGTTGGAAACTGTACCTATGTAGGTACAGCAATACTAGATATTTATGTGCTCTCTTTAGCTCAACCTTTAGTCTCTATATCTACATCTGACTGTAAACTTTAACTTCCCATGTGCTGTTGAGTTCTGTCCTTGTTCCCACAGCTTTTGCATGCACTGTTACTCATCTTCCTGCTGCTTACACAACTGACAAAAGGGCTTCATACTCTTCTCCAGCCCTTTCACCGACATACCGGAGTATCTACAAATTGCATTTGAGCAGGATTGATATGCCTTTTAATGCCCGTGTTATTTGACTAAAGAATTGTTAAATTTATTCAGATACATCCATCTCTACTACAGCCTTGTCCTACAGGTAATTCTCTTCTGGCATTTGTCTGCTTCTTGGTCTTTGTCTCCTCTGTTAGGTGAGCTCTTTGGGGCAAGGATTGCAGTGTGACACGAGGCATAGCAAGGTGCGCAGTGTGACACGAGGCATAGCAAGGTGCGCAGTGGGGCTGCTGCAGTTAAAGGCCACTGCCTGTGAGGGGAAAGGGGGAGACAGTGGCCAGTCTGAATATTGCACATGGTGTTACATCTGGGCTTCTCTTTCATGCACCTTTGACATAATTAGTTGAGCAGAATTCTTAGAGCGGAAAAATGAAACACTGCCACCTCTAACCTCAGTAAAAACTATCAGTGCTTGTTTTTAATGATGTATACAGAACCTGTGGTAATTGAAGTGTAGTTTTCCATCATCACTGATATGCTAGTTTAGACCACTGGTAACCTGTTGAGTGCCATGTATTTTAAAGATGGTTTCCACAAATGCATGTGCTGAAGGAGTTAAGAAGCAGACACTCCTTTAAGGTCCCAACTGCTCCTCAAATCTATGTGCTAAGTGATCGCAGCTCTTGGAAACCTGGGTTTTAGTGAACTTGAGTAGATAAAGATGCTTAAAAGTCTATACTACTTTGACTTTTGTCAGCTTTAAAGCCAAAAAGTTCAAATTTTTAAGATCTTTGTTTCTAGAGATATTCTTGGATAGTCTCAGGTGTACAGTTCCACCTGTGCAAGACAGTTAACTATACCCTTTTATTTTCTTTTTATAAATAAGTATATTTCTAGTCTGTGCTTTGTGGCTTACTGTAGAATAGTCATTCAGGAGATAAAAGAAATGGATAATAAAAGAAATGAAAGCCAGATTGTAGCTTTTAAGAGCTATGTACAGATTCAGAATTTGGGAAAAACGGTGATTCGGGAACACTTCTCATTGCTTTTTCTTTTGGCAGCATAAGATTTAGCAGAATTAGAAAAACTGTGTATGAAGTTTGAACATTTCTGATACCTTCTGTCGGTAGAAACATTTTTCCCCTCCTATGTCATGGGGTTTATATGATGTTTAAAGATTAAAGAACAAAAAAGGACAGTTATAAGCACTGCATCTTTTTGAGCCATGTAAAAAGTAAAACGGGCAAGCTTTGAAGATGCATTCTGTATTCATCAGGCTACAGAAAAATAGAACAATATGGGGCCAAAAAAGATAGTGGCAAGGTGGGGGGGTTTAAACCATAATTGAATTCAGATTGTAGTGATCAATGAAGAGAGAAAAGAAAGATATGAACACACTAAAGCAGAGGTGGGGATAGAACTTCCTTTGCTTCCTTCTTTCCAGATTGCAGTGACTGGAGGCTTGTGCTAACTGCAGTAAAAGGACTCTTAGCACCAACTAATGATGGTCACATTTTTATTTTTACAGGGAGAAATATTTTACAGAGAGCACTCTTTTGTGACTACAGGCTTTTTGAGTGGCAGACAACTCTCTAAATACTCTTAAACAAACCTTTTCAAGTTTCTCTTAACCTTGAGAACTTATTTATAGAATCTGGAGAAAAGGTACCTGTGAGAATAAATACATTGGTTACCAGAAATCTACAAGATGCTTAGCGGACAGGGACTAGCGCAGGAAACTTAGGGAAAAATGCTTTTCCTATTTAGCCTTCCATTTTTAGAAAACAACTTTTTTTTCTAATGCGAGGAGTGGTTTATTTATTGTTTCTATTCCAAGGGCTCCAGATTAAAATTTCTTTTGCACTTCGTTGAGAAATGCAGGCATCTTAAAATAACAGGATATATCACAGCTATTAAGCATTATTCTTTACTGCGTATGGAAATTTTTTTGGAAAGATATTAGGCTCAGTGAGACTTGATGTTTCATATGTATAAATCAGTCTGAACAAATCTGTAATTACTGAAAAGGCAATTTTATTTATTTATTTTTAAAAAGCACACATAATCACTTCCCTGTGAATGCAGGGCAGAAAGGACAGTGCAGTTAGGGAATTTACAGCCAACAAGATACAAATTCCATTTGCTTTGCCTCAGGCTTCCTATGAGGCTGAATAAAAGTCACATCAGGCTATTAGGCCTCCTGGGAATTATTTTTTTTTTGGTGAAACATGATTTGGTTTGTAAATGCTGGCTTCTTAAAACGTCATTGTTTTTCAGAAACTTATTAGTCCTGAAGAACCTGTGTCAAGCTGCCAGCAGGTTTTTTTTAGCTTTACAGCTACATTTCTGAACTGGGCAACTTTGGAAATGGGAGGAAGCCCCCCATTTTCACTTGACAGCTGTTAAATGACAATGTTTTTCTGATTCATTGAAAGGTATTTAGAAAATATTTTTAAAGAGTCAGAAAATCATTTTATAGGTAATGTCTGAATTAAAAAATGTGAAAACTTACAGAAAGTCAGAAATACTAAGATTTATCACAAACTTTTAAAGAGTTAATGGCAGGCTTGAAACATACTGAAAGCATGTAAAAATGCAAAGAGGTATCTACTACCAAACCTTTGTAAGACCTTGTAAAGTGGAAAAAAAAAACAACCCCTTTAACCTTTTTATTTACTTACGTGGTGGATATTGGTTTGTATGCTTTGGGTATTAGGTTTGTATGTTTGTATCACATTGGAATGGTTAATGGGTTAGAAATACATGGTGCTCTTGAGATCCGAGAGGTTGCTTCTGCCCTCGAGAGCACCTACATAGACATGGGGTTACATAGGAAAACAGGAGGGACTTCAGGTGTTATTATGATAAAGCAGGGAGCAAACATGAAGTCTCACCTCAGAGGTGACAAAGCTGGTTCGTAGAGCTTGAGAATGGGCTGTGTAGAGTTGTCTGCGGCTTGGAAAGCCAGTGAATTGCCAGGCTGAAATCAAACTGAAAGAGGTTAGTTTATGAAGCCTCAGGTGGGGAGGTTACTCAGTCTAAGAAATAATGAAAGCAGAATCTCCTCGAGAGCTTTGGCAAACTTATGGTCTCATCTAAACCTATTAATGAGCTTACAATAATCTTAACTAAGGGATAATCTTGCATTTGTGTAGAGAAGGGAAAAGATTTGCTCACTGACAGTTGGATAATAGGCCAGAGAAATCTTCTTCATTTGGAAAAGTACCTCTGCAGTAACAGAAAAATGTGAAATGTCTTCAAAACAGCCTAGGGTCATTATCCTAGTGCATGGAATAATTAACAGACACAGTGAGAACAAATGACTTGAATAAAGCTGTATAGCACTCATAATGGGTAAGTCTGACTTTTAGCCCTGTACACACTGAAGTAGGTCAGGTTTGGAGTCTTGTATCTAGTTCCCTAAACACCTTAGCAGCACTGAGCATGAGGGATATATTGGGCCAGGTACAGCAGTCTGGGAGCACTTTCCATTTTCAGTAAATTAATCCTCTCACAGCATGAAATAAAAAGATCAGAACATGATGTTAAACCTCATTTTGTATTTTCAATTACTAGGGGATAATTATTTTCTTTTTAAGTCTCGGAAGATGACATGATCTGCATACTCAGATACCTGCTGCTTCTGCTTGCGTTCCTGGAAGCAGAGATAGTTCAACTGGGGGACTGCACAGTATAATTAGCTTTATTTTGCAGCCTGGTAAGGCCCAGTATGTCATCTGGAGAAAAGTGCGGCACTTAGATTTTAGGTTTCGTGGTGTTTGGCTTCATAAAGTAGGATTGCAACGACATGGACTGAATTTTGGATGTGGGTTGGGAGCAGTGGAAAATGGGACAGTGGCAAGGTGCTTTGGACTGTTGTTTAGTATTAACTAAACCTGTTAGAACAAAGCATTAATCTTGTTAGCCCTGCTTATAGTTCTGCACAAGTGAGTAATTCACAAGAGTTCTCAAACAGAATAGCTATTTTTTAAAAGTTACTGTGAGGTCGCATTTAAAATATCACAAGTTTCCTATTTTTTGGAATGAAAAATAACTGGTGACTTCTAGCTGTATATATCAGTGTGTGTTGTGTAAATGTGTATGTATGTTGTGTGTATGATTGCCGTTTATTGTACAGGCCTGCTTTTCTCCTCATAGTTTTTCACTGGATGAACTGTAGTGATTTCAAAGAAGAGAAATGTTCAGTAAACTGTGAAAGAGGCTAAATATGGACATAATAAAAGATAAAAATATCAGCAGATCTGACTCAGCTAATAGGTTTTGGCATTGATAGAATTCAAAATAAGCTGTATGAAAAGTGCAACTAGTAACATACTCAGAAGTAAGTAGGGCCTAACTAATGTCATGCAAAAGAATAATTTTTTAAAAACGTATCAGGACAATCTAATTCTTTTCTGCCCTACATGTAGACCCTAGAGATGTGAAATTTTTATGGTTATGCTTTTCTTATCTGAATGCAGTGAATTGCATCTAATTTGGCACAAATTTCTGCTTCTCTCACTTATTTGGATTCAATTTAAATTAAGAAATGGAATGTGCTCGGTTACTCATAATGCTTTTAGCATTTCAGAAAGCATCATCATGATGAGATTCACCTTGGGCAGAAAATGGAAAGAGATCAGGGAATGAAAAGATTCATAAGAACACACATTAAAAGACCAGTATCACCTATTAACAGCCTTCCCACTGAATTTTGCCCATTGAGATATTGTGCTAGAGATTACATTTACTATGCAGCTGTTTTCCTTCTACAGTGAAATAGTCCCTGGAAAAGACATTTGGAACACAATAAATGCATGACAGTGTCTGTACTCTGTTGGGGTACAGATACTATGTTTTATCTTTTGACTCTTGGGGGGCAACAGCAGTGTTTATATTTTAGTTACTGCTGATGAAAACAGAGATAAAGCTTTTACCTTTGTTTTTTTCTCACGTTCCTTCAGTTCCATCAGCCATTAACACTGGAGACGCAACACAATGCTGATAGAGTTCTTCAGTTTGTTATGCATCTCTTGGCTTTTTCAGGGGAAGAGGAGGATAAATTACTGTTGCATTAAAATAAATTTGAGCCATGTTTATCCTTCAAATATCAGTGACCTTTTCTAATACAATACAGTGTATAAGTGAGCTCTAAACAAAATGCCAAACTGTGGGAAAAATGCGATACGACTAAATAAATTGTCTGGCTTTCTTGGTGGGGGGGCATTCATTCTTTAATTGCTTTGTCATATAGCAAGACACATTGCTTGAGTAGGATTTAAGAGGTTTGGTTAGTGTTTGGGTTTTTTTTTTTTTATTAGTGAGAAAGGGAGAAGCTTCTGGGAGTTGAAATAAAATGGAAATGTTATTTGTAATCACTAGCCCTTGTGGTGGATTGCAGAATTATTTTCTTCCTCAAAAATGTTTTGCAATGACAGTAGATATTCCTTAGTCAGATCTGTCACATCTGCTGAAATTTATTGTGTATGTACTGTCCTTTAATGCCAGGGACAGAAGGGAAGATAAAAATAACAGTAACTGTCCAGATTATAGTTGGCTTAGTTTCTGAAAATTGCAATTTAATTATGTATTCATTTTAAAAACAAACAAATCATGTGCCAATTACAACAGTTGTAAGGGTTTTGCTGCTCATTTCCATTTCTTGTGTTTATAATGGCTTCAGTTTTTGTAACAGCGGAAATAAGCAACCTGGAGGTTACATAAATGATTATTTAAAAGACAGACATATTGTAAGTTTTTCATTATTTTTCATACAGGTACTCTCCAAAACAGTTTTTCTTTTAAGCTGTTTAAAAACAGAAGTAATTTTCTTTATATGTGACGTCCACCCCACCCCCTTCATGGCTTGCTTGCTGTTGAGTGTATTTTCATCAAAAAATTCCTTCACATTTTGAAGAGAAACCATGTGCATGTACGTAATGGCAGTTAGAAATTTCACTTCTGTGAAAGGGCACTCTGGCAAGGGGTCACTGTCCCAAGTTGCTTGTCAGGAAGAGTATGAAACTGATGGTAGGGGCATTCTTCCCACTTTCTGGGTCTGCACAGGATTGGTTTATGTTTGCCAGCTCAAGCCATTTGCTCTTCCTCAATTATCAATTGGGGGTTAGAAATTTGTTATAGCCAAGTTATAGTATGTTTTACATACGTTGGATTCCTTCTTCCCTTGCTCCCTCTGTTATGCCTAAACCCAGTTCTACCCAGCTCTCATCTGTGCTTGTCTGCCTGCTAAAGCACCTTGTTTGTTTGCAATAGCCTTTAAGCTGTGGTTTTCATATAACGTAAATACTTTATTAGCACAACCTAATCACAGATGCTGCCTTGTTCCTGGGTCATTGAATAGCTTATTTTTCAAAAATAGCAAGCTATTCTAAGAAAAACCTATCTTGTGGGCACACAGGAACACAATGTTCTGGTTATCATTGCTAGTGTCTTTAAGTTCTGGTCAAACTCCATGCAGGTAAGCAGCTATGCTGTGATTTTACATGTGAATTTTGAAAAAAGTTGAATGGGACAAAGGGAACCAAATTTTATCCTTGCAACCCTATGCATTAGTTTTGTTAAGTTCAGTGGGTTTTGCACATGTGTAATTGCATGTAGATTTTGGCTCTGTATTTTTATCTTACACTGATTTCTTCTTACAGGGCATTCACAATAGAAGTTTCAGGAAGGGAAATGGCCAGCCTTTGGGATTTTTTTTTGCAGAAAATCTTAGTTAAGGTTGAAGTATTGAAACTTGAAAGAAATCTTGCGAAGAGTGAGCTATCCAAGATGATGATGTTTGTTTAACTTGAGATCTGTGTTTCCCAACGGGTAAGAATAATACAAAAACTGTCTAATTCATAACAAATGGTAGGTGGCTTTACTGATAGGAGACATAGACTTTAGTATCATGAAAGTTGAAACTGGGATAATTTGATTTAAATTCTCAAAAGTCTTGAAGAGTTTTTAATTACAACTTAGTCCAGTAGAAGCTCGGAAATTTATAGACTCCCTTCTTCTGGCAATACAGGGCTTTGGGACTCTCAGTCCAGGCAAGAGTGGAAGTACTTATTTTTTCAAAGAAAATACATTTATGTTCAGCAGGGTTGTGCCTACTTTGTTTGCTTTCTTCAAAAGCCTGAAGAGCTCATCAGAAGCAAATATGTACTTTGATCTTATTGTCCAGCTTTCATCAGGAATCTCATACACAGAAAATTATGCTCAGAATGCTGCTAGGTGATTTATATGGTCACTGATGCATAGGCCACATTGTCTTCCTTACTTGGCATAAGCACTGGGCGTGAAAGAAGTCCAGAATATTCTGTAAACATTTCAAGTTAACAGAAATCAAGTTCTTGTCCAAAAGTTAAATTGAACTGCAAACCCATCCTAATCAAGAATTTCTTCTTGACATGAGTTGCTGAATTACGCGGTTACAGCAACACGTCTGAGGATAAAGCAATTACTTATCTTAGAGTACCTGCATAAACTTCTTGTTGTAAGTAAAATCAGGGAAGAATAAATTCCATACTTCAAAAATTTAAGCATGCAAAATAAAGCTAGGTAAATAATGTTATTTGTTGAATTTCTGCTGCTTTTTCTGGAAAATTATGACTTAAATTAGCTTATTAGGTGATCAATCGCCTAATAAAACTCAACAGTTGTTGATAGAGTATGAAAATGAATATAGCGTAAACATACCTGTTGTGAACTTTTGTGCAATATTAAGGAAGTTTGCACAGATTGTTAGTGTTTTTGCAACTTTAGCAACATGTATTCAGGTGGCCTCAAAGTGACGAATTCTTTTGGGCTTGCCTGATCTTGTAACAGTTTGGGAAGAGTGTGTCTGTATGTGTAGGTGGGTTTGATATGTATAGATCTGAGCAGTTGCAAGAGCCAAGACCAGTATGAACAGGAAGAAAATAACATTTTGAAAGAGATCAAATGCAGCTGTCTTAACCGTTAGGAAATAGTTTCTGTTACTTTAAAAATGGAAGACAGAAATCAAAGGAAGCAGAAATGAAAAGCAGTTGAAAATTTGCAGGCTCTTTCCCTCATGCAAACAGAGATACAGCAGTCAGATAATTAAGATGCATATGCCACATGACATTAAACAGCTTTTTGTGAACTGTTAATTAAGATTTAATCAGTTACATATTTTATTCTTGTTGAATTAGAAGATTAGTGTTAATTTCTTGTGGTGTTTCCCTACTCCCTGTTGAAGGAAGTCGATGTATCTGTACATAATTTAGTGCTCGTAGCCTGGTGTGGTAATAAAAACAGACTAGAGCGACACTAACTCGGCATTTTGTGTAATGCAGCAAGAGTGATTCAGATGGGACAATTGACAAATGAAGTTAGTGCTTTCTCTCTAAAATTTACAATATATTATGCAAGTATGTATAAAGTTGGTATACGTTAGAACTATCCTATGGTTGTTAATGTAGAAATAAATGTAAAGGTCTTTCCCCAAGCTCTTCATTTCATGAAGCACTAATTGGTTTTGTGCTTACCTCATTACACTCAAACTACAGGATTCAAACCTCACTTCTATACCACAAAACTAAATGCAGCTAGAAACTGTGGAAAAAATAAGTAATTTTAAGCAAATAACACAGATTTGGATTTAAATATACTTATGTGGCTGTTGCTAAATGAGTTCAGCCTATGAAAGTCAACACATTTCTTCTTTAAAAATTTCTCTCAAAAAATTTATTTGAAGTAGATGCCTATAGGATGAATATATTGATACTGCTCTTTGAGAAGGTTATATGACTAGAGGCTTTAGTAGCATTCTGTTTAGAGTTTGTGAAACAGGAATGATGTGGTTTATATACTACTTAACATTAACAATAATAGATTTATAAACCATGGTTTTCTATGAAATGTTACTCATTTTTTGAGTTGTTTGATGTTGGCTGGAAATCTAACTTGGAAGCTTCAAATACTTGAAATTCTAAGCCAAGAATTTACTTAAAGACTGATTTTATTTATTTTATTTTTTTTATTTTGGTTACCCAACTTTTTTGATATCTGATTTCAGATGCAATAGAGGTGCCATTTTCAGATGGGAGAGTTCAGTGTCTTCTGAAATCAAAGATCCTTAAAACATCTGGACGTGTGCTCCAAAAAATGTGTAAGATCCCATGCCTTAAAAATCTCTCTTTCACCAGCTACTTCACCACCACCAAGGGTGAAAATTGAGGAGCAGATTAATCACTAGAGCTGTGAAGAGGGTAACAGAGAGATATTATTCTGCAGAAAGCCTGTTACCTGGTGCCAAAGAAACTTCAGCAGCAAATAGCCTGTCTTCTCACTTGCTCTCTCTTTTGATCAATGTCTTAGTCAGCTCTAAGCAACTTGTAACTCTTTCCTGAATTTTGTAGTATGCTTCCTTATTCAGGAAGTCATATTTCCTTATTTCACTGCAGTCATAGCAGTGAAAATGGACACAAAGAGGTGATAGCTCTGTTCAGAAGCTATGAGAAGGACCTGTGCAGTTTAAAGATGAAATTCTGAAGAGAGATCCTCTTCCTGTATAGCCTCATAACTGTGTGTGCAAGTTGTAGCAACTATGTGTATGCAGGAGAGAGAATAAGCCATTGAACTAATTAATTTTCTCCTCTCATCTGTTCTTTGTTCATGCTGAAGTGATTTGTGTAGGGAAATTTGGCTGAGGAAGAACATTGGCAGATTCCTGCTAATGATGCCACTTAAAAAATGCTGCCATTGTAGAAATGATTAGAAAACGAGAAACCACCTAGGCTACCTAATTAGATGCATTAGATGGATCTATGCTAATTTCATTCTGTTTTTGGAAGAAAGAAAGAGTTCACTAAATTGTTAAGGGTGGACAGTACTCTATAGCAATAAAATCTTTTCCCATGAATTCATGCAAAGAAGATTATTCTTGAAATCTGTTTCTAGCAATTCAGTCTGTAGATAATTGCTGCTGTATCCATTAACTTAGTTTAAATCTTTATCAAATGAGCCATTTTTTAAACCGTCCTATAGTGCATAGCACTTAAATTCTTCTTTATCCCATTAAAGTGCTTTAAGCTCCTATAGTGGCCTAATGCACATAATTGTTCTAATTCTGCTGAAGTACTTTCCAATCTCTTTCACCCTGTTAAAGTAGTTAAATTGTCCTTGTTCAAGAAGAGTAAGAGCTATTCAGAGTAGGCTTGAAATAATATATAGAAGTTTTTATCTATGTGAAGGGCTTTCAGATTTGATTTCTTCCACCTCAAGAGTGCTCACCCTATCTAGGAGATTACAGAAAGCTCTGAATTTTAAATAATTGTGGTGTGTGTGTATATATGTATAAAATTTTAGAGTTGTCCTTCAGAAGTCTAGCTTATGCCTGTGTGTCTAGCTGCAGTGGAAAAACAAGCTCCTAAGAGGTCCCATCTACTTTGTAGTTCACTTAGTTTGGTAAGTATTTTGCTTTCTTTCATTTTGGATAAAAATTAAGTCATTTCTATATCATAAAGACATAAGAGGGCATAGGACTGCGCCACTTTGAGCAGCCAATAGATGCTGTTAATTTCTGTTCTGTACCTGTAACAGGCAGGGCTGGTGACGTTTCTGTTCTTCCAGACCAATTTCATTTCCCCAGACTGTTCCCACTTTCTGAGACAATAAGTTGTTGTTACAGTTTCTTGGGGGGTTTTGTGCCTGTCAATGGTATCTTAGGATGTCTCCAGTTGTAGGTACCCCAGCTGTATTCAAAGAGGCCAGCCGCACTTTACAGGGACGTTCCTGGTTCCCAGGCTGGCAGGCATTTTCTTTTTGTTCAGTAATTTATTTATTTTTTCCACCCCTTATAACCAGGCAGCCTTTCTGGCTGCTCACATCACTTGCCTGTTGTAAATTGTTTTGTTTTTTTTTCCTAGAATATTATGAGTATTTTTCTAGAATATTATATGTATCCTGCATTCAATGCTGAATGTGAAGTCTAATGTTCATATATCCAACCTTACCAGGGGACTAAAATCAATACTGCTGTCTGTGCTTAGCATGGAGTTGGATGGGAGTTAATGTACCCTGTTTTCCAGACAAGTTGTGTACTGCTGGGGCGTGACTGCCACTCAACAGGCACAGTAAGTCACGTCTTTAAGATGCACTGCTGCTTTTTCAGCTTTGCTTCTGGTGTGTATTCTTTAAAACACAAGTTGTCTAGAGACATTTTTGCTTATGAAGTTATTTAAATTTGGCAAACCATGGGAGTGCGCTGGGTTGTATTTTTCCTCTCAGATTAGATCTTGAATATGCTCAGAAGTCAAGAGATTCTGCCTTTCAAAGTTACAAAATATGGCTGGACATCTGATCAATGACGTCTTGACTCTGAACAAGGAAAGGCATCCTGCCTTCTGCTGAGCTTCTCTTTGAAAGAATTACAGCTTCTGGCCTTGCACTAGCCATAATGTGTATAATTCAAAATTCTCCATATTACAGTGTCTAGCAATCATGCCACAGGTGACTGGCCATGATATGTGGTAGTCCTGGACTGGTGGCTTTGTGGTGATAGTTCTGTGCAGTTCAGTGCTGCAGAGGCACTGAGTTTTAATTCTGGTATCATCTCATTGGATCCTTTTCTGCTGTTTAATTAATGAATACTCTAGTAACTACCACAAATACTGTAAAAACTATCATTGAGGGGGAAGAGGACTATTTAATGTTCCTGGATCTACTCCAGGATTAAACTGCGAACTCCCTATTCAATGTCTCGGGGGGTGGTTGTTGTTTTTGAAGCAGTCTAACTGCAATATTATGTTAGTGAACCTGTTGCCCACTACATAATCCTCATACCCTGAAATACATGTTTTGAATGTAGTAGTAATAGACAAGCAATATAGAAATAGTAATAAAATTATTTACCTGCAGGACTACATACATGGTAAGACCAACCTTAAAATCCTTGTCTAGATTCCTTAGTAACAAGCCACTACATGCTAAAGATACTTTTCCATAAGTGTATATAATCTTTCCTTTCTTGGATTTAATTGTGTTAGCATACTTACTTCACTGAACAGGTTTTCATACTCTCTGAACAACTTAAAAATGACAGGTTATAATCAACCCCCTTAATTTTTTCCATTATCATCTTTAGGCCACTTCTTTGCATGTTGTTTGTTCAGACCAATATGACTAATTTCTTGCTTTATTGCTTTATGTATTTATGTGCTATGAAGCTTTTATGTAATCTGTTCTTATAATCTGAACAGAATCTTGATTGAGTGCATTTCAAAGCCTTTCTGGTAGGAGATGGGTTTATTATTATGAAAACACTTCATATACCAATTTAGACATCAACTAATCTCTTATTTATTCAAGAAAGGTAGTAAGATTGAATTATGTTTCTATAAATTCTCTGTGCTTTCTTGGGAACATGTAAATCGTTTGGAGCTGTTTGTCATCATTGTTTTGCTCAGACAAAATGTATTACAGTAAATTTATTGCTTTGTACCGTGTTGTGTTTCTTAAAACCCTACTATGTAAAGTTTAGCCTGATTGAAAAGGAAATTAGTTCTCTCTGTGCAGTAACATGATACTGCAGGATAAGCTCTGTGAAAGTGTAACATTTTAATAGGGTGAGGGAGAGGTGGTGCACTGCTTAAAGGAAGTTTGGAGGTCAGCTTGCTTCTGATACACATACGCTGTTTGCCAATGAGAAGATGGGCCTGGGAGCAGCCAACGGGAATATTTGGGATGGTGTTGGTTGTCTTTGCTGCCAAGCCACACTGCTGGCTTATCTTCAGTTTACTGTCCAGCAAGACTTCCGGACTGAGCAGCAGAGCTGCTCTCTAGCTAGCGTAACTACAGGGAGTTCTTCCTTTCCAGGTACACGTTTGCATTTTTCCCCTGTTGAATTTTGGGAATCTCCTTTTGTCCCATACCATCAGCCTGCTTACAGCCCTCTGGGTGGCGGCCTTGCCCTTGAGTGTACTGACTAACTCTACCTCCTACCCTAGTTTGGCATCATGAGAGAAGGCACCCCATCACCTTCTCCAGGTCATCTACAAAGATGTTAAACAGGACAGGTCCCAGTACAGACCTGGTGGTACTCCCCTTGCTACCAGCTTCCAGGTACAGAATAAGCCAATAACCGCTACCACCTGGGCCTGATCACCCAGCTAGGGGTTTATTTATTTTTTAATCCAGCTACTCATCCACCTGCCTACGCCAGCTATAATGTCCTCACTCGGATACAAGGACACTTTGGGAGGTGGTGGTAAATGCATTTCTACAGTTGAGGTAGATGACAGTTGGCTACTCTCCTCTCATCCACAAATTCTGTCATTTCATTGTAGAAATCAATTGGGTTGATCAGGCACTATTTAGCCTGGGTCAGCCCCAGGCAGGCCATTCCTGATCAACTGCCATCTCCATGTCCAAGCCCAAGGTGTGCCTGGTGTGCGGTCACCAGGCTGGTCTGCTGGCCCTGCTGCACTGAGGTACTCAGTCCAGATGCGTGGTGCCTGTCACTGCTGGCTGAGGGAGACTGGTGCTCCGGATGGGGCTTAGCCTTGTCCCAAGACCTCAGAAGCAGAGCTGAGGAGCTGCTTCCTGTGGGGAAGCTGCTTCCCAATGGCTGCTCTGACCCCTCACAGGTGCTGCCAGTCTACAAGCTCCCTCCTGCCCCAGGTGGCCAGGGCTGGCCAGCCTCACAGCCTTCCTCACAGCTGGGCTGGCCTCCTACCCCAGGGCACAAACTCTTAACAGCTGCACAGTTTGGGGAATAAGTCCTCAGGTGCTTCCATTCACAAATTATTAGCTCCCGGTTCCCTCAGGCTGGGAAGGGGAGGACAGTGGAGAGGCCATTCCGGGTGTGCCTCAGGTTTTGGCCTTCCTCAGAGAGCTGCAGAGCAGGGAGCCTGGCTGGGTGGCTTTTGTGAACCCTTCAGCAACCACCAGACTGAGTTATGTGATGCTGGCTCCAGTAAGCAAGGTATTTCCGTATAGAAAATCTTATCAATATATGGGAATTTACTGGGTTAGTATCTGTTGCATGCTCTTTCTCTTTGTTAAGTCCAGTGGTTTCTGAGATACTATGTCTCCTTGACCACAACTGTGGTCTGTTTCCTTTCCCTAGTTAAACATCCTCCTGGAAGCAGTTACTGTCTGGAGGTTGGAACTTGCTCAACTGAGTCCAACAGTAGGAGGAAAAAAGCATCTAACTGCTCAAAGCTACAGCTTAGCTACAGGGTTTCACTGCAGTTGTTTTGCTAGGGCAGGTTTGTCCTTGGTGTTCCTTTTCTTTACTTCAGAAAAATTATGTAATGGATGAAATTAATCTTATTATTTTCCATACACGAACAACGCTGTAAAACTGGAATGGTATGTGGTAACTGTGTTTGAGAACTGAGAATAAAGTGCTCTTGGGAGCCCTAGTTTTCCTTAGAAGTGTAACAGCTGCGTGGTAGTTGCAGTAGCTGAGGCCCGTGCGTATCCCTCAGTAGCAGGACTCAGGGTTGTAGGTGTTGTTCACGTTGTTTCTTTTCAGGAAATATACAGAATATGTTAGCCCTGCATGGGGAAAAAAAGGCAAAAAAACAACAAAAAAACCATAACAAAACCCAACCCAGTTAAATGAAGTAGAAAGCAAAGATGCTTTGTGTTCTGGGACTGGACTGGATGCAGCAAACACTAGGCCCCTCCCGCTAAATGTCTGTCTAATCTTGGGCAAAATTCTCCATCCATCTTGGGCTTTAATTCTCATGGCATTCTTTTCTCCTTTGCCTGTCCTTTCTCTTGAAGTTAAAGCTCTTCAGGGCAGGACCTGCTTCTTTTGTTTTGAACGTCTAGCACTGAATGTGCAGAGGACCTGTGTCTTGCAAGTGCTAATGTTACTGTGATACCGTCCAGCTTGTTAAAACAGCTGAAAATATTGCCTCAAGGTTAATGTGAGCGCCTCTGCTATTATGGACTAGCAAGCAACCTGCAGGACAGAGGCACAATGTGGTTTGTCCAAGACAAACAGGTGGATATCAGTTGATTTCTTAGGTTTGTGACTTTGCTTCTTTGGAGGCCTTGTCTTTTCAAGCAGTGGTGACAAGTTGGGATTTAAGGTATTATTACACGTTGATACAACTGCAGAAGAAAGAGCTTGCATTTTATGTAGACAGATACTTGATATTTTTAATGTATTCCCCTGGTTGCCCATGTTGGTATGAGATAACTTGCCTTATTCCATGATATTCAGGATATTGCTTCATTTCTAATTTTGAAAGTGTAAGATTAAAATCTAGTTGTAAATCATGCATGGAGGTGCTGGGGATCAGATCCTAGGCTCTATAGAGGTTTTAAAATTCAGTTCTGTTCAGTGGAGTTCCTGATGCCAAGGATCAGGATGCTTTACTTGAATCTTGTAAGGTGGGAGCATATTCAAGAGTTTGAAAATGCCCAGTAATGATACATGTGATTTTGTCACTCCATGTATTTGCAGTATATTTGGTATCTACCAAAGTTGCCTGTGGATATTTGGTCCTACATGTTTCTACCACAAATATTTGTGTGTGTTGAGCCACTGTTTTGGTCTGGCTGCCTAATGTTGAGGAACTGTTTACTGGTCATTGCCCTAAGTAGTGCTAACGGAAAGGAAGGCTGAAGGGTGATGTGTTAAGGTGTTTTGTTGACTTATTTCAGGAGGTGGGGGTGTGAGGGCCACAGGTGTCTCTGTCTTACGAGCTCACAGCTTACATCTTTATGCATAAAGGAAGCTCTTTTGGGAATTAATTATCTTGAGTATCACAAAGCTCTGGGAGACTGCAGAATTAATGAGTATGAAAGCCAGGCAGACTTCCTGTGGAAAAAAAAAAAAGTCAGAAACAGGAGCAGTTACCTGTGACAAGTTCACAAATAAACCATTCTTAATGTGCAGGGCAAAATTGTCACGTGAAATCTTATCAAATTAAGGAAGCTGCTATGATTTATAGCAATTGACACCCTAGGAAAATGTACCAGTATGACTTGATCCCTGAAAGAAGATTGCATCCTCCAAATTATGTCATCTTTTGAATTTGAGAAAAAGGATTTCAAGATGTGTATGAGGTCTCTGATAAATTGCTTCATTTACTTAACCTTAACTCCTGTAATTTACAGGCCTGGGTGATCTGCAGTTTCTCAGATAGGCAAGAAGAAGCCATAAGTCATGTCAGTACATGGAGGAACCTTTGTATTTCATGACTTTAGAAATTTAAGAAGCAGGAATGTATCTAAATTTATTCTTTTACGTTACCAAAAGAGCATGCAGCATAACAGAGATGGTGATCCTGGTTAATTGCATCGTCATTTGATAAGAGGATGTAATTAGCACATTTGAGTAAGGGTTGTGATAGTGGCAGCCGTTATTTACAGGGGACAGCATGTTCCCCAGTACTGTAATCTGTCTTGAAATGATTGTAGAACCTGCTCATATCACTGTCTCTGTGTTTGCATTTTGTGCTGTTGAACAGAGCCAGGTATGTTCCACCTGTGACTGCTAAAATTTATTTTGTGTCTACTTATATTGGACTGACTCTAGACAGTGTATTTATTAATTGAATTAAAAGAGCTTTATTTAACGTTAAGAAAAAAAATGCATGTCAGTGATAGTCATTAACCAAAATTGAAGGGAGGGGAAAGTAAAACTGCTCTGACTTTCCATTACTAATGCTTCATACTCTACCTGGAAGCTGGTTGCAAATGTAGCCCTTAGAGGTCTATCATGGAACCATTCGGTTTAGTATCTTTGTCAGTGATCTGGAGGAGGTGATGTAGTGCACCTTCATCAAGTTTCCATGACAGCAAATTGAGATGCAGTTAGTGAACTTTAGGGTTGTCTCTCAAAGGGACCTAGAAAAGCTGGAGGAACAGGAGTCTCCTGGAGATTAACTGGCAAATACAAATTCCTGCAGCTGAAATGGGCTAAACCCTGCAATGGTACTGGCTGGGCAGCAGCTCTGCTGAAGAAGATAGGGGATTCTGGTGAGCAGAAGGATAAACATGAGTCAGCTGTGTGTACTGGTAGTGATGAAGGCTAAACATCATCCTGTGCTGCATCAACTCAAGCACAGCCAATGAAGCTAGGGAAACTGGTATTCCCCTTTACCTGCCACTCATTAGAATACTGCGCCCAATTTTCAGTTGTCTTAGCATAGGGTAAGTGTAGATAAACTTGGGTGAGTCCAGAAGAGGGCCACCAGGGTGGCTGGGGTTGAAGCATAGGAACTACGAGACAAGACTTGAGAGAATTGGGTTTGCTTTTTCTGGAGAAGCCTGAGCAAAGACCTCATAGCCTAACAGCTGTTGAACTGTATGGAAGGAGTTAACGAGAAGGTGGAGCTGAGCTTTTTTTGAAGTGTATGGTGGGAGAATGAGAGACTAACCAAAAATTGAAGAGGAGGATATTCCAATTGGGTATAGGGAAAACATAAAAAAATATCACTGTAAGAATAATTAAATGTTGAAACAAGTTGCCCAGAGAGGCTTTGGAATCTCTGTGCTTGGTGGTTCCAAAGATCTACCTGGTCTGACCCTGCCTTGAGATTTAGAGATCCCCTCTGTCCTGAATGATTTTTATCTTTAGGAGTCATTAGAAATAGTCATGAATCCCTGCTGTATTAATTTTTGTCTGATTATGTGAATGGAGTGATGTAGCTTAGGCTAGTCTCATTCCCCACTTATGTTTTGACTGTCAGATACTGATAAGTCCTAAAATTTATAACATTCTTTGGAAGTTGAACACTTCTTAGCTGCAGTTCTTTTTAATCCAAGTCTCGAACTAGTTTCTAAGCAAAATTGTAAACTTGTCTACAGACTCCCTCCTGATGATTTAAGCCTCTTAACTGTAATCCAGATTTTTAATGAAACCATATCCAAATATATCTCTCTTGAAGAATTTTTTTTTATCAGTGTTTCAGTGTGGTAAGCAGTTGCTGCCTCCCAGGCATGATATTAATCCCAATTTACTGTAGTTAATAAATTCACTGACTTCATGGGCATTATTTGGAACAGCAGAATAAGAGGCTGATGGTAATTGTAGAATATTAATTGTTTATTTTCTCTATTTGCCTTTCGAGCTGCATGTAAGCAGTGTTTCTTTAACAGTTTTGGTTTATTATGTTTAAGAGGTGTAGTTAAAATAGTAAAGGTATGCCTCGCTTAATTTGGTCAATTTACAGCATATTTCCACTTGGTATTTCCGATCTCCTATTTAATGCAGAATCTTCTTGCCAGTATGCTAAAAGAACACTCTTTTTTTTTTTTTTTTTCACTAAAAAGTCTTTTACAACAATTAGGGGGCTGATGGGTGAGTAGTAAAATGGGCATTTAATTTGAGGATTCTTTATTGTTCTAATAAAGAGAAGGCATTTTAAATAATAATGCTCCATCAGTAAAATTAGTGCAAGCTTTGCGAAAGTTAAATCATAACAGGCACGATGCAAGGTTGTTAAGGTGTATTAATGGATGGTCTGAACTGTTAGCAGAAATTAATGGAAAATAAAAGCAGCATTCTTGATACAAGGCAATGTATATATCTCCAAAATCATACCAGAACCAATCATAGAGGTTCGTTATTGGGACCTTTTAGCATAGCACTTGATGGTATTGAAAATAAGTTTAATGGATGTGTTTGTTTAATGAGGTCCTTTACTCAGAAATCCATACAAGAGACCACTTAAACCTGAATTCTAGTCATGTTTTTAAATTCCATTGACTTCAATGGAGCTTAATACTTTGTCAGATTGAGAGCCCAATTGTCTAGGTTTTCTAGTCAAATATTGGAACTAATTTGGTGTCCTAGATTCCATTTATTTGACATCTTAGAGCCCTAATACTGTTTAATTTTCAAAATACTGTTCAGTAGTCATTTGTCTGCATCCAAAGGACTTAATCATTCTGCGTCTGTGTGCATTGGGAACAAAACAAGGCTCCTATGTGTAACTCCATTAAATTTAAAGTGGAGGAAAAACACATGTGACTACAATCATTAATTTTTGTACTTAAAATTTTGAATTCAGCTAACTTAAAAATTTGTGTCAAACACGCAGAGAACACACAGTATTTGAATCTTGTGTAGTG
>VXAK01006074.1:0-18911 GCA_013399435.1 Arenaria interpres
GTAAGAAAAAGCTAATTATTCTTGGCAAGAAATTCTAGTTTTCCATTTCCTTTTTCTTCTCTTCTTAACATAAGTTTCTCATTCCTCAAAACTTGAACTACATTCAAATCAGACAATTTTAATTCCTTAAAAAAGTTAGTTAACATTATTTCAAAGTTATATGGTACATTGGTTGTATTATTTTGACTTTTTCTTTCTTAGCTATCTTTTACCTTTGTTTCTTTATAAATGGACTCTTTGGGGTTTTTTCCAATGCTCTGAAAGGAAACTATTTTACTTGTCAGCATATTGATATTTCATGGAATATCACAACACTTTTGGTGCTTAAATTGTAAGACATGTCAAATGACAGCTTTGAAACACTGTCATTTTTTCTCCTTAGTAGGACTTACATATTTCTAATTACAGACTAGTAATCCAATGTTGTCAAGTTTTGGAATATTTCTCAAAGATCTAACTCCTAAAACCAGCCTTGAAAGAAATGTAACTTTTACACAATGTAGTATATGTGTATTCTCCATCGTGTGGAGGAAAACTTACAAAGATAAACCCTAAAGCTTGAAGCTACAATCCCCTCCCTCAACCCCCAAATTCTGAAATACATGAGTTTGAAAATTATGTTTGTAGACTATGCAGGTGTACACTGAAGTCATGAACTGTATTTCACTCCCTGTCTTATTGCAAGAGAAACAGCAGTGTAAGCCTTGAATTGGGAGGGCAGGTGTCAGCCGGAGACATGAGCCACGTGAGACAACAGTTAGAATAAATGGGACACTGGTGTTTATATCTCTGCATTTTCATAAATGTGACAAAGCTTTCAGTCCAGGCTTCAGTCGTACTTGTTTCATGTCTGGTTTTGGACCAATGCCAGGGTTTCAGCTTTTCTGGTGCAGATAAACAGTCAGTCTTGCCATCGCTCACACGCGGCAGAAGAAAATGTGTCTTGAAAAGTTAGTTTTGGTGTTTTTCACCACTGCACTGTGCCTTAGGTTGCATGGCACTTGGGCATTTTTGCTAAGGACCTGTTCGCACATATTTGTGAGCGTATGTGAAAGTACTTAGTTGCCTATACTAATGTTATGTTGTTTTTTTTTAATTCTAGGCTTTTATAAGCACTTTCTCCAAAGCACTACGAGTGGAGTATAAGGCAAAGGGAATCATCATACAGGTGATGCTATATCTTGCAACATTTTCCTTCATTTTAACAAATTCTTCAATAATATCTGAGATCCTAAATCAGCATAGTGTAGCTGACCTTGGTGAAGTGCTGGGTGACACTGTCAAAGCTTTTTCTCTTGCATTTATGCAGCTATAGGATTTTTTCCTTGTTCCACCATAGCATCTTACGTATTCCACGGACTGCATTGATCCATTACAAGTATCTGTTACAATTGTTCAGACGCTGTAGGATTCTGCAGAATGAATGGCCTTATCTGAATGTTAGATGACATTACACTGTTACTATGATTTCTTACTTTAGGTCGTGGCTCCTTATGGTGTTTCTACTCCAATGACAATGTACCAAAAGCCTGGTCTTATTACAAAGACAGCAGAAGAGTTTGTTAGTGAATCACTGGATTATGTCACCTTTGGAGATGAGATCTTTGGATGTTTAGCCCATGAAATGCTGGTAATTTGATTTGATAGTATATAAATGGGTCCCAAAGGCTGAACAAAGGCTCTCTGGGCTCAGCAGTTTCTTTTGACTGGTTTCAGGGACCTTGAGGTTCGATATCAAATGAGAAACAGTGAACAGGTTACTAAGGCCAATATGACACCAGTAAACTATGAAGGGAGGAATACACAAGCAAAGCACAGTGGTATCAGAACAGTGTGGCTTTCTCCACTTCTGTGTCTTGAGCTAAGCTCAGTTTGATATCTGGTTAGTCTTTACCCTTTCCCTAGCTGCCTGTTTTCATGACCCTGTTAGGAATATTCCTGAGACCCCTACTTCACAGGAATTGGCCATCAGATTCAAAAGTTATTAGTGGGGAAGGGAAAGGACATAAAACCAGACTGTGGTATCACATAAACATCATTTCCTTAGGACACCAATCTAACAAAATAGAATAAATATTTATACATGACAGCTGTTAACAATGATCATTTAATGAAAGTGCAGGGACGAGAACAGATTTGCTAAAATCTGAGAGGAATGAACATTTTCCTCTAAGAGAAACATACATACTGAAAGAATAAAGTAAAAGCTTTTGTATTTACTGTTTTCTATGACCTTTCTAACACTCAGTTGTTTTTTTCCAAGACATTCCTGTAACCCTTTGCCTTTGTATTGTTTTTGCTTCATTATTCTGAAGGCATGTGTCCTGCAGTTTGTCCCTTTATGGGTATTCCACAGCGACAGACTTCAAGAAGCAGTCCTGCATGCATTTACCAGCTATCTGAAGAAGAGGTGGAGGAATCCCTGACAGTCATTTTTTCAGAAGATGTACAATGGAAAACCCCAGCAGGATGCATTTCGCTGTTTATCTTTGTGTGTGAACATGGAAGAAATCAAATCAGTTGGAGTCCTAACTCCTTCCAAATCATTTATCAAATGATAAGTGATTTAATCTAGTGAATCTATTAAGCTAATTCATTTCTGTCCCTTTCCAAAGACCACAAAATGTGTTAGAGCTGTTCCAGTGACTTCTATGGGCCTCAGGTTCTAAGAAATTTATGTTACTATTTTAACGTAAGCTTGGAGGCCACGAATATTTATCCTTACTTGATATTCATGAATAAAATGTATTCTGATGCTTTCAGCAAGTGTTTTGTTTATTTGGTTTCTTCTGTAAAGTCAAGGAAATTTGTGAGGAGAAAAAAAGAGAGCTTTCAGGGTGTAAAGTACACAGTGGAGCTTTGGGAAGACTGCAACCATAAAAAATGTATTTCTGTCCAAAGCTTGTGAATGACTTCATCCTCTGATACAGGCTGGAGAAGGCATGAGCATATGGCAAAAAATAAGTAGTAATTCTGCATTCCTGTACGAAGGCAAAGCTTTTGATTGTAGATACGAATGAAGATCATACCAGATCCTATTGAAAAGCATTTCAAGGACAATGCAATCATCAGGCATGGTCAACATGGGTTCACAAAGAGAAAGTCCTGTTTATCTGATATCCTTCTATGATAAGGTCACTTGCCTAGTTGATGAAGGAAAGGTGGTGGATATTTTTTCCTAGATTTTAGTAACCCTTTTGATACTGTCCCTCACATCATCCTTCTGGACAAGTTGTCCGACTGTGAGATGAGCAGGTACATGGTGCATTAGGTGAAGAACTAGGCAGGACAGGGGTTCAGGGGCTGTTGTGAATTGGGCTGCATCTGGCTGGCAACCAGTCACCAGGAGTGTTCCTCAGGTCTCAATTCCAGTGCCAGTTCTATTCAACATATTTGGGATGCAGGAGTTGAATGTACCATTAGCAAGTTTGCTGATGATACCAAACTGGGAGGTGCTGTTGATTCTTTTCAGGACAAGAGGCCTTGCATATAGATAGATTGGAGCATGGGGCAATCATGACTGGCATAAAATTTAATCTGTCCAAATGCTGAGTTCAGCACCTGGGATGGAATAATGCCAGGCACAAGTATAAATTGGGAGAGGAGGAGCTGGAGATCAGCCCTGAGAAAGGGATCTGGGGGTGCTGTTGACATCAGGCTCAGTATGAATCAGCAGTGTGCCCTGGAAGCCAAGAGGGCAAACCGCATCCTGGGGTACATCGAATACAGCATAACCAGCCAGTCAAAAGAGGTGATTATCCCACTGTATTTAGCTTTGGTGCAGCCTCACCTTGAGGACTGTGTGCAGTTCTGGGTCCCACAATTTGAGAAGGATGCAAAGGTCCTTGAATGTGTTCAGAGGTGGGCAACAAAGCTGATGGAAGGGCTAGAAGGCATGTCCTATGGGGAGTGGCTGAGGATTTTGGGTTTGTCTCGTTTGGAGAGAAGGAGGCTGCAGGGCAACCTCATTGCTCTCTGCAGCTTCCTGGGGAGGAGAAGTGCAGAGGCAGGTGCTGATCTCTTCTCCCTGGGATACCATGATAGGATGCATGGAAATGGTTCAAAGCTGCATTAGGCCAGGTTTAGACTGGACATTTGGAAGCATTTATTTATGGAGAGGGTGGCCAAACACCAGAACAAGCTCCTTGGAGAGGTGGTCAATGCCCCAAACCTGTCAGTGTTTAAGAGGCATTTGGTCAATGCCCTTAACAATACACTTTAACTTTTGGTCAGCCCTGGAGTGATTAAGCAGTTGGACTAGATGATCACTGTAGGTCCCGTCCAACTCAACTACTCTAGTCTAGTCTATTTATTCAGATGTACTTCAGTTTGTTAAAAATCAGGAATTTTAACGCACCTTCTAATTTGGCAGGTTTATTTTACTGCTGCATTCTGAAATGGTTTTTTTGTAAAACTATATTAAGGTAGCAAAGACATTACTAATAAAAGTAAGTATGTTATGTTGTTCGTTTCTGCCAAATGTGAGGAAGAGCCTCTGTAATCTTTGCCATAAAGGATGAAGAGGAATCACAAAATGCGTCTTACTGGCTCCAGAAATTCCTGCCTGCTTCATTCAAGCCAGTAACATATATAGGCAACACCGCATGGACTTATAACACAGCAGCACGGGGTCCCAGCTTTCTGCATTTGCCTCCTATACTTATTGCTGTAATCCTCAAAAAGAACAACTAAGGACTGCACTGAGACCTCTGAACTGAAATAATAAAAATTGTGATACATAAAATGATATATATCTTTCCCATAGTAAAATCAGGTTTGATCCAGGTCTGCAAACAGTCCAAAAAGTCACCTTATTCATACAGGTTCCCAGGTCCTTCCACTGAATTCAATGAAGTTGCTGATACACTTTATTCTTTCGTGTCGGAAATGGGGATAAAAAAGTAGGCCACTTAGAGATCATGCTAAACCATAGCATGAAAAAAGGCTTGCCTCACACCTAAAATGGTGAAATTTTACCATACTGTAAGTATTTTATATTTCTGTTTTGGATTTTTTTAACTTTTGAAATTCACATTTTCAATGTATTTTCTGTACACCACCACCCCGCACCCCACCCCCACTCCCAAGAAAAACAACCCACAAACATTTATTTTATATATATTTAAGCTCCAATTCATACACAATGGCATGAATGTAGAACATGGTGCTTTCAGGAAAATACAAACATGGATCTTGATAAAATTATGTAAGTGTCAACATTATGATTTCTCTGTTGAGATGGGATTTTAAATGAGTCTTTTGACTATAGTGAAAATTAAATCTGGCCTCTGAGCAAAAAGAGTATTTGAGCCATACTCTGCAAGGACAGTAAAAAAAGTGTTGAAATGTGGGAGCACTGCAATGGTACAGTAACTGTGGGTGCTTGGGAGGTTGCCCCTGTGTGGAACCTTTCTCCAGAGTTCCCCTGAGACAAAATAGCTGCAGTTACATCTGCAGGAGATAAAGCTTAATAAACATCTGGCCCCAGGAAGAAATTTTGCCTACTAGTTTTAATGATCTCAAGCAGAAGTTTTAACTTCCAGTTTGTACATGTGGAAATGTATATTTCAGGATAGGCCTGCTAGTTTTTAAAGAAGGAGTAAGGGAGACATTTTTTTGCGTGCTTTTTATCATTATTAGAAATAAAAGCAGTGGATAGAAGCTCTTTTTTAAAATAAATTCCGTGGTTCAGGAGCAAACGCATCACTGATTCTTAGAGTATGAAATCAGTTCAATACTTTCAAAATGTTTTCTAATTAATTTCTCAGGCTTTGTCTCATCATCAAATGGTGACATTCTGTTCTTTGGAACAGGAAGTCACATATTTCTATGGCTGTGGAATATTTTTTAAAACGCCATTGTATCTCATAGCCTTTTTAATTAAATGGCTTCTATATTTCTCTACGGCCTCTTGTATTTCATGCCTTCATATAAAATAATTCTTCAAATAAAACTACTACTGAATATTACTGCCCAATATAGAAAACATCTGGAAGTGAAAATGAGACATCTGTGCTGGACGTTTCAGCGTTGTTGGTTTGAGAAGCAAGGAATAAGAATGGTTTGTTCATCACTTCATAAAGACTGTGTTTTCAAGTGATTAAACCATATTCTTCTAAGTGTGGTATTTGTGCAGCTGCACAGAAAATAAGTATGGAATATAATATATGATAAATACTATATGTGGGCCAAAAGCTAAAGTCCCTGGGGGAAATGCACATTCAACAGGAGGCCCGAGTGTGGAATGCAGAGTTTGTGTTTGCCATTGGTATAAGTGCTCATTTCTCCATGGATGCATATTTTCAAGC
This sequence comes from Arenaria interpres, assembly GCA_013399435.1. Classification (NCBI taxonomy): domain Eukaryota; kingdom Metazoa; phylum Chordata; class Aves; order Charadriiformes; family Scolopacidae; genus Arenaria; species Arenaria interpres. The sequence continues at coordinate 6,309 of VXAK01006074.1, forward strand.
AGTAAGTTCTCAGATACAGCGCGAAATGCAGTGCACGTCTCCTTCCCTTGCTTCTCTGCGCCAAACACACACCGAGGCCCTGCCCACAGAGAGCTGTTTGCGTGTTTGGTTTACATGTGCTGGTAGTCCCAGCAGGGTGAAACAAGTCCTACAGAGCAGTGACTGCTCCTGCTCTGCTTAAGTCGGTGGGGTCACATCGCAGCAGCCACAAACTCTGAGGACTCCCTTGCCTGCAGCTGGTCATGATAACACATAATATAGCTACACATTCCCTCACTTTCTCTCTGATTTTCACATGAGTTTCCTAACTCAGGTTGGAGAACACCTTTTTACCCTCCCTGCAATCACAAAAGATTTGCCACTGAGCCAAATAACCAGCTTATCTGACACAGGGATCCCAGTAACACAGAAGTAGCATTGGCACAGGCAGAGGTTAGGGAGCAAGAGGGGCTTAGTTTCCAAGGTTTACAAGTCCTGTAATCTATGACAAGTGACATTTCCATCCTTCTCGTCTCACATTTGTTTAGGGTTTTGCATGCCTTGTGAGTCTTGCAGGCTGTTACTGAAGTTAAGCAATCAGCTCAGCTCAGATTTGTTTTCCTTGAGAACAGGAAGATCATGTTACTCTCTGCTCTTGCATAGCCACTCGCTGTAGTAGCCATGTTTTGACCTTTTCACCCATTTTTTGCACAATATCAGGCCGGGATCTTGCTGACTTGCAATCTTCAGGTTGCTCTCCCAGACAGTGCAGAGAGAGGTTTCTCCTCCTTCGGCCCTTCAGAGAAGTCAGTGAGTGGATCAGCCATCTGTGTGTAAGCCTGGAGGAGAAACAATTGTGCTTTCCCCTTCATTTTGTAGGCCATGTGTCTCCTCTGAGTGCCTAACAAACAGCTGAAAAGTTGTGTCATCTGGTCTTGCTGCTAAATGTGGACCTGATTGGTGGAGAAACAGAAACAGGGGGGGAACATGGCAGAGTTTTTTGCAGCACTCCCTGCCTGGGGAGAAGGTGGAGGGAGCAGACCAGCAGGTTGGGCCTTCTGCTTCCCCCAGCACCCATTACATAGGATTTCCTGTTTTGTGATAAAACACTGCTAATAACAATAAAAATACCTGCACACTTGAGACATGTCTCTCTGTGGATTTTGTGGAAGGACTCAGCATTACCCCTGTTTCACAGAACAGGAAGGAGAGGTGTGGAAAAGCAAAACACCTTCTCCAAGCCACCAAGAGGAAGGAGGATCACCTCTGGACAAACACTGTCCATGTCTTCTCAGCCTCAGTAACACTCCTGGTCCACCAGGGAGCTCCAGGACTGGGAAAGTTGAATATCATCAAATTAATTAATCAAATAATGGCTGACTAACGAAAGCCAAACCCAGCCATACTGATGTGCTTATACCCTGACTGAAGCCGGAAGTCTGAGGAAAAACTGCCCTTCGGGCCCTAAATGCATGCCTCCATTCCCCAGGGTCATAGAATCATAGAATGGTTTGGTTGGAAGGGATCTTCAAAGATCATCTAGTCCAAACCCCCTGCCATGGGCCAGTTCACTTGATCATGTTGCTGAAAGTGCCGTCCAACCTGGCCTTGAACGTTGCCAAGAATGGGACATCCACTGCTTCTCTGGGCGATCTGTTACAGTGTCTCACCACACTCTTTCTTATATCTAATCTACTCGCTTTCTGTTTTAAAATATTGTTCCTTGTCCTGTCACTACAGCCCCTGGAAAAAGTCTCTCTCCATCTTTCCTATAAGATGGGTTTATGTATTGAAAGACAGTAACAAGGTCTCCGCAGGGCCTTCTCATGTCCAGGCTGAACGCCAACTCTGTCAGCCTTTCTTCACAGGAGAGGTGTTCCAGCCCTCTGATCACTTTTGTGGCCCTCCTTTGGACCCGATCCAGCAGGTCCATGGTTTTCCTGTACTGGTGACCCCCAGATGCAGGACTCCAGACGGAGTCTCGCAAGAGCAGATTAGAGGGGGACCATCTCCTTCCTCGCCCTGCTGGCCACATTACTTATTATACAGGCCAGGATATGGTTGGCTTTTAGTCTGCAAGCCCACACTACAGGCTCGTATGTAATTTTTTCATCTACTAATATCCCTAAGTCCTTCTCTGCAGGAATGTTCTTAATCTGCTCATCCCCCAGTCAGTATTTATATTGGGGATTGCTCTGACCCAGGTGCATGACCTTGTACTTGGCCTTGTTGAACTTCATGACGTTCACATTGTCCTGCCCCTCATGCCTGTCAAGGTCCCTCTGGATGACATCCCTTCCCTCAAGTGTGTCAACTGCAGCAGTCAGCTTGGTGTTATCCATAAATTTGCTGAGAGTGCACTCAATCCTACTGTCTGTATCGCTGAAGGTACAGAAGAGTAAGTGATCCCAAACAACAGACACCTCAACATTTCATGGTCTCTTCAGCTGGAAGAAGACTCCATCTAGTGAGACCCATGCTTCTTGAAGTCACTTCAGCAGCTGTCTACCTTCTGTATGACAATTTTTGCCCAAGCTGGGGCCATGCAGTAGAAAAACACCCCAAACCTGCCTGCAGATCACACTGCCATGGGAGCAGGCAGCAGAGAAGGCCATCATCAGTTTCAGTTTCCCTCAGCTCTGGTGAGTTTGTGGCATAAGGCTCTTTGCCGTGGCCACCTTCCTCACAGGCCAGATGCCAGGGAGGTTGAGGAGCTGTTGTTTTGTTTGGAGACCTGTGACAATCACCAAACTGATGGCAGTGCAAAAGCGCTAAGTAAAGGGTATGGGATGGAAGATCCTTCAGGAGTGTGTTGTACACACAGTTGGTCCCAAAAAGACCTTATTTGTGGATTTTTTTCTGCAGGGAACTAAATCACTGCTATTTTTCTGAGTGACAAGTGAGCAGAAGGAAGCTAGAGAGAAAAACACTGGACCTATGGAAAGAAGAAAATAGGGTCTGAAAGTACATCATAACACAAAAAGCAACATTTAAGATTTTGAAAATCTAATTTTTTTTCTTTCATTTGCTCTTGCTGATTACATTCCCCTGTTTAGCACCTGTGTGTATGCACGTGTGTGGTCACCCAGATGTGATACCAAAGTGTTAATGGCTTGGGTTCCCTTGAAGCTGGGGTTCAATAAGAGCCCTACTTTGAGGAAAATCAGATCTTTTTGAACTTCAGGCTCCTTTAAGTATCACAGTGCAAGCATTTGCTAAAAGTTTTGAATGTGTACGCCAGTATAGAGTTGTGGGTTGCTTTTTTTTTTAGTTTTGACTCTTGTTTTTCCTTTTTTTTTCCCACAAATCACTGCTTGTTGAATAAAGACGTTCCAAGCTAAAGCAATTTGCAGTTGTGGGACGCAAAGAGCAAGTCTTTGACTCACACAGATATCTGTTATTGAACTAGTCCGATGTTCAGGCAAAGGAGACAATTGCTAAAAAAAAAAAATTAGCTAATCAGTCTGCAACACCATTAGATTAAGGAAAATGGGAACTATGCACTGCAAGATTGCTTTTAGCAATATGATGTACTCAATCAGTGGATTACATCAGTAACTGAGTCAAAGCCTTACTTTTGCAAAGTTTGGACATCCAAATGTGTCTAGACAAGCAATTTACAGCAGGAGGAAAAAATCTAAACCATTGAATCCTAATGTTGTAAACAGTCTGTTATCAAGACTGGTAATACAGACAGGACCCTACTGTTCTCAGGGACCACCCACAAGAGAAAGAATTTGATATGGCAGCTTGCCTGAAAAAGTTATTTGCGATAAACTGGTATGTGGTAACAGCATGAAGGAGCTGCAGGAGTGAGGCATGCTTTGCAGAGGGAGCAGCTGGTGGGCTTGGCCTTGAAATAACTGCAGTATGCCCTTCAGAAAATTTCAGTCCTCCTAAAACATACCAGAAAGACAGAAAGGCTGCAAATTTTCTCCTTGGCTATTCTGCTGTGTCTGCTCATCTTCCCATCGTAATGGCATTTCAAACATCATGAATCAATCATAACCTGTGTGCAAAGGGTCAGTTCTCCTTTCTCTTTTTTTTTAAAAAAAGACCCTTCTTGGTTAAGAGCATAATTGCAGATCCTATGCAAGCCATGGTAGCATATACTTTGGCACATTTGGGTTTCTGGGGGTGAAGGCAGAGTTCAACATTACAACTAAGAGTTTTCCAAAGTGAGACAGGCTATCAGTCACTGTCTGTGACTGCATGACAGACGTCTGGTATAAACTGCCCCTTGAGATCCCTCTGCATCTTCTGGGACATCCGTGAGACAATAAGAGCTTTCTAAGCCACGTTTTCAGTCTTGAATGTTAAAGCTAGGCACCTAGATCCACATTTATATGCTTAGATCCCCATTTTAGAATAGTACGTATGATTTACATTCAAATCCTGGCCAGCTTACTCAGCAAGTTGAGAAAGTAGAGTGCTAACAAAATACACTTCTGACCAAAGTCTATGTTGATTTTGGTGTATTTTAACCTTTCAAAAATGATTAAAACCAAGAGTGACTGAAATGTTTATATAAAGCATGTTTCAAACTAAAACTATCTAAACTTCTCCTGATGTTTCAAATCAAAGTGAATCTGGGTTTGTCATGAAAAATTGTAGCAAAAGGACCAAAAAAGAAACAACCTGTGAAACAGTTCTGCCCCTCCAAAATGTTGGTTTTTTTGGTTGCCCAGAAAGCAAGCTGAATCAAAAGAAGTCCAGCTAATGGTACTGGCTACTTGCACAGTAAAGAAAAGCACAGGAAAGACAGCTGGCCCAAGAGGGCTATTGCATTCCTCTCACCCTTTCCCTCCACCACTCTGCAAACTTCAGAGCTGAATAGTACAAAGAGAACGAGCAGGGAGCAAGGTCAAACAAAGCTTTACACGACAAAGTCCCAACTTGATAGTTTTGCTAGTGCAAGGGGAGAGTGTAAAATCTACCAGAGGTAGACCTACTGCAAGTTTGTACCTCCCTGAAGTATTGAGGCAACTAAGATTGTTACTCCATGTGAACAGAATAAAAAAATATTGGGCTTTCCCATGAAACCTTTTGGAAATGTCAAGGATGGCAAGATGTTGTGTGGCCGAATAATGACACTTGCTACTGTCTGAGATTATAAAGGCAGGCCTATTTCAGTACAAAGAGAGACTTTGCTGAAGTTCTGTGACCTAGAAGGAGATGTCCTCCTGGTGCAAGACCGTGCTACATTGTAAGCACAGTGGGAGTTTGTGCGGGGGAAATGTCTTCAGTGAACAGCTCAATGAAAATTAAATAAATGGACATTGAAGTCCTGCTTACTGTCTTCAAACAGACAGGTGACATAGAATTTACAGTATAAATAACTAGTGGAAAGAAATAATAGTAAAAACATACTCCCACAAAAATACTTGGCAAAGGAAAGGAAGAAGTCAAGGGCAGTTTTGCCCTGACATAGACTTAAGCACACTTAGGGGTGTGGGGGAAGGGAACAAAGGAGTGACTCAGGTGCTTGAGCTGGAGAAGTAGGAGGGAAGTTATCTAGCCTGAGGACTGATGCTGGCACAGACTCAGTATGTGGTCAGAGGTGATCATTACGGTCTCTGGGACAAAGTATCCCTCCATGGAGACAAGAACATCTATCCAACATCAGAAGTGAAGCCACTTTCTCAGAAGACTTAGTAACATAAGTGTAGGCATGGCTGGGTAATATTACTGCTGTTCAATGACTTAGAATATCTTAGCACTGTAAGTGCTGAAAAATTTAATTCTTGCCCTAAGGAATATACAGCATAAAATAACTTACTCAAAAGAAACTATGCAGCATATAGTAGTAATATAGATGCTTCAGTTCCCCTGAGGAGCCTAGGACAACTTCTGCAAGTGTCTTTCAGAAAGTACTGACCTACCAGCAAGGCAGGAAAAAGATTTCCAGTGTCCTCAGTGGTCTTTGGCTCAATCCCTATTGAAACAGAGTGTGTCTTTGCAGAAAAGCAAACATCTTCTGCTGAGCCTGGATATTGTATTTCAAGCAAAAGCATGGTGGTGTAATTCAGTTTATTTAGTTACTCAGTCCTAATAGAGCATTTGAGGTAGCACAAATTTCTTGCAGGGAAGTGACTGATAGTGACACTTCCATCCATAAATGGATACCTCTTACTGAATACTAAATTGCTGTTATTGGTATTAGAAGAATGAAACATAATATCCTAGTGCTAACCTGATCCACTTTTTGGGAAGGAGGTATAGGTTGGCCTCACTCCCGGGCAGACCCAGGCATGACAAGGATGTGGGGAAGCGAGCAGGGTGAAGTGAGTGCTGCGGAGATATCTTTGTGCCTTGCCTCTTCTTGTGTCCTACTGAAACACAGAAATATTGCCTGGTGACTGACACTGACTCCTGGGAAGAAGCAGATCAAAGAGGTGGCCTTGCCACTGAGGGGTGCTATGAGAGCGTGGCTGAAACACGCAGGGCAGCATCACTGCAGCTTGTGTGTGGAAAATACCAACTAAGCATCACTAAAATCTACAGAAACTGGAGTTTTTCGGGGGTGCACCAAATCACAAAAAAAAAGCAGAACAAGTCAGGGTTATGAGAACGAGTTAGATCATGTGCACTGCTGTATAAACAAATAAGCTTAAAAATTATGGGAAGCACTGCAGGTCTCTGAACAGACATTACCGCAGGGGGGCACTATGACCTCAAAATAAAACCCTGCCAGATTTCCTTTTTTTTTTTTAAAAAAATAAAATAAAAATATCGAGAAACAAGTCAAATGCTGATTCCAAGATTGCTTTTCTTGAGCATGTTCTCAGTGAAACCCAGGTAAAGACACCAGAGCTTGCTATCTTTGTTCTGACCCAAACCATGCACAGAGCACAGCACATTTAAGCTCCTTGCTGGGCTGGAAAGTCTGACAATCCAACAGGAACTCCTCCCTTTCATACACCTCTTGACAGCATGAATAGCTTCTGAAAGAGCCATGCTCACACCAAAAACCTACTGATGTCAACACGATATTGAAGAGGGATCAATGCTACAGGAGACCAGCCCATAGGGGCACACCTGGTTCTGTTTTATGTCTGCTCTGCTTGCAGACTTTGGTCTAAATCCACTACATTATTCTGTTCCTGTTCATGGACTAACATATGGCTAGGAGTAGGATCATCAGACTGCTTTATGGGCTCTTAACTGTGCTCCATAGAAGGAGAAATATGTCTAGATCTTGCTCTGTGAGAGCAAACAATGGTGTAAGTGACGTTAGGTAAAGAAAATATCTTTTTGCCTTTGAAGAACATGAAAGACTGTTGTATACCTTCTTGCTGATCAAAGATGGTTATATTGCCCTTTTAGTTAAAGATACAGATTTACTGTTGTATTAATCTAATATGTAAGACTGCTTTAACCTGTCACTCAATTTTCTTGATTTCTCTGGCTTTAGTTTTAGTTCTGCTTTGACCAGTACGGTAGAGTGTGAAACTGTAACTGAGTATTTACTCCCTTTTTTTTATTCTAGTCTGGGTTTTCACCTGCATCTCCTTTCTAATCCACAACGCCCCCAGCTCTCCAGTTTATATGTATCAACTGAGCAGCATTGGTGATTTAAGACAACAGTAGACATTTCACTTGAAACAGAATGGAAATCTCTCAGAATGGCGTTCTCCCTCACGTGTGGGGGACAGTGACAGAAGGCCCTGAATTGCACAGGAGAGTGGGAGAAAGAAAAGTAGGTAGATGAAGTAGGTTGGAAAAGGAATTGAATTTTCAGCACTAGTAGCTAGAGACAGGCAGCAGTTCCCCAGGTTGATCAGCAGCTGCAAGTTGCTTGCAGGTTTTTTGGGCACCGTCAAGGGCCACGAAGGCCATGGAACAAGGCTTCAGGCTGCCCTCAGCAGCACAGCCGGTCACACACAGATTTCTCAGTGGCAATATTTAAGCATGCTTCAACCTAAATCACCTTCAATTGAAGAGTCCAGAGATGACTTTCTAAAAATGTAAATGAAGCTTTGAGTCCACGTGAGACATGGACTCAAGACAAGAAAAGCTTGTTACTTGAGTAAGGGCATAATCATCCAAGGGCATAATATCTGTTTTAAACGTGTAAGTCCTGATGGTCTGATATTTTAGTGTAAAGAATCTAAGTCGGTTTATCCAGCTGAAGTATCTCGTCCCAGTGGTCCTCCAGGGTTTGCTGCAGCTTGGGCTACTCCTGCTTCTTTTCTCGCGTTTTCTTAATCTCAGGCACATGGGTAGATCATTCTGGGAAACAGCTCCTTGACTTCCTTAATTTATTTTGGCCCTTGGATAGGACCAATATCTGAGAAAACTAAACCCCCTTTAAAATGAAGCTAAATAATTATTTTTCCTAGCATGAGCCCTACACTTTGTAACTTCAATCAAAGGCCTCTCTTTACCTATTTTCTGTCTTCTCTCCAGTATTTTCCAGCAGCTCCAGCCTGAGTCAATTGGAGAGAAAGCCTTTTACTGAAGAAAGAATATGCATGATAGGAAGGCATCTAGTGGAGAAGAAGGGAATCTGGAGACAGGAGTTGGCTATGGTGATGAGTGAGAGACTTATAGGAAAAGAAAACCTGGTTTCAAAAGAGACTTGGAGAGATGCCTGGTAGATGTGAGCTTTGGACATAACCTTCAGTGGGACAACTTGAGGATGAGAGCTGCAGATAGAAAAATGAGGAATGTGTCATAGTTGAGGGACTAGAACAAGGATCTAGGAGATCAAAAGAAATAGGCATGAAGATGGAAATAGCTTGAAAGGCAAATGCCCAAGAGCAAAGAGATGGAGTTTCTATAGAGGGAAAACTGAAGAAGCAGCAACAGGCAAGATCATTTGTTTCTGGCTCCTGTGATTGAAGAGCAGTTAAAATTTGTAAACATCTCAGTTATTACTGTCTGTCCCATTGCTTCTTCACAAGGCTGCAGGCTTGTGGAGTTGCTCTAGCAGCTCCCTCTTGGACACTTTTATTCCTAAGGGTCCTGAAACTCCTACCTGTCACGTGGCTCGAAGTATGTGCCCATCAGTGGCCAAAACTCAGGCCGGTCCCATTTCTTCTTAGCGGTTTTGGTGTATGTTGCAAATATGACTTCAGTCACACAATGGGAAAGAGTTGGAGGTTACATGGCCCTTCCTGCTCTCTGCAATGAGCTCTGCCAACAGTCCCCCTCAGCAGGTTCAACAGCTATGACAACTGTTGTAATTCTGCATTTTTGAGAAATAGTGCTTTGAGGTATGAGACGCTGAAATGTGCTGTTTGGGTATATGTCTTTGACAGAATTAGGGCAATTTCATGTTTAACTGGGGCTCCTAATTTTGATAGTTTACAGTAACTCCACATTGGTTCTAAACTGATTTCTGCCAATCAATTCTGCCAATTTGCTGGGGCTTTTTTCCTGCAAGAAAATGTCATAGGTACCCAGTTTTAATTATAACTTGATTTTTTTTGGTAAGGAAGTTCTCCAGAATGTAATGACTCAAAGCGTTGAAAGATGTTTTATGTACATCCCACTTAACCACTTGCACTCAAATACAATATATGAGTTGCTCAGAATGGATAAACAAAGCACATTCTGCTTTATTTCCAGAACAGCAGCAATTTTGAAAAGGAGGATGCTTCATGACGTGATCTGTACAAAAAAAAAACCAGCAGAAGCTCTTGTTGTCTGACACAAATGTTCTCAGAACAATGTCTAAATATCCTGACATGCTATTTTATAGATACAGGCTTTAAAAGGCAGCTTTCTTCCCCCAAAGCTCCACCCACATCGTAAATCAATAAATAGATCAATAAATAAAGTGACAAAATGTCTCTGCTGCTGATACACAGTAGATGCCAGTTTCTCTTCCTGTTCTGTTTGGCAGATCCCCATGAATGGCACAGACTGGGTGGCCTCTACGCTGATAATCACCTTGATTTCCAGAGCTGCCTCTGTTATTAAGCTATGTCACTGATCCCATCTGGATTACAGAAACCCATCTTACTGATGAAATCACAGAGGATTTCGGTAAAAGTTGAATAATGTTCCTTCAATATTGAATAACTGTGTGCGGACCTGGCAGGATTTGCAACATAGGCATATGGCAAGCACACGAACAACATGTAATACTCTGAATCTATTGTTTTAGTTTGTTTCCAGCAGTTTCAGTCCAGACAAATCCATTGCTAATAAATGACTTGTGATTGTTTGTTGTGAGAGAAAGACGTTATAGTAGAGTAACATCCTCCCCTCCTCCTCAGCCCGCTGTCTTTTGGGATAATATTAAAGCAATTTTAAATAAATGTTGTACAAAAACAACTTTTTTGAAAGTATAAGAAATTCTGTCAGAAAGAAAGAAAACTGCGTAGTGTAGTAAGACTGAGGCAATGTTTGTCAGGAAATTTAATGTCCTTTATTAGGTTGACTTTTATACTTGGAAAAAACAGGCTGTCTTACAGGCACATATGCTGTTCTTCATGTCCTAATCCAATAAAAGATATTGTCTCTCCTGACAAACCTTGACTGCTTTTATCTTTGTACCATCACAGCTACATCGACACAACTGTTAGTATAATGAATTTATATCCTTGTGGACAACAGGCATAGGTAATAATTTGCTTTGGTGTTTCTAAGAGATACACACTCAGCCATCTTTTATTTATTTTTCTTTTTAATATCTGCAATGTTACAGGCGTCACAGTGAAAACAAAAATCAATGTAAGTTCAATTTTTTTTTCCAAATTTTATTTATTTTGTCTCCAGTGTAGATGCAGACCTTTGCTTAGCGTCAGCAACAGGTTTGCTTTTGTTAGCTGCTCCTTAATGACCCTATAGAGACAGCCTCTGGCTCTCCCAGGTGCCATGTAGTTCTTGCAGTGGTCATATTCTTAATCCCATTTAAATGTGAAGTGATTTACTACCTTTTCTCTGAAACAAGGGCCACTCAACACTGTCTGATATGATGAGGTTGCTCACAAACACAAGAAGGTGATAACTGCTTATTCGGTGCATTGTCTTACCCTTGGGTCACTGCAGACATTCAGCTGGTGCCTCCATGCCTATGTTGAAGTCAGCTCACTCCTGCTTTGAAGCCAGTCCAGTGCATGGATTTGGCATTCTACTTTTTCATCATCAACCACCTCCTTATGAAACCTTCATTTCTGTTGTGGGATGTCTTGTCCCTCCCCAAGGAAGCAGTGGGACAAGCAGTTACAGCCTCTCACAAGATCTGAGGTGCTGCCCGCCTGGCCTGGACACCATTGCCTGCCTTCCCAATGCACCCAGGGCTGGCACCCAGCCAGGGCATTCCTTCTCTTCTTCCTCACAAGACTACTCTTGGGCCTTGGTGCTCAGTTTGCTGTGCTGCTGATGCTGGCTCTGAGCAACGTAAGATTGGGCCACGTAACTTGATGTAAGGCAACAGGCCAGCCCCTCTGGGGAGGAGGTGTTTGCTCCGTCACTGACCAAGCTCTTGTGGATGAGCCTGGCCAACGAGAGTGACACAGCCTATGTAAGCAAAACTGGAATTCATCTTATTTCACCTTCAGTAACTACATTATGGTGGCATAATTCAGGAGAGAGGTAGAGTTCCTCCAGGCACAGGTACACCGGGGATAAGCTGCTTTCACTCAGTTGGGGTAACAGTCCTGATGGGTTTCACAGCACCACGTGTAGCCTTGTTGTAGGTAGGGAAACCTATACCTCTGCCTGGAGGTCAGGGTAACACCTGGCTAAGCCCAAGCAGTCTCAGAGCCACGTCAGTCCTTTTCCACTTCTGAATACATATGAGGGTACACATGTTGCTGGGGGACTAGACATTTTAGCATTCACAGGAATAAAGTATGTGTAAAACATATGTCATAGCTCTCCTTCCCCCCCTGCAACCCCCACCCCCCTCCATGATGTGAATGCTGTGAGACTGTCAGGTCATTTATAGTGCTGTTTGGTTTTTATTATTAAGCAGACACAAAATTATTCATGTACACATCTTGCATATTCACAAATTATTTTCAGCTGTTATAAAGTAATAAATATTCTCATGCACCTGGCCATAATGGTGCTGCAATTCTTATATATCCCATTTGCCTTTCTCCCATCATTTCCTTTAAAAGTGCAGTATAAATCTAAAACGTTTTGGAAGTGTGACAGTTGTTTCACTGTGATAGAAGAAAGTAAGAGTTGTTGCTGGGTAAAATACTTGCTTATCAAATATGTCAAGCTCAGAGATAACAATATTAAAGAATTGGCTAGGCAGCTAATCTTTGGAATTCAGCTCTCTGCTGCTGTAATCATACCTTTGATTTAATAATAATCTGCATGGACCATTTTTCATATTTGTGGCACCATTCACATTCCTGGCACTCTGTAAGTTGTAAAACTCATACCCACCCTTAAAGGCTGTCACAGCACAGATTGTATAAGGGGAGAAAGTGTCTTAAAGTAAAATTCTGACAAGAATAAAGACAGAAGTGACCCAAATAGGGCAGCTTCCCCCCATGTACAAAAGTGAGATGGCACTAGAGCAGCCCCTTGCTGTCTTGCTTGAAGTGCGCAAGAACTTGTGCTCCTGTCTCCCAAGGAAGAACTTCTTTCCTTCCAGACCACACATCGAGCACAGTAACCACGGCAGCACTTATCAAACCCACAGTTCAGAATTAC
>VXAK01006074.1:18917-34694 GCA_013399435.1 Arenaria interpres
ACAGTTCAGAATGTCTCAAGCTGCAGCTGCAGATCTGGTGCAAGTGTATGGAGAAGCTGCCGTAGCTGCCACTGCTCCCTGTACGAAAGTATTAGGGAGCCACCCCACATAGTGGGGAATTGCAAGTGGGTTTCTCTGAGATTTCTACTCTGCTGATAGAGCCCAGAGCTTCAATTGTTAGAGGAAGGAAATAAGTTAGTAGAGTTTTCAAATATTTTCTGTGGTGCTACTCTAAATATATGTGTGATTTGCCAAAAAAAAAAAAAAGACAGTCAGTGGACCTGGCATTTCACTGTTCAGTTGAGACAAGATTCTGCACGGTGCTTTGCCAGGAAAATGACAGACAAATGCCATTTGTCCCTGAGGTGTGTTTCTAACTGCCCCCCCTCCACACCACCCCCCAGCTGGCTGCGTGGTACACTGAGAACAATTTGTAGTTGTGGGAGTTCAATACCACTTAGGGAGCAATTGTTGCCTTTCAAGATGCAGCTTTTTTCTTTTGAGACCGTTAACGCTTTCTATCGAGTCCAAATACTGGAAAAAAGGGGGAGAATAAATCCTACAATGATGCAATTTACAAAGCGTGAAGCTTTAGGATATTAAGATACATTGAAAAGGGTCTTCACTTTGTTAGGCTCACTTATGTCCTCTGCTTTGACCTTGGCTTATGCTAATTAACATGACATTTCTTTGAGTCGGGGGAAAAAAACAGAGTGAAGGATAAAGGACACACGATCAGGAAAATGTCTCTGGCATTGGGGAAGAAGGACAGCTCTAAGAAAAATACGTCCCATTGGAACACAGTACATCAGAATATTTGTATGCTCTAGAAGCATAAAAGTCTTTCAGCCTCCATTTAGATACACTTTGAAAGTATAATAAAAAGTTACACTTCTGTTTCTTGTCATACAGTGTCCTGTGTGGGTCTTGACACAAAACACTATTTTAGAAATGGTGTTTAAAATCTAATATGAAATGAAACATAATTCTTCAACTTTATGAGTATGGGTTGTAAGATCATGAATGATAGTCTGGCAGAAACGTCCCGGCAAGAAGGATTACAATGGATTTTAATAAGACTTTGGAATGTAATGAGGGTATGTTTGATGTCTACATATTTTGGTGTCTGCTTCTCCTTCCATGTGCTTCAGGGCTAATGCTGCAGCACTAGGAATACTGAATGAGTGCTACTACGCACATGATACTGCACTGTTTCTGCTGCTGGATTGCCCCCTTGGGACAAGACGCTGAAGAAAACCCTGCCACAGAGGGTAACCTCCTCGCAGCAATGGGATGAATGAAGAGAATGCACACATGCACCCAGAGTATATTCCATAGTGTGTTTTGGTAGCCCTAGTTTTCTCACCTTTTTGCATCTGGTGAAAGGTCCTTTACCTCTGGATCTTTGAATGCTATGCAGGACAAGCCCTTAGGTGACAAACTAGGGAAGGCGTTAGTTGCCCCTTCTGCCTCCCTGTCGGAATGACACTGTGGTGAAGAGCAACTTGAAGCCTTTCTTGCTGGCAAATGTCCTGGCCAACAGGGAGGGGATTCCTGATAATGTAACTGTTAGCCAGAGGAGATACCCTGGTCACGACCAGCAGCTCCTCTAAAAACCATCACAACTTTACTAATAATTATGCTGGAAATTCTTCTTCAGCTTTTCAGGTGGGTGGGATTGATTCATGCTGAGGGGCTTGCACTGCTAAACCCTGGCTATGCCTTTTGTTTTTTCCAGTAGGTGAAAGAAGAGAAAGCTTCTTAGAACAGAGCTTACTATGTGGAGAAATGGAGAATTCAGCTCACCCACTTCATAAGGAAACCTCGAAGGAAACTTTCCTTGTTAAAATTCCTCTTGTTAAAGAGCTGTGAAGTCATAAAATTTTACCGAACAATAGTTTTCCATACAAAAGGGCTCTTCAGTCAATAGTTCCTCTCTAAGCTGTTCCAAACCACCCTGGCTTCAATAAGCTCAGATCCTCAAACAATCAGTGCAGGAAACAGTGCAACTTCTATAGGTTTAGCAGCTGTTCAACATGGTCTGTTGTGAGTCTGTCATGGGTCTGTCTATCCGTGTGCAATTTTGTCATGTTTTTGTCATGTTTTGTCATGTTTTTCCATTATTGTGCCTATCAGACAGGACACAAAAGAGATAAATTTTTAAAACATGTTAGGTGGGGAGGCATTGCCTATATCTTTAATTATTTTTATTGGGATGTAGACAGTAATCCCACTTATTAAGGCTGTACATGGTTTTGCAGTAGAGTGGCAATTTGAAAGAAGACTATCTGAGCTTCCTGAAGCAGACAAGTGGTTTGCAGTCCCATATGATGATTAACGTCAGTATTACTTATTTATCTAATAAACATCATGGTGAATTCAAAAAACATAACCCAAAATTTTCTATAGAAGTTGAAGATCTTGTGCTTGTTTCAGCAGAAAAGAGTACAAGTACTTGTAGTCTTGATCCTGTTCTCCTATACCTGAGGGTCAGTAAGGTAGAAATATAGTGAAGATTAAATATGTTTCCATTCATACAGATTAAGGTCATCAGTTGTTTTGCATTCCCAAATTAAAAGGGCACATGTAGTAGATTGGGTACCAGACATTCCTGTTGTCTCTTTCTGAGACACCAATCAGAGATTCATCAGCATGTGGCTGTACGTGCTTTCATTGTTACTGCTGTCCTCTGTCAGGATGTGTTCCTGAAAGCAAATTTCAGATTTCACTAAAAAACTGCATCTTCTGCCTGTAGGATCAGTTGGGTTTTTAGTCACAGGCAAACCTGGAAGTTGGAAAAGTGTTGTTGAAGAGAATCGACAAGACATTTTGTTTAACTCCAAAACACAGTTTCATTCAGAGATTTTTCTCTCACATAAATTAAAGCTGGATAAATTTTTAAACAGAATGTCACTTCAAATTGCCAAAGCACACTTCTCGAATTTTGATTTAGGATGTCTAGAAAGATTCCTGCTTTTCTCTGTGTGGCTAAAACAACTTGATGAGTTCAATGTGAATTCTAGCTTAGTTGTTACAAAAGATAACTTCACGGAAGATGTGGATCATCTCTTCTCTCTAACTGCACTGATTTCTAGATTTATTTAGATTTAATAGATTTTAAGGCCGTGGGAGACTGTTATTATAACTTATTTTGACCTTCTATGTAACTGAAGCAGTACAACTCCCTGGAAAAATTCCTGCATCACTTACAATACTCTGGTCTCCCATTTGGAGAATTTTCATATGTGTACTAGTTGCTCTAAGAATTTTAGTGAAGCTAATGATGATCAGTCGCTACCAAAAACTTGCAATCCAATATGGTAAAATCAATAGGAGTGGCAGATCTTTTAGCAAAAGAAAGCTACTTTCTCTTTGGCAGATAGCCGGGGTGGATGGACTGTATCTCTGATTGCAAGAGCCTGACTTTGATAAGACTGTGAATCCATAATAGAGAAGTTGGTAATACAGCACTGTGGTAATCTCACATAGTTCAGAGTTAGTGTAACCAAATTTCAGATTAACCAGATGTCAGACATATACTTTGGTTCTAAAACTGTCAAGGTATTTGACTTTATTTGAAATCATGACTCTTGGTTTGTCCCGGAGCTACTTTGGACAATTGGAATTTATCTACATTCCCCATAGATTGTAGCACACTTTCCACCACATTAAAATCTTCAGAATGAGAGCTGACAGGTCATTTTTGCAATCATATATTCACATGCTTGAGTGGCAGTTTGTGTATTAATATGAAGTTGCTTCATTTTGTACTAAATACTTTGGGATTAAGGAGTTAAGGGTGTTCTTATTACATGGGAGAGCTGTTCATCACTTATGTCTGTATTTGCTCTACTGTTTTTCAGTCAGATTTTCCACCCTAGCTCCAAAACAAGTCATCTTGGTTTAGCCACTTTGGGCTACATGCTGTCCCACAAATTCAGAGAAGTACAGCAGTCAAAACACTCTCTACAGAAGTCCTTTGGGATATCTGCATCAAAAAGCATGAAGAGATATTCTGGAGACAAATACTTGTTCTGAAAACATACTTTGCATAAAGCTCTGTTACTCCTGTCTAGTGTGGGCAGAAGGCAACAGCTTGTTTGAAATGCAAAATGATTTCAAGTGTTGGTTACCCATTCTCCTTCAGGACAGGTTTTGATAAGGGCTTCATACTCTTGGCACAACTGAAATGTGTGCCACTGGTGGTACTAACTTAGAGGTTTGATATTCACTTGAGGATTCACCCCTTAAAACATGTGCCTAAAGGCAATTGTTCAGATTTAGTCATTACTTGTCAGATAATACAAGTGTCTTTTCCCTCAGGTAGAGTGCATTAGAAATTTCTGTTTAAAAATCTGGACTAGCCTCTTTGTTCCCCAGGGAGAGAATTGATGCTCCAATTAAAATCATACCAGGGAATGATTGCACTATGGTTTATTATGGAGTCCTCAACATGGGAAGGACATGGACCTGTAGGAGTGGGTCCAGAGGAGGGCCACGAAAATGATCAGAGGGCTGGAGCACCTCTCCTATGAAGACCGACTGAGAGAGTTGGGGTTGTTCAGCCTGGAGAAGAGAAGGTTCCAGGGAGACCTTATAGCAGCCTTCCCGTGCCTGAAGGGGGCCTACAGGAGAGATGGGGAGGGACTCTTTATCAGGGAGTGGGGTGATAGGACGAGGGGTAATGGTTTTAAACTGAAAGAAAGGAGATGTAGATGAGATATTAGGAAGAAATTCTTTGCTGTGAGTGTGGTGAGGCACTGGAACAGGTTGCCCAGAGAAGTTATGGATGCCCCATCCCTGGAAGTGTTCAAGGCCAGGCTGGATGGGGCTTTGAGCAACGTGGTCTAGTGAGAGGTGTCCCTGCCCACGGCAGGGAGGTTGGAACTTTAAGGTCCCTTCCAACTCTAACTATTTGATGGTTCTATGAGTAATGAAACATAGAAGCAAGAATTTATTGCAGCTCAAGTATCTGACCATTTAGACTGTTTGTATGGTACAATGTTCAGGACAAAGGTTTTCAGAGAACCAAAGCAAGGTATCAATGTTTATAAATGCCTTCTAAGAGAGCATTTAGCAGTAGCTTGGTGCTTTAGGGATGTTGTATGAGGCTCAATATCAGTATCCATGCACAGCACACAGCAACTGAAGAAACACAAACTGGAGTAGCAGCTCATGACTCAAAATCTTATATATAGTAGAGGATTCATCTCTGAGTACATAGGACTATACAGTATGTGCAGGGAGGGATGCAGGCTTACATCTCTCAGGCAGACATTTCAGTTATGGGTGTGATCAGCATGGAGACTACTGAAGAGGAAAGTTGATTTATGACAAAACCAGGCACCAGTTGTCAGCTCTAGGATAGGTAACAATCTAGGAAGTGGTGGTCAGTGACACGGCTAAGAGAGATTGTGCCTGCTGATAAATCTCAGTTTTGGCAAAAGGGAAAAATTATCTGTATGGTCCCCATGGAATGCAAGTACACCATTTATTTCAAGACTTCTTCTGGAAAAGCCAGGTGCAAAAAACAGTGGAGTGCTGCTTTTTGATAATTTTCACTCAGCCAATATACTTCTGTAAATGTGTGGTTAATCTGGGTGTGTATGTAGGCACTTGTATGCCTTTTAGATTTATAGTGGACTTGTCCATACATGTGTATGAGAGTAGCTTTGTCTTCCTTAGGCCATGGGTCCCTGCGGAGAAGGGAATCTTCACAGCATCTAGGGAGGATTCATAAGGATTCATGTCCTTCTGCTTGATTCAGTGAAACAGTAGAAGTGAACTGCTGTCAAACAGACAGCAATATCTATGAAGTATGTAAGTACAGTTATATGATTTCATGGCCTAGGCAGAGTGCAGAGAATCAGCTCTGTCTATCCCTAGTTCTGGCGTTTAGCTTTTCCATTCATTCAAATAGTTGAATTTATTCCATTTAGAATTGTTGTTCTCACATGTAAAGAAATTGGTGCACAACTGTAGGCGCATATCTGCACAAGGAAATCTGGCCTTCCTTGCTCCAAAATACATCATTCTCTGTAGTTTAGGATACCTCTGTTAAACTGAGCGTTACATGAATAATCTGTGAAACTTGCTGCAGATGTACCAAGCATTTACCAGCCTGCTGCAGTGTTTTGTGGGAAAAGCAGGGAGAGAAGTGCCCTTAAAGAATGCTGGTGAGCTGTGCTCTGATGCCACTTCCAGAACGTGCTTTCACTGGTCCCCTAAAACCATGGGGTGCAAGCAGGGGTTGGTTCTGTTTCAGTAGATTTCAAAAGTGCCCGAGAATATGCACTTTGAGAATGAGCTTTAGTTTGCCTACTGCTCACAAGAATAAGGAGCAGAAGGGTATGTCCACAAATGGTTTTCTATAACGCCAATTCTGACCAGACAAGAGTGGACTAGTAGAGTGTGTCTAGGGTAGTAAAGTGCAGGTCCAGAAAGCTATCTAGGTGCCCTGTGGCATAAGACAGCTAACTGCTGCTTTTTATCTCAATCTAAGATTTGAGGATGGAAAAAGCGTGGTGTTAGCACGCAGTAATAAATATTTTGGGAAAGAATATGCATCATGGAAAGGTGTTTTAGTTAAAAGGGAATAGTAAAAAATAATCATGCTTATGTGACCCACTGTATGAGATTTATCTGATTAAATTTACTTAGATAACTGAGTTTCAAATGCATATGAATGTTCGCTGACACTTTCATTGGTGAAGAGAAAGGGAAAGTTCTGGGGCATGACCCCTCTCAACACATGGCAGGTGTCTAGATGGGTCACAAAAAATCCTCCCCATTGTCTGCTGATGAAGTCCAGTCTAACAGTTCATCTCAACTAATGTCTAGTTGCAGTAGTATTAAAAAAGTACTGCTTAATTGGATAATAAATGCTGATGTTTCAATTTTAGGCACCTGAACTTAGATGAAATTATTTTCATTCCCCATGACTGAGGAGATGAATCTCCCAAATGCTGCTGAAACTGAACTGCAGTTGGTACTTCATTACCAGTACCCAAGTAGTTAAAAACCTCTCTAACGGAGCTGCAGAGTTGGTGTTTAGAAGACCGAGGACTACCTCTTTCCAAGGTGCATCAGGCTTGTGACAAGAACCAGAGGAAATGGCTTGCTTTTTCACAAGCTTTTTGTATGCTCAGAGTTCAGGAGAATGGTATGGAGGAGCTCACGCCATTCATCAGGCATCCCTAATAAGACACGATGCTCGCCACTCTCTCGTAAATACAGCATCTGGGGCACCTATGCTGGTCTCAACTGGCAGAGGGAGAAAATCAAGTAGGAAAGACCAAGATGTTTAGGGCTTTGTAGGTCAAAGTCAAGACCTTTGCTTCAGTCTGGAAAAGCAGCGGGTGGGCAGCAGAGATCACACACCACTGGTGTCACAGATTGCCATGCTGAGGAGCTGTCAGCAGAAATCCAGCTCAAGGCTTGCTAGAAAAACAACAGATAGCAAAAGGTTTGTTTTCCTTCATTTCAGCTGAGTTCTGAGGTTACCAGCCTTTACAGAATGACAACAACAATGTACATTTTTATAGTCCAGCAGAGTTCAGAGCCCTGGTAAGAAAGCAAAGCACTGCTTGGTCAGCTCCAAACAGGCACAACAGTTCAAGGGTTCGTGTTTATTCCCCTCTCAGCGAAGTTGTTTTCCCAAGAATCTTTGTTACTTTTTGCCGTAACACAAAAGGTCAGGTTTGATGTTGCTCCTATAAATGTTCTTGTTGTTCTGTTTGTTTATATAACCCCCTTCTGCCTCCATCTGATTGAGAATGAGCTCTGCTGCTTAATGCCAGCTGCACACAGGATGGTGAGAAGAATGACAGCCCCCGAAAGGGGGCCAAAGGAGGGAGACCCAGAAGGATGAAGGAAATAAAGGGCAAATAAGCAGAGTTTTGCCCCTGGCCATTTGCAAACAGCTTGTGAGATCCTCACATCACACACATTACTGGGTAGCCAGTGACATTTCTGAACACACAAGCTGTCATTTCCTCAGGAGTCAGCACCACTAAACCCTCTCAGGCAATGTGGGTGGGCGCTTTAGAAGACATACTGTCTCATCCCATTCAGGAACTACCCTCTGTCACTGCTTTCCTGGCATGCTGAATGTTTGTTGTTTAAGTAAATAAACTGGCCGGTGTCTCAGGCTAACTGTGAATGCTGCGTCCTCCCACCACCACCCTTTCCCGGCCACTCCAGGGAACAGGAGGAAAAAAAAAAAAAGAAAACAGCCAAAAGCAACAAGATGAAAAAGTTCACAGAGAGCTCTGATGCCACCCACTAAGCCTCAGCCTACAAATAATCAGTGACCAAATGGTGTCATTAGAGGCTGCAACATCCTGTCAGCACTTGGCCTTCCAGGGGGAAGTCCATGGTGGAGGTGATTTCGAAACCATCTTTCTTGTCTCGTTCAGAAAGAAGATTCACAGAAATGGCTGTCACAGGATACTTTGGTTTTCCTTGTTTCTTCCAAATGAACTTTTCACATTACAACCCGGCGATTAGCTTCACCAAAACTGAAAGAATATTGTTTAATGCTCTGTTGTCAGACTGCCCCCTTTCTAGGCCAGCAGATGTACTTGGTGTAGAAGGGAGATGCAAGATCATGAATCTACACCTGTTTTGTCAAGGGTACACAAGTAAGATTGCAAACCAGTTTAATTTGTGTTTTACTGCATCCCCACTGCCTCTTTTTCCTATCTCAGTATTTAGCTACATCAGGGAAAACAGATGTCTGCTACAGCAGAGATTCTCTCTAGAGTTAATAGGAACTTTTAATACTGGCTGGCACAACATACAGTTTTTCATATACTCCTGTTGGTAAATCCATGGATATTCACGTCACTCAAATGTAGACACATCATAAACTAAACCAGCTGGCTACCCACCTCTAACTCCATATGTAGTCAGTGAGAAAAAATTAGGGCAAATTGGAATAATTCAGTAACTGCTTTCTGAAAACACCGTCTGCATGATTTTCTCCCTCTATCCCTCTCTCCTCCCTTTCCCCTTTCTACTGCCTATACTGGACACCTGGAGAAGCTAGCTGGATCTACAAAATGCCAGTGATTTAATAAATTAAATGGCTTTTTTGCACACTAGTCTTTATGTCTATTGGCTAGCTGGTAAGAGAGTTTCTCACTGAAACACCGATTCTGGAGAAACCCCTTGACAATTCATTGTGAGGATAAAGTTAATTAAAGGAAAAATACTGTAAGGTGACAGCTCACAAGAGTTTGCTCTTTTGGTTCTGCTTCCCTCTCCAAACATGTTCACCTGTTTTGAGAGTGGACTGATGAACCTCAACCACAACAGGAGGTAAGGCATAGATGAGCTCTGTCTCTAGATGCATCCTGCACATGCAGAATGGCTAAACTGAATGTTTTTGTAGGGTATCTAGCAAAACTGGTTTCCAGAAGTGCTTGATTCAGTGAAGGTGTCATAAATCATGAGTTAGCCACAGCGAGCTCTGGTGATGGTTCATTGATTTCCCTAGTTTCTCAGTTCATAAACAATCTGAAAAAGACACTTCTCATAGTTATCAGCACTTCTCAGTTAGACAAGCAGAGCGACAAGGCTAAGCCCACAGGATGGGAGGGCTCAGCCCCTGGAATTTGTCAAGAGAGGAAGCAGTGAGCACAAACAGGGTACTGTGAATCTCCTCTCTGAACCCCAGGTCCATGTAAATCACACTGTCTCTCATCATACCATTTCTGTCTCTTGTTGCTAAAATGACTAAGATTCAAAACCTAAAGGCAGATTCTTAGATCTGTCCCTCCTGAATTCATCAGTGTTTGCTACAATACGAACTCCATCAGTTTGCATCTGAAACTCATAATAAAGCAAAAAAATACCAAACCCTGAAAACCCAACCCTTAGGATTAATGCCCATTTGTATCCTTCCATTCAATTTCTTTACCTTCCCACAATTCTCAGCAGGGGATCTTGTCACCACGGAGGTGTTTTTCACTTCTACAAATAGGCTATACAAAATAAAATTAGTTTAACCTCAAATTTAGGACAAACTGTGGATAAGCACAGAAAGTGACAACAGTCACAAGTGCTCGATAGCAGCATCTTTAGTAGCTCCTCAGGGCCTACTCCTAACTGTATCTTTCATTATGAAACCAAAGCACATCCTCCATTTGCCAAAGACTCCAGCAAATTTTAGGAAAGCTTTGAAATCACAGGAAAGAAAAGTCTATTGCTCTCAGGGAGAAATAATGTGGTTTAATGAGATCACATTTCTCCTTCCTCCTTCCCTTCAAATCAGGCAAAGTTTAGTATTTCAGTTGCATTCATTTTGATGGAAACAAAAACATCAAAGCAAAAAGTGATCCACAAAAACCCCAAATTTTTCATTTAGTACAGAACTTCAAAACTCTAATAAAAGGCACAAAGAAAAGTGTAGCTCTCATGTAGAAAAAATCCTCAAGTGACAGTTTAAGCCACTACTAGCATAATTAAAGGAGTGTAAATAAGTGAAAGGATACCAAATAACACGGCCCAAAGCACTTTAAAGTCTTTTGGAATCATGCTGGTTATGGAAGTCAGACTTCCACAGCTATGATTACAAATAATTGGATTCAACATGCCTCCCAACGCAATCAGCAACAAGTTGGTTTGGTTTCAAGGCAACCACTATCCTTCCTTTTAATAGATCATCCATATATTTCATGAACTAAACTCTGAAGGCTCAGTGCGTTTAGCAAGAGACCACATGTACATAGATGTGCCTGTAAGAGGTTGAGAAAATGTTATTTCAGTTCAAATGTGTCACATTTTGCAGCCAGTTTTTGCTCTGTATTTTGCACTAAGCTTCAGCTGACACCTGGGAATGACAGGGTATAGCTGGTCATTCATCCGCCCATTCCTTAGTCCCTTCGGAGTGGGGACACACTGCTATTCCCAGTGACCAGGTCCTTACTATGGAAATGGGGTCCCTTGTCCAAGTTCCTGCCCAAATTCCTGTCTTGCTGGCACTGGGGACTGCCTCTCCTCATCAAGCACAGAAACATCTCTTCCCTTCTCCACCTGATCTGAAGACTCAGCAGGAGGCAGACGCCCTTGCCCACTCCCAGAGGCCAGATCCTGTGCCATCTTCCAGCTCCTCCTGGCTTTAGGGTGCAGTCAGAGCTATAAAGTGACCTAGTTGGACTGTAGTGTCCTGCTTTAGCGACGGGCAGGACTGGCTCTGGAGCCAGCCATTCTAGCTTGCTGTCTGAGCCCTGCCTTTGGCTGTGAACACTTCAGAGCAGTCTAAGTTCACTGTATAGCCCTCTTCACAGTCAAACCAGATATGAATGGTGTTGTAAACACGGCAGTGCTTGCCATCTCAAATATTTGTCATCTTTGTCCTTACTTGAGCAACATATTTCTTTCTCTTTTTCCTTTTTTTTTTTTTTTTTCCTTCNTAGCTCTGCTTTGGAGAATGACTTTACAATGGAAATGTACTTATCGTGTGCCTCACAGATTGAAGTCAAACGTGCTGTGTATATCCCTTGCAAGCACAGACTGGTAGCAGAGCACCAGGCAGAAAGCCTGTGCTGTGTGTTATCACTGAACTAACGATACAGACTGATTTAGAAGCACAGAGCCTTTTCAGTGCTGTGTTCACACAGACGTTTTATGGGGCAGAGCTGCAACTGAAGACTGCAGTGATGATGTTGAATACTAATGAGATAATAGGTAGTTTAATCCCAGTTGAAATTTGGAGCTGTTATTCACAGGAATCATACATTTTAATTCAGCTAAACACTGAGTTTTATTGGCAATGTAACTATCCTATTTAAATCCTTGTGCAATTTCTGGTGAAAAAGCAAAGCTAAAGTATGCTTACTATGAGAACTATAATAATATTCTGGACAGTGAATTGTCTTTTTGTGATTTACACCATGCATGCAGAGAAGGTTGGAGTGTTAAGTAACTGTGCTTAAATTGTTATATGCACTCACAAAAATAATCTCTCCTCTTTCCCTCATATTCATGAAACAAAGTTTTATAGAAAAACAAACCAGCACAGAAAGTATGCCTCTGAATCCATTTCAATTTCATTAACACTACACTAGTTACAAATGCAAACAGGTTCCCAAGCACGTATTTTGGCTGCCCCTCTCTTTGTGGATTCAAATTTGACTCCTTGCTTTGTTCTAACAGAACAAAGAGAGTAAAGAACAATGTGACCCTGACCCTTCCTTACCCCTTCACACACAAATGGTCCCTTTTAATATTCAGACAAGCTGTGACACGAAGAGGTCCCAAGAGAACACCTGCCATTTCTCTGGACAGTGTTTTGACCAGACATTGCCTATCTAGTTTTTAAACAACTTTCACATTCCTGTGGCTGTTTTGTAAAGAAGATGGCAACACTTGTGTTCTCAGAACATAGCCTGTATTTCAATGCAGAAGCACACAATGCAGATTCCCTTTCCACCGTACCACACAAACATGTTCCACCTGCAACCTCACAGCAGTTTTCTTGCCTGGAGGGACAGCTAGATAGCCTTGGAGACAGGGATAGTCTAAAAACCCAGCTGCGAACTTTCTTTGAACATGTGTGCAGAAATGTATGTGGATTGAGCTAAGCTCTCCACACATCTCTCCCCCTTCAGGGTAATGAAGAAGGTCCAGAGTCAGCAGAGGAGGAAGCTCTTGAGAAGGCGCAGGGACTGTCTAGACTGAAGGTGCCTTTTTATTCCTTTAATGTACATATGTGCATTAATGCTAACACAAAGAGCATCACTGGGTGTCTCCGCAGACACATGTGGGCAGTGTAGCAGGCTGATCCCTATGTCCTCTGCACAAACTGCAGCAGTCTGGCTTCTGTATTTGCTCCAGTAGCACTGGGAGCTGGGCTCTGACAATGCTGACATCAGGCTGATGGGATTTGTTGTCTGGTGATTAGATGATACCCTTCCTCTAGCAAAGCCCTAGTCCTTTCCTGTCTAGTTGTACAGAGTAAAGGAGGTTTTTACTGGGCTTACTTTTGAAAAGTAAGAGAAGCCTGGCAAGACCCAAATATCACACAGAATTATACTAGTCCTGACTGACATTTGCCAAACCCATTCTTAAAACCCTTAAGCACTGGAAATTCCCACCCACCCTCAACAATCCATGCCAGTGCTTCACCAGCCCTACCACTAGAAATGCTTTCTTAAAATAGGTATTAATTTCTCTTGCCAGGATTTGTACCCATTTGTGTCCTATCTGCCATAGACACTAAGAGCAGTTTATTTGGAAGATGCCACACTGGATGGAAACCTTGCCCTGACAAATGGTGCAGCATTGTGTCTACTTTGTAACCATTGCATCCAGTGATCACCAAGCTATTTTTTCACCATTCTGGAGTTCAGAGTAAGACTTGGGTTTATGCTCAGACTTTCTTCTAAAAAAGGAGCTGTGCTGCTATGTCTTTTACCAAGAGAAGACATGCAAAACAGGGTCATGCTGCTATGTCTTTTACCAAGAGAAGACATGCAAAACAGGGTCAAAGACAAAGGAAAGAAAGGAAAGACTAAATCAGACAGCAGCAGACTTTGAGCTTGATGTAGTCTAAACAAGACGGTTTCCCCCACAGTTCTCATCCATCTGATGGAAAGCAATGGTCCAGGTTGAGCAGAGCAGGTCAACAGAGGCCTGTGGGCTGCCGTTTGCTCTGGGAAACAATGGGAACTAGGCATCGACCTATCACTGAGACTTGTCATTCAGTCTTGGCACTGGATTTTGACTAGCAGTTGCAGGAGCACTCCCAGCCCCTCCTGAGGAGCAGCAGGAAAAAAGCCATATCAAAGTGCTTATGCCAAAACAGTTTTTGATGCCTCATATTCTGTCAAAGCCTCAAGCTACAAGAAAGATAGGCCACCTCCTCAAAAAAATCCAGGATTCTAATTCCCACAGATATCAGTCATGTCCTAGAAATCAATGAGAGTTTGATACTATGCACTTATGAGTAGCTGAGCACTAGTTAATGTTCTTCCCAGCCACAATCTGTGAGAAGGTTTTCACTTCATTTTCCTACTTGAAACAATGAATTTTTGACAATTTTCCCCTTGCTTTGGTTCCATCAAGGGAGACAGACTTTTCCAGGTTAAGTAATGTGACAACCAAACATTTATCATATTGCATAAGCTGCATTCGAGCTTTTCAAGTAAGCAAATGCATTTTCAGAATATTTAGACACAGCTCACTACTTTCCCTCACATCAGAAATGGGCTCTTGCCAACATTGTAACACTGAAAAAGATGTTTTTTTCTGATTTAAAGCAACACCCTCGCCATTTTTCCCACCGTGAATGATCAAGTTCCTGGCACTCCATGGACTGGCTGGGGCTCAGTATCGGCATGAGTTGTCCAGCCACATCCAAGAGCAGAGGTGATCAAACACCCATCCAAGCACCACACCTGCGGCTGCATAGGAAATACATGGGCAAGGATGTTTGCTCAGGGGTGGAAGTGACTGCTTTTGACCAACTCCCTCCCTTGCAGGCACCCAGAGTGAAATATTTTGTGATGTTTGACTTGCACATTGCATATGGCATACCTCTACGTCTCCAGTGAGGGTGAGGGACCCTCCGACAAGGGATTCCTGCAGAGAAGTCACATTTCCAAATCAAAATGTGATTTGTTGCTCCATTCAGGTCATGACATATGCACCACTAATAGTTTATACATTCAAAAGGCTGGTAGCAGTTCTGCTAGTCTTTACTCCAGTGCTGTTTGCCCTTCATTTTTTCTGCTTCCAGGGCAATCGGAAACCACACAGAAGAATGCCTATGGTTCAAACAAGTTCCCTAAACCTCAGCACAGATGTCAGTAACATTAAAGTGTTTTAAATCTGTGCCTTATATTGATGTTTCTGTGTAATTCATAGGCCCATAACAATGAGAGTTAATAGAACTTCTTTCTCTGTTTGACAGATCAGAGAGCTGAGAGGAGGAAAAATGGGTGGCCCTGGTGGTTGTTGTCTTCAAAAGCTGAGCTTTTGAGATTGAGCAGAAGTGTGCATCTCCAGCTGTGCAGAGATGTGCAAAAAAACAGCTCCCTAGCTGGCTCATGATATGTTGCTTGGCCTCCGAATCTCACAAAGTGGAGTATGCAGCTAAAGTAGTTGTGATGGAGGCTAAGTTAGAATTAGGAGTGTCTGGTTCTCATCCTTACTCAAAAAAGATCTGGATTAAGGCTTTTGCTGTGGTTTGAACAGAGGTTGAGACCTGAGAGTCTTCATCTCTTTGAAGGGAGATGGTGCCCTGAGCACCAAGGGAGGTCGTGGAAGCGCTCACTGAACCACTTTCCACCATTTACCAATGGTCCTGGCAAACTGGGGGGGTCCCAGCCAACTGGTATCTAGCAAATGTGACGCCCACTCACCAGAAGGGTCAGAAGGATGATCCAGGGAACTACAGGCCTGTCAGTCTGACCCCGGTGCCTGGGAAGGTCGTGGAACAGATCATCCCAAGTGCCCCTGAGTACCACATGAAGGACACCCAGGAGATCAGGCCCAGCCAGCATGGGTTCATGAAAGGCAGGTCCTGCTTGACAAACCTGATCTCATTCTATGACAAAGTAACCCATGTAGTGGATGAGGGAAAGGCTGTGGATGTTGTTTACCTGACTTTAGTAAGCCCTTTGATACAGTCTCCCACAGTATCCTCCTGGAGAAACTGGCTGCCCATGGCTTAGATGGGAATACTTCCTGCTGGATTAAAACCTGGCTGGAGGGCCGGGCCCAGAGAGTGGTGGTGAATGGAGTTAAATCCAGTTGGTGGCCGGTCACGAG
>VXAK01006074.1:39385-53419 GCA_013399435.1 Arenaria interpres
AAAAAAGGTTAAAATTTGGCTGTCGCTTAGGATGGACACAAAATAAATAATTCTAAATTCTTTTCTTAAAAAAGTTTGACCTCTAATTAGAGTTTATTTTGAGCTACACACTGAGTACACGTTAAAAAATCTCTACAGGACTAATTGAATCATCATTTATACGTCTATGGAAGTTGGAACTGTAAATCAAAAACAAAGCTCGGCTTTATTTTGTGTGCAAATGATGCAACTTTTAGTGTAAATTAAATGCTATTTTTTATTTTGATTGTTGCTGAAATGTATTTGGACCATATGTAGGGAGCCTACTGCAACCTAAATATAAACCCTATAGAGAGTGAAAAGAAAGATTGAAGAATGTGCCAATAGGCATGAGAAGACTAATCACTGTCAGAAGGACCAGGAATAACAGAAAAGTTTAGGGAACCAGCCTCATCTGTTTTTTCCCATAATAAATTGAGTCAGTCTCCCAGGCTGCCATCCACTTCTTCCATCTTCGTCCATGGGAAATTGTCTCTGGGAAAGGATTTTTCTCAAATCAAGTTATAAAAGCCATCAAGAAAATAATTTCACTCTTAGCCATCTTTTAGAGTCAGTTGCTTTCTGGGGGCTGCTCATGCAGCACTTGTAGATGTTGTTTGCATGCTAGTGTGGCCAAACCATCTGCATTCTGATACGGGCAGCTTGTGAATGTCAAGCTAATTAGCCAAGGCTAATGTCTGGTTTCCTGTAGAGAGCTTTTGTGGAGTAATTACCTTCCTCGAGGTCGTACTGCTGTAATTACAGGTCTTTAACTAATCGAGATAAACAGCCTTTGAATTCTTGCAGTGAGTCAGCCAATCACTAATGGACTTTTATCTTAACCTACAACAATATAGTGTATTATGACACGTGATAGCAATGCTTTTTATTTGTGTGGGATCTAAACAATAACAGCTTTCACTAAAGCCATATAAATTATTGACATTTATTCATGTTAGGCTTAAGAGCAAAGTCATTGCCACATGCTTTTCAGTATAGACATTCATATTTAAATAAACCAAAAAGTAGGTACTTTCAGATAAGTAAGAGCAACAAGAAACTGTTCTCATCCTAATTCCTCATTCTTTGCCTAGTTTTATTCCTTTCTTTTAAGAGTAGCACTGAACTGTTCTTTGAAGCATAGTATTGAGGCCTTCCAAACAGCCTTCCAAATAACAGCCTTCCAAACAGCCTGTTTCCCTTGCTTGTGTGTTTTCCTTCCTTTGTGCCCTCTTTGCTCCTCACACCTCTCCTTGAGGCTCAGATATTTTGGGCTACTATGGAAACGTTGGCAAATATTTCTCCACCTATCTTCATTATTTCTAAGGTTGATTCTCGGTAGGATTTTCTCTTCAGAAACTGCTATTTGACTTACACCCTTTCTGCCTGCACTTGGGTGAATAAAAACTCTAACATAGCATCCTCTTTTATTTAAAAAAGAAAAAAGACAAAAAATCCACCCAAAAAAACCCAAAGAAAAACTAAACACCAACACCCTATTTCTAGTATACTGTGGGTCTGCCGTAAAGAAGAAAATGAAACTGAGTGTATAAGGAAATTAACAGAGGCTTGACCCCCATCATCTTCAGAAGGCTTCAGCTCACCTTCGGAGTACATAACAAGTTTAGGTAACATATTTTCTTTCTTTAGTAGTACTACATTACTAGAAACATGTAAGTTTAGTTTGGATTCCTGCCACAGACCAAAACCGATAGTTGAGAACAACCTTCAGAACAATTCAATATATTAGCCAACTGCCCATCAAGAAAGAAAAGAATATCCATAGTGCTGCTACCACTTAATTGATTTATTTGATCCAACCAATTAAATTTTCACATTTCTGGGGGGGTGTTTGATGGCGGGTGTTTTTGGATTGGTTTTTTTTCCCTCAAATAAACTGTGAATATAACATAATTAAAGCTTTACTGTGAATTAGCAAGTAACTAAAACATAGCATGATGAACTCTAGAATGTTAACTCAAGACCGGACCATATTCACTCTCAGAAAGGAATACGTCACACATAAGGAACTAGTTTAGCAGAAATTTGGTAGTCATGTATGCAAAGTGACAAGAAACAGCACTTCAGTTTTATTAATTTTACATACATGACACTCAGTATGAATCTTCTCTTCTCACTTTTTGCAACCCGTGTCTCACAGTGGGTCCATTTGTAATCATGCAGTGTTAACACTGTGCCGCCTCCCCAATGTAATGACACCGGCAAGTACTAGTAAGAGATAAATGAGCTCACCTACCTACACATTAACAACCCTTTTTCCAAAGTCAGAACAAAAATCTGACTTTTCGGCTCTATATTTGTATATATACATGCTTGTATGTATTTTATATAAATGTGTGTATATGTCTATTTTTTCATTCAACCTCTGCCACAGGAGTATCTGTTTATGAAGACCAATGGAAAGGCCAGTCCAAAGACCTCAAGCAATACGAAAGTTACTATTTTCCATTCTGGCATCAAAGGCACACCCTCCAAAAAGACTCAGTGAGGTCAAGGAGTATATGAAATAATACCAGAAGATGTCCTTGCACTGTTGAGGTATTTTGGGACAGATTTTATACGGCTAACTACAGTCTGCCCATGAACTAGTCACTGCAGAGTCTTTTAATAGTCAGTAACTATCAAGTCAATATACAGTGTGGAGTAGGGAATGATTTATTCCTTTTCAAAGTAGGTTCTGAAATAGTCTGGTATTTCCTGCAGAGAGCTGATTTCTCTCCATTATCCATAAAAGAACCGTAGAGACAACACTGTCAACATATATGGACGCAGGGGAGGTGGAAGAGAGTAATTCCCGCCCTTTATCAGACCTGTCCCTCCTGTATTTGCAACAACAAAGCATCCCCTATGACCGCTTTTCATGGCTCCAGTGTTCAATGAGATACTGGGAACTTTTCTTCATTTACCTTTTGGCAGTACTTCTCCATTGCAGTACTCTGGCACAGTAATGCAGCCTCACGCTGGGGACATATTATATCCACATGACTTTAAAGCTCCCTAGAGTTGCCAGCACAGGCTCTGTGCCTTTCTAAATGCACATTGTTCTACAGCAGCTGTCCTGTTCCAGCTTTTCACAAGCTATGTAATGTGGTGACTCTTCTGCTATCTTTCCTCTTCCCACCCACTGTATATGCTTTCAATCACTTACAATATATTGAAAACAAAAGTATCCAAGAAATTAAAACCAGAATGAGAACCTCAAGGGGAAGATTCAGAACCGAGTGGTAAATGAAACATCCAGTTGCTGTTATACCATTGAAGTGTTATAATGGTAAATAAGAGTTCTCGTTTAAAGGGTGATTCATGTGCCAGGTCAGACCAGAGGTGCATGCACAATGATTCAATCCAAGTAGGCTGTAAAGTGCAAAAATGTTCTAGTCTTAGACACGTGCAGGAGTTTGGGCCCCTGCAACAGGTTAGTTCAGACTTTTAAAGAGGCAGGGATCCGAGGCAGCTGGCAAAGCAGAGGAAAAAATATTGCAGCATCCATGCTAAAGGGCTTGATTAGGAAGATCTGCCAAGAGCAATATTTTTGCACATGAAAATCTGACTCATCCATGGCAGACAATTTCTCTTGTCCTTCAGTGACAGGGGATGAAGCACTGACCATGGTTAGTGCAATTGAAAAAGAAAAATTAATTCCAGCATTTCCCAGCATAAAGACAAATTCCCAAAGAATTTCATCTGGAAGCAGGGGCAAAGCTCATACAGTGACTGAATACAGTCTTTGATTTCTACCCATCTGCCTGCTGGCAAAACCAAGAGCCCCACCAAATGTATAAGATCCATAAATATCACACAATATTTGGGGTTTTCTTTTAATGTGCCTATGCCAATTCCAGAGAAAAACCTGTGAGTCTATTGTTCTCCAGAGAACCCTGGGAAAGCAATGAAGCAGCATATTTCCAAATAGATCCATGAGCTGGCTGGGTAACTGTCCACTGACTTCCTGTTATTAGTACGAGGAGGGTAAAGTTTGTTACAGCAACATGTTAGCAGAGGGATGACCTGGAATTGATTCTTTACATGTGCTCTGACTTTCCCTAGGTCACTGGGAGCCTAGCACCTTCTCTTTTCCTCACTTCACACCCTCCAGTCTCCCAAAGGCACAGGGAGACTTTTCCCACTTCTGGAAATTTTGGTGGAAGATGTGTTATTTATGAAAGAAAAAAGATGGTGATTAACTTTCTGGAAAAAGAAGGAAGTAATTTTGTTCGACATTTGAGACACAATTCTGGGCAGCGCATTTATAGGCTGATATGTATTTTAGTCATAGTTCACAGTAGAAGAAAACACTAGAGAAACATGTTTTCCTTATTTATGGATATCAAAATTGAGAGTTCAGTTTAAAGATGTGTACACAGTTATTTGACCTTTCCATTTAGATAGTGCATTTGAAATTGTCAAATTGAGTCACTTAACATTTAGCTTTGTATTGTATCAACAATGAACATAAGGCTGCTTCTTTTCAAGTCCGAGACTCTTTTAAGGCCATTTGGAGGTTTTTTTTTTTTTCAGTGAAAAGATCACTATACCACAAGCCTCTTCCTGCTGATAAGCTAGTCCTTGAAGATGTTTTTGAGTAAACAGGATATTTTCCTGGATACGAGACCAAAATTTTACTTTGAATATATGGTTTGGTTTTGTTTTAGTTTTTTTAAAGCCACAGAATAAAAGCATACATTCACAGTTTTGGGTGTGAAGCACATTTGTCAGCGGAAGTAGTAAATGCCTGACTTAATGCCCGGTGCCTAGTGAACTGTAAGCTTCTCAGAGCTCTAAGACAATTTGCTTTGCTCAAAGGTAGTGAGTTGTGAAAATTGTACCTCTTCTCTTCCTGGAGTCAGTACTGATTTGGGGAGCTTACAGTTAATTTGTGTATAGTCACACCTGCCAGAATGAACCTCTGAAACACACACCACCCCAGAACAGAGTGCGTTGGAAAGCCTTACAGAGTTTGGCCAAGGGCCAAACACACTGTCATTCCCATCAATCATGGGAATGACAGTGTATTTGGATAAGAAAGCTGATGGGCTTGCTCACTCCTTCTGGTGTTCTCTTTCCTTCTCTCAACTTAAACCAAAGTCCTTGAAAATCCACCAGCTGCTGTAGAGGAGAGGGACCTGAAAAGTGTTTTCCAAGTGTTGTTTTGAGAATGGGCTAGAGATTTAAAAGGCACTGTCACTAATGAAACACATGTAACATAGCCCTGTTTCTCCCACAATCAAAGAAAAGGAAAAAAGGCCGACTATTGAGAATGCTGCAATTAAAAACAAAAGCTGAAACAATAGCTTTGGGCAAATGTGGTGTTGTCACTGAACATCCTGCTTTGCAAGCAAGCCACAGGGAGTGGGACAGTAATGAGAGGTCTCAAATCAGAAACAACACTGAGCAAAGGGTGCTGCTTGAGCTGGGGTAGTCGTAGCCTGCCTCCAGCAGGCAGGCTGGAGTGAGGAGGGGGAGAAGCAGTGTTGACATGGAGAGCCTACCAAAACATTTTAACAGTAGCTTGCCATAGGGAAGTGGAAGGCAGCTTCCAAGAAGTAACTCACTCTCTGGGTGGGCCAGCCTAGCACCACACGTAACTTTATTGCGTAGGGCTGCAAAGTTCAAAGGAAGCTCTGGGAAAGGGGAACTGTGGCTCACAGTGCTGAGCCCAATCTGCTGCACCACACATGGCTAAAGTACACACTATCAGCAATTAAGGAAAGGACCTCCCTGAAGTACAAATGGCAGTGGGGGTATCCTTCTATAAATATCCTGAGAAATAGCAGAGTTTCCCTTTCCAATTGCTTGAGTGACTCCACCTCCTTTGATAGCTTGCAAATGTTCCCTTGGTTTTAGTATTTACCACTGTCGTGTGTGCTGTAGATCAAAAACAAGTGCATGGGAAAAGGCAGCTAAGCACAATAGGCGTGGGTTAAATTGCATGCAGTAGGAGCTCTTTTGGGGTTGGGGTTGTGTCCCTTCCCTTTTTTCCATCCTTCTAATCGCCTTCCTGTTTCAGTTACGTCCTAATTTCTTATGCTCAGTTGGAGCAACCTAACGTCAACTACAGCTCTCGGCTGTACCATACCCACAAATAGGTAAAGGACAGTTTTGGCCTGGCCCTTTTTCTCCTACTGGGGACAGCAGGGAAGGAAAACACAACAACCTCCAAGCCAAATCATTACCACCCAAAAACCTCATTGGCATTTAAGTGATCTTTGTAGGTCTGCACATTTGTTTCTGAGGTCTGGGTT
Source organism: Arenaria interpres (assembly GCA_013399435.1). Taxonomy (NCBI): domain Eukaryota; kingdom Metazoa; phylum Chordata; class Aves; order Charadriiformes; family Scolopacidae; genus Arenaria; species Arenaria interpres. The sequence continues at coordinate 45,667 of VXAK01006074.1, forward strand.
TGAATGATGATAAGCACAGTTCACAGGAAAATTTACCCTGATGCTTTTCCACTAATCATTAGAAGATATGGTTTAGACTTCACGGGATGCTGTGAACCCAGTTCTATTTAAAGTTATGAAAAGCACCAACAAAGGATGAAATATGAAACAAGTTCACCTGAATACATACTTGGGCTCCTTAGAAGAAGAAACTGCAAGTTCCTCTGGGAAACTAGTGCCTTTGTTCTACAATGTAGAGAGGTAGGAAAATTCAATAACTATATTGCATCTACAGCATCAAATTTAAATCAGACAGTTCATGTTAGAAATCAGAAAAAACACCCAACTCCTTCTTGTTGTTCATGTGCCTGGATGTGGTTCCGCTGATGGGTAGAACCTGCAAATAGCTAGGGGAACTGGACTGTTGTATGGGATATGGCATGAATATTGGCATTTCCTTACCAGTGTGAGTACCCAAAACTTACCATGGAAGAACCACTTCTAGAATTGGAACCATTAATACAATCAATACTAATACTAATACAGTCCTAAGAGTAGACATCTACCTGAACAGAAAAGGGAGCCACTGACTACTATTGGTGGCATTAGTATCCTGTGATGTAAATTTGAAACATTTAAAAGCCCTGTGATGGCTATGAGGGAAGTTTGTATTTTTGGAAATGGCCGGCTACTTTCCCTGATTCTAGGTCAGGTTTAAATGAAGGTATTGTAGACCACTGCAGATCATGCAACCCATCCAGTTAATTTTTAAAAGTTTGAGGAATGGACTCAATTTGGATTCATGTTGCATTTCTGCAGGGGAAAGGAGAGAAGAGAACACACCTTTATGGAAAGATCACATAACATGTAATAGAGCCCTTTCTGCATTATCCTTTACTAATAGAGGATTATATCCTTGTTACAGGATAGAAAGATTCACGAGTCTTATGAAATTATATTATCCCTTTCTATATAACCATATCACATTGCTACAGAGCCAAGGTCCTACTCAGCCCAATAGATCATTTCCATCATGGGGGATTAGGTGGAACAGACCACCTGAGAGGTGGCTTCTCAGATCAGAAACTCCTCCACAGGTCTGGATCACATCTGAAAACTGAGACAGCTTTTTCTTCTGCATGGGATAAAAATGCAAGTAGAATTTCTTGAAAATAACTTTACTACTGAAATTTTGGGGACAAGTAATGGACAGTCACAAGGACAACTGTTAGCAAGAGAGGTTTCTAGTATTAAAAACTTAAAAGAACAGATCCCTCATGCCTTCTGACTGCCATGCAGATGTGAAGTCCTGTAAGAATAGAAAAGGTGATTTCAGGCTGACCTTGAATCTACTCTTGAATCCAAGCTCCAATTTTGCCTAAAATATTCTAGTCTTCCTACTCAGAGTCTGCCTGTTTGGGCCCCAAGTCTTCCACATGGTATGCATATGTGGTAGATTGTTAGGTAGAAGCAGTGATAAAAATAGACCTGTTAAATATCCCTTTCATTTGGTACATCCTACTGAACAATCACATGGACATATTAAAGTTATTACAGAAGATATTATATACTTGCACAATAAATACTACTTACACAAAGTATAAGTTAAATTACTCTTTGAGCAAGCTTTCTAACCAAGTCAAAGCCCTTTCTCATACCCACAAACTTCCTTTCATATTTAGCAGAAAAAAAAAATAAATGGCAGATGCCAGAGATCTCTTCCTAGGAAAACAGTTCTCTTTGGCTCTGTTTTTACCCTCAAGCTATAATACTTGGATGTACATTTTTAAACTCTAGCCGTTGCCATACTTTATCTATGCCAGAATTACTAATGCTAATGCTGTAATTTAATCTGGGTTATATGGTTGCTGAAAAGTAATTTTTCAAATACATTCAGAACACAGCTTTGATAATATGGCACTAACTGCCCAAATAGTCTACTTAGTTCACATAAATGTCAGGCTAACATACAAAGTTATTACACGACTTTTATTCCTCCATCCATGTGATTCTCCTCATATTAGAGCACACCTTCACGTATATATTTCACTTGTATGACCAAGGTACAAACTATTTTTTGTCCATTGTATAAATTAACACAACTTTTAATCAGACTTCTCAGAGCATAACCAGCTTCTATGTATATATTAGAAGTATGTTTTGCTGACCAAAGCTGAAGTAGAGACAAAAAATATCTTTAAATACTTAGCAGTGCTTCAAATTATGCACCCTACTAGGCTTATTGAACTTGATGTGATACTCTCAAAATCACATGGTGTGTAAATATTTGTTGGATAAGGAACTTCACTTCATATTTAAAATAATGTGCCTCAAAAACCCCCATGGTTTTGATTGCATTTATACTTTTAAAATAAATTTGGCTGGTGTTATTTCTGGTATATTCCTACTTGACCCACAGCCTTGAAAGAAAAGAAGGAACTGAAACTCTATAATCATTTCCCCCTGTCTTTATATCACTTCAATACTTGAAAAAGATAGAGTTGATAAAAATATAAAGGCCTCCTATGATTTCCTACAGACATACTTTACAGGTTTGATCATGATGTGTTTTTCAGGTACAGTTACTTTTTTCCTCAATGACTCTGATGTTATCTTCATCCTGTTGTGGACTTTTATCACTGAGGGCTGAAATATCAGTTGATCTCCTTTCAAGAATTACATGCTCTGTCTTTCCGTGGAGTGAACCTGGTTATGACTTATACCGTGTGAATGACCTTCTAACGTGGAAACAGCATGTGGGAAGCAAATGGAATTAAAAACGTTATCTCCAATTAATGCTAATAAAAGAAAATAAATTAGATGTACCAACTGCTACAGTCAACCCACCTTAACTCTAACTTTACCATCTAGCAGGCTTTTTTTTGAGGCAGTCATTACAGTGTGAAAATCTAATTGTACCTTGAACAAAAGTACAAATTTATAAAGACGTTATTAACCAAGCCATAAAATATAGATCAAGAAGAAGAAGAATCAAGCTGCAGAAAACTTGTTTGTTTGGTAGTTGAGTACAGATGTTCTGTTATGATGATGCCGCTCTGACCTCAACATGGATTTCACCAGCATAAGTGAAACCAGATTGTATTCATTGCCCAGAGGGGAAGAAATGAAAAAAGAAGAGCTGTATAGGGAACTTCCTATTTTTAAAATTATTTTCACTTCTGCAATTTAGAAATTCAGGAAGAATTTATCCTATTTCTATTATATCCATGAACCTCTTCTATCATTTTAAAAAATGTGGTATTTTCTTCATACTCTGCCAAGAGCACTTCAGAACAATGAATACCCTGGTCAAAATGCATTAACATTGGCATTTCACATGACTAATAGAGACGACTATGAAGGAGGATGCAGGTTTGATTTGAGGCAGGACACAGAAATCATATGTCATTGAGTGCTGTTTAACGTCTTTGTTGGAGACATGGACAGTGGGGTAGAGCGCATCCTCAGCAAGCTTGCTGACACCACCAACCTGTGTGGTATGGTCAACATGCTGGATGCCACCCAGAGGGACCTGGACAGGCTTGAGAGGTGGGCCCGTGCAAACCTCATGAAGTTCAACCAAGCCAACTGCAGGGTCCTGCACCTGAGACGTGCCAATCCCAGGCACAAATACAGGTTGGGCAGAGAATGGCTAGAGAGCAGCCCTGAGGAGAAGGACTTGGGAGTGTTTGTGGATGAGAAGCTCGACATGAGCTGGCAGTGTGTGCTGGCAGCCCAGAAAGCCAACTGCATCCTGGGCTGCATCAGAAGAATTGTGGCCAGCAGGTCACGGGAGGTGATTCTACCCCTCTACTCTGCTCTTGTGAGACCTCACCTGGAGTACTGTGTCCAGCTCTGGAGTCCTCAACACAGGAAGGACGTGTACCTGTTGGAACTGGCCCAGTGGAGGGCCAGAAAAATGATCAGAGGGCTGGAGCACCTCTCCTAAGAAGACTGGCTGAGAGAGTTGGGGTTGCTCAGCCTGGAGAAGAGAAGGCTCCGGGGAGACCTTATAGCAGCCTTCCAGTACCTTAAGGGAGCCTACAGGCGAGATGNGCCCCTTCCCTGGAAGTGTTCAAGGCCAGGCTGGATGGGGGTTCGAGTAACCTGGTCTAGCGAGAGGTGTCCCTGCCCATGGCAAAGGGGTTGGGACTTGGTGATTTTTAGGGTCTCTTCCAACTCTAACCATTCTATGATACTATGAGGAGTTCACATACCTGTGGGTCAAATGCAGAGGGAACAGCACAAGTTCATAATTTTTGCCATTTTGGGCTCAAGTCACTCCCTTTGGGTCCAAGTCACTCAAGTCACTGCCTGTATGCCACCACAGGTCACTCTGTCCTTTTGCAGCTCTCCACTCCTGCTTTCTGGTTGTTTCATTGTTAACTGGATGACAGTGCTTTAACACCATTTTGTTTTAGGACAATGTGGAAAAATATTTCTCAGGGAAGTGGTGGACACTCCTTTGTTTCCTGTTGTCAAAGGCAGAAGTGCCTCTTTCTAGAGCCCATACAAGTACCAGGACCACCAGAGGAGAGACTCACAGGAATTGCCTGCTCTGTGACAGCCTAGAGACAGCATGGGTGATTTAACAGTCTCTTCCGACTTTAAAAAATCTGGTTTTATTAATTAAAGGGGGAATGATGCCTTTTTATCCCATTGGTTGGAGTAACAGCCTCTTCTGTATCTCATGTAGTCCGTTGGGATCGTTGAGAGACCACTGGGTGAAGAGTGTTAAATGAACAGTAATTATTCTTGCTGTGATGACCATAAAACTGCAACCTCAGTAGCTGTTAATGTCTTCTGTGAAAGTTCTTTTCAGTAGGATATTAATTTAAAATCTTTACTTTGGCCAGGGTGTTTTAAAATGCATATAGGTTTCTCCCTTGGAACATCATCCTCAATTGGGTAAGAAAGATTCACAAGATAACTCCAAACTTGTGCTAATTTTACTGTACCTTTCAGTACACAATTTTCTGTAACAGAGCTTAGTATCTGTTCTGAGTCAGCTTTCGGATAATTTCCTGCCAGAAGCCCTGATTTTCTTTCTGATAGGTCGTAAGATGCTGTCCTGACTGCACGCTAAAATTAAATGCATCTTTGCACTTGGGGCAAGAGCTGGGGATGTTCTCTTGTTCAAGTTACAGTTTGAAAAATTATACTACCTTCTTAAATTCCAGCCATACATTCAGCTGGATACAGTACTTATCACTTTCCAGCTTAAAATGTAACAATAGGGGGTGCTTTTAAACAGCTGCTGCTCTCCATCTTCCCCTCCCCTCCAGGTGGCTGCACTTCGCTGATGGGTAAAGTGATTTCTGTTTACAGAAAAAGCAGCTTTTATAGTTTGTAAATGGTTTTAGGATCCTTTGGGAGGAAAGGCATGGTGCAGGAATGTAAGCTATTCTGATTCTTGGTAAGAGAGGGGGACAAAATCACATAGGAATTAAACCAAAACTAAACTCCTGTAAAAACCTCCAGGTGTGCAATCTCTCAGACTAGAAACACTGGGCCAGTAAAATGATCGGTTGTGGTTTTAACTGAAAATTTTTGAAGGAAAAAAAAGTAAGGAAATAAATGTTAGTAGTGAATAAACTAATGTGGAACTTCTTCTGGGGGGAGGGCTGGTTGGTAAATAGAAGTTCCCACCCTCAAACATGTATACAAAAGGAAGAAACTCATCTAAAGTGCTGATGATATGACCAGAAACATTCCCAATTCCCAGTTAGGAGCCAGTTTCCTGCAAGCTCACGTGGACTGCACCACGCCACATTGCCTTTGTCGGACCGAGGAGGGCTCCATAAAATTGTGATCCACAGGGATTAGTTGTGCTGATCAATGTCTGATTAACTACGCATGCAAACACAGATAGCCCCCATGGCTGCTGGCTTTGGGCTTTAAACTCAGCCCAGCACCACTGGTAAGCTTTAAATCCTGTCAGCAACACTCTGAAGTGTCTCCCTGAGATACAGCCAAGATGCATGCAGCGCGTTGGGAACGGTACCAAACAGGAACTAGAGTCTCCTTTCAGTACAGAATGTTTTCTTCAATTAAAAAAAAAAAAAAAGGGATCTGGGATTTGAATAAACTTGTTAGATTTTGATCTGTGAGCTTATGTGTTTTTTTCCGTGCTTCTCCTCAGAGAAATAGATTCCACAATTTAAATAAAAAAGTCCAATTTTCTTGGAAAAATATTGACATTGACAACACCTCCTGGAGTCCTCCTTTGTGCCTCCCACGCTTCCCCCTCAGCAGCTCCATGGCTGGTGTGCTGGGCAGGGTATGGCCATGGCAGGAGATGCAACCCCCAGTATGCTGATGCCTGGAGGGGTGGCGTGGCGTGGAGCCCCTTCCCTGCCGCCCTCAGGCCTGTTGTGTTGATCACACCTTAGGCGTCTTCAGCAGGTTCACCACGAAGAGACATTCAGTGCAGAGGGTTTAACGGGAAAACTTGCCGGTGGGCTCAGAAAATGATTTAAATTAGGGCTATACAGCTATCAGGATATTTTCAAGACTGAATGCACACACATGCTTTTTTTCTGATACGCTTGTCCCAGTCGGCTTGAAATATATTAGCACGTTGCTCCCTAAAGGGATCCAAATCAAGTTTATGTGGGAATTAGCTGCGGTGGCTGCTCCTGGCTGCAGGGAATCACTCTTGCAGCAGAAGTGGTGGGCTGGTGATCTACCCCACTTCCCAGCTACTACCGTTCACAGTCCAGCTATTAGCATCCATGGCAATAAGCTCATTAATTGGGTTGCCAGGGACATGGTGGGATGTGAAACATGGTGGTTTGCACTGCTCGCTCTGCTCCTTCTCAGCAGGACTAGCAGCAGGCAGCTGAGACACAGGGCCATCAGCTGGGCCATATCCTGCCACTGTGAAATCAGGCAAGGGACCATGAGTCTCTGAGGAGACCAATCCCACTCCAATAACAAGTTTACACATTTTTGACTGAACCTGGCTTCAAGGCAACATTTAGGCAGCTCAATGCTACCCTGGAGCCAGGGAATCTGAAAGTGATCATTTGGTAGCAGTTCAGAGGCCAAGGGCAGCCAACAAGAAACCTGGCAAGTTAATAAGGAGATGTGCAATTGCATGGTTAGAAGAGCAATTGCTGTTCACCTGGCTGCATCATGTTTAGCAATGTTATTAACTGTACAAGATGAGGTGAAGGATGAAAAAAGAGCTAGTTGGCTGAATTATTCGACCTAGATATAGCAAAGCTTGTAGCACCCTGAGGACTTTTCTGTTTTATTACGGATCACTGTGGCCATTGGGGTCTCATGCTAGCCAGGTATAGCTGGAATATGACCTGGTGTTGATGCAACATTGACCAATTCCCTCAGAAGATCCAGAAAACAAGGAAGTGAAATCCTCATGTCTGCAGGGGACCTCCAGCCAAGTTCCCAGCAAAGATCTTGGAAAAGGATGCTGTTATCTGAGTACTAGAAGCAGTACCATGATCTCATGCTAGGCAGATGCTCTTAGAGTTTGGTTCGAATCAAACACAATTAGGAAAAAAAAATTTAAAGAAAAAATTGGCAAGTGGTAGTTTCAGCAAAATTCGTTCTTTGCTCATTATTTTCACATCAGTCAGAATTGTAGCAGTGCTGTTCCTTATGTCCTCTACAGAGACTGGCTCTGATGGTATGAAGAACCATACCCTAAGAGCCAAACCTAACTAGGACCAGGAACTAAGCCTAGGTAGCATTATTTCAGAGGAGATTTCTTTTTCTTGAAAGTCATTCAGCTTTGGGTTGATAATTCAGG
>VXAK01006075.1:0-12075 GCA_013399435.1 Arenaria interpres
AGAAAGTTGGTTTTGTTTTACTTTAAATCAGGATAAAGAGACAATGGACAGCTGTTGTTAACCACCCTCTCTCTGCTGTTCATGATTTTGTAGATTTCATCACACCCTGCTTGGTCAGCTCTTTTTGAGGCTGAAGGGTTCTGCTTCAGAAGCACTGGATTAGCACAGAAGTAACTCTGTACCACTGATAGTCCTTGCCATCCTTCTCTGCCTTTTCTTGTTCAGCTCAGGCGTCTGTGAATGCAAAAAGAGCCACATCTAAATAATCCTTCAGAATAGCACAAGATGCCTAAATTTGCTTTTCCAGTTTTTATTTCAATTTATTATTTCTACTCTTTTAAGATAGTGTCTACTCCCAATACTAGCAGAGGGATATTTGATTTTCAAAATGAAGCATTGGCCCTTGTAGCTGATAAAGTATCACATGAACAAATTATGTTTATTTAGGTTACATTTGATTTCATGTTTCTGCTAGCTATTGAAAACCTTTCTAACATCCTCCACAGCCCCAAATCCTTTGTTGTAGACAAGCTCTGGCAAATTAGGAGGGAGATCCCATAATTAATGTCTCAGATATTTCAGATATTTTCCATTTAATTCTGTAGTGATGCAAGTAAGCCCTGAATGAGTATGAGCTCATTCATAAATGCAGTTAATATTGGCAGGTTGCTCTTTGTTCACTTATAAATCTCTGGGGATAAGCTTTGGGGATCAAAGACAGAGGGGACTGATTTTCTATCTAAAACTAAGGGGGTGGTGGGTTCTTGCCAGGGCTTGAGCAGAATTAACTGTTAGCTGCTGCAGGAGGAAGGCCCTCACCCCCATCCAGCCTCCCTGCCTCTGGCCACCTGTGCTCATCACTTACCTCCCACTGAGCACCAAGCTGGATCGGGCGGCCTCAAAAGCCAAAGGCAAAATCCAGAATGAATTGCACTCTCGCAGCTGCCAAGACATTAGTCAAAGGCAGCATGTTGAGAGCTACACATCTGAAACTGGGGAAAATTTAGTCCTGGTTCATCCTGGGCTATAAATGTGCCATCCTTGGGTAGGACTATACTGGTTTTGGGTCACATCTTAACAACATGTAACTCATCTTAGCAGGAGTCAAAGCATTTCTGTGATCATGGCTTAAGTGATCAAGTTTTCTTGAATTCTGGGTATAGGATGTCTACAAGAATAATCTGTTTGCTTGATCCTGTCATCTGCACGTAAATATAAGGTACCATCTTTTTCACATTCAGCCAGCGAGGAATACAGTGACTTCTGACTCTTATCTATTCTCTAGCAAGATCTTCATTGTTGCTCTCTACCACAAGAGACAAACATGAAAGCTTTTCTAGGCAAGTCTTTACCAGTATGATTAACATCTTTGGTAAAGAAGGCAGGGGATTCTACATGCAGCACTTCTCTAACGACTCTCTAGTTGGCCTCTGTGGGGTGTTATAGAGACATCCCATAGCTCATGAAAGGCTTGTGATGCTGCTTGAAGCTCAGGTATTTTGGGTTGCTGAGTTTAAGAGTTACAGACATGGTGAGAAAAGGACACTCTGTTTACTGAGGAGCTCTATCTCTTCCTAGACACTGAAGTCTATTACTCCATACAACTCACCAGTACATTGTACAACACTGTAATATATGAGATGAAAACAGCACTATACTTAAGTTCAATCTTCCTGGGCTCCCATTCAATGTTTATATATTTAATATCTCTTTAAAAGTTAAGAATTCTTTAGGGAGTCTTATGTCTAGACTTTCAGAGATGGTTTCTTTTCCATTCATATCTCTCAACACCTTTGCTTCCGTACCCCATAATGCTGCTATTTTCCTTCATTAGATTACTAACATATATGCATATTTTTCCAAATACCTTAGTGTTTCCCCCCTAATGTCCTGGAGCATCTACATTAGGAATGATAACATTGTTATTCTCTGTGGTGCCCTGTTGATGGGCCATATACTTCTGCTTTCTAGACTGTTGAATACAGCCTTCTTTTGAGCAAACATTTCCTAAAGAGACTCTGAATATCAGGCAATTTTCCTTCACTGCCTGAAAATACATTGAATATGTGCTCTTTGTGGTCGCTGACAATCAGGACAAATATTACTTCACTTTAGCCTGATCACTTATGTTTATGACCTGTGATTTGTTTCCTGAATATGATACTAACTTAACACCTCTTTTCAACATACCCTGTAACTACTTACACAGTACTGGCCATGTCTTTCATGAGAGCTTTTCCACTGGCAGTTTGACAGCAACTTTTGTCATTCTTCTGCCTTTCACATAATTGAGGAGACAATTTTCATGAGTAACCACTTTAATGGTCTTTTTCCATTCCTATGCTGCTTCTGTGCAGCTAATGAACTTTGCTTTAGCAACGTATATTCTTTGATGATTTTGAGATCTTAAGTTTCACCCTTTTTCAGAACTGAAAGGATGCTGGCTAAACTCACACTGTTTCAGCACTACAGGCTTTGGATCCGTTTCATTTCTCAACAGAAGTTTCTCAGGTACAAGTAGATCCAGTATTAGATTTATGTTTCTCATGATGCAATTACACAAAAAAAGACTAGAGAAAACAAGCCAATACTATTGTAGCATTCTAAAATACTTTTCCTCTGATGCAAAGTTTGTTTTTTGAAGGTCTGCTGTTTGATCCAGGAAATGTAACCAAATCCTACAGAGTCCCTTGAACTGCAGTTCTTGAACTGCTTCAGTTGATTCCTGATACAACTCAGTGATGTGGTTTTCAGCGTAATTTGTCTTCGAAATCTCACATGAGGGAATATGAGATCATACCTCCAGCCCAGTTAACTCAGTTAATCTTAGGCTGACAGCTGGGACTGCACTTTCTACAACTTCTATCTTGGAATAATCTTTATATGATTCATTTTCATTTCAGTATTTCAGTCTATTAAAACATTTTACATGTTTGTAATCATCAATTGGCCTTGGAATTCTGAAATCTTTCTTTAATATCGATGGCAGACTGTGATAAATCTGAAGCTGAAGTATTTATTGCTTTTACTTTCAATAGCCTGCGGTGACTCATTTTTTTTTCACCTTGGCTCTGTTCCCTCTTGCTACACATAAATTGCCAGTTTCATCTTGCAATAAATTTATAAGCTTTCTTTTGAGTTCAGAATGAACTTTGTCCTCCCCAAATCCCTCCCCAGATTCCCCCTCCTCCCAAATCTGGTTTGTGCCTTTCCTTCCAAATTAGATACTGGGTTTGCTCGTTCAGATAGAGCAGTACAGGCTTTTTCTCATTCTTCTCTGAGAAGACCAATTCACTCTTCCAATTTTACAGATATCCTTTATAACTGTTTGATCAATCCTCTAATTTTCCACTGAGATGCTAGTCTGCTGGGAGGCACAGGCTGCTCTTTAGCAGCATCTCTTGAATCATCACCTTTTATCACCACCAGATGGAATAATTTTGGGTTTATCATTCATTCTTGCTAATTACAAAAAAACCCCTCAACAACAAAATCTCCTGTACAAATTAACATTCAGCACCAGTGTAGTGAAGATCATGAGAGCAAATCAAATTTAAATACGCATGAAAAGCACAGCCTTGGAAAAGCCTTGGCTCTGGAACCTACTAACATCGGAGCCTTAATGTTAATGAATACAGAAGGATAAATTAAGTATTAACATAGTCCTACAGAAACAAGAACAAAGGGAATAGTTTATCAAGGATATTCCAGAGAAAAACCAATTTAAAAGGCATTAAAATACAGGATGAGATGGCAAGGCCAGTAATATTTCTACTGATGCCAGGAGGTCCATTCTATTTGGTTGCAGTGATGATAGAGGCAGGACTATGGAGCAACATTGCTTCTCCTCTCTCATATTGCTCAGTGAGCAGATGCAACACTGATGGGAGCACCAGGCTGACTCCCACATAAATCTGCTTCTGCACCCTATTATGCAACACAGGTCCAAATCCTACAAAGACTGTCATTGGACTCAGACACACAAGTTCCCAATAACCACCAGACTCCTCAGAGCAAGCAAAACAGAATACCTCAGTGATGCAAAATATCACAACAGGAGAAAAACTCTGAGAGAACCAAAAAGAGCACAAACAGAGCATGTTCAACAGTGAGCAGAAAGCAGTTTCGTGTGGGTACCTGCCATATGGGCTATAGTTATACATGGCCTTACAAAAAAAAAAAAAAAAGAAAGTATTGATCGAAATAGATCACAGGGAGAAAGAAGACGACACACAAAGGGCAGGGAGAAGCTGAAAGAAGAAAAATCACGGATATAGGGACAAGATCTGAAATACATAAAGAAGAAATAAAATACAACGTTTAAATATTTTCTAGAAAAAAAAAAAAAGAAAGGCCAGAACGGGGACGGATCCGTTCGTGGTGAAAAACACTGCCAGGTAAAGTTCCACGTGATGGAAGGAAACGAAAGGTGGGGAAAGCAGGGAGAGCACAGAAACGAGTCACACACCGAACCAGATCACAAAGAAGACCGACCCTACTCTCGGGGGGCGCGGGTTTTACCTTGCACCCCAGCTCAGCCACACAAATAAATCGGTTTTGTGGACCATAGGGTACTTGTGGGAGTCCAACACCCCCTACAAGCAAGACAACCCCCAGTCCACTCCTCACCTTGCATCCCCAACTTCTCCTGCAGTGGTGGCGGGACGTGGAGAGGTAGACCCGCCGCCGCAGAGGGCGCCCTCTCCTGGCCTAGGCGGCGGCAGCGCAGTGTGCCTCCCTTCCGGCCGCCATCTCGCTTCACCCCACGCGCTGTGCTCAGTTCCGATCCCGCACTCGCGAACCCTCGTCTTTGCTCCCCGCTCCGGCCTTGCTGCTTCCGCCCTAAGAAGGTACAAAGGAGACGGTGGGTGGCGATGGGGGAGAACTTGTTATGTGGCTAAGGGCTACGGATCGGGTTGGTGGGTGGGGGAAGGCAAGGCCTGAAGGGAGCTGAACCGAGCTTCGGCAGCGCTGTGTGTGAGCAGGCTTTTTCACCCCCAGGTAGGGCTGGGGCGTCCTCCTGCCGAGGGTGTGAGTGTGGTGAGGGGTAGTTGTGGAGCCCCTTGTGCCCACCTATGCTACTGCTGGGCCCGTGTTGTTGTGGCTCGCGTCATCGGGTGCTTCATCACCTGCTTTCCATGGGTGCTATTGTTGCTTCTGCAGATGAAAGAAACGATCATGAACCAAGAAAAGCTCGCTAAGCTCCAGGCCCAAGTGCGCATTGGTGGCAAGGTAGGAACCGTCTCCCCTCCCTGCCCTTGGGATTGTGTGTCTCTGCCCACACACTGGGCCTAGGATGTGGAATCCTGAAAACTGGGGCGGGGAGCAGACTTTAGGATTCTCAGCTTGGCTGGACCTGTCCTCGTGGGAAACTGCACTGCTGCAGGGATCTCTAGTCAGTTAAGTAGAAGCAGAATGTAGGAGCTGAACCTCCAGCCTTTCCTGTTTGGGTTTGTTATATTATAGCTGACTTGTAGCCTATATTCTTGTATAGGCTGTATTAGAAGGCACTCTTAAGATTTAAAGTAAGAAGACGTTACAGCAAATTATCTCAGGTATAGCTTTCATAACAGATTAGAGGATTATGTTGCAAATTCTTGTTACAAATCTTTAAGATGGCCATGGCTGTTTTCTTGCTTTTTAGGACAAAGCTGGAGTTTCTGTACTTGTCATACTCTCATCATAGAATAGCATGCTCAGAAGACCTTTTTGTTTTATTATGACATCTGAATATATGTAGCTGTGTGATTACTTGTGGTCTGAAAATAAAGTATGTTGAATATAGTTGTATGCTGGTAAACATTTTAATTACAGTTTCAGTTTTAAGGTAAGAATTTGTTAGTAGTTTTTTTTATACCTGAGGAAACATACGCACAATATTTTAGAATACAAGCTGTTCAATAGAATTCTTGCTGACAGAGTTTCCAGTAGCTTTCATTCCTGTATTGAAGTTTTTGCTTTTAGCTGGAGACTTAGGCAGCCTTAAATCAGGGTTAATCCAGTAATTAACTGGCTTGGTGATTTTCTATCTTCTTTGTATGGGTCACTAGTTAATCAGAGAACTGCTGTATTATATTGATGATTATGTGCATGTTACCAGCATATGTGTATTGACTATAGAGGATTTCAACATTTGTCATTTTACTGTTGTTTTTTCTTCCTTGTGAGAAAAAGGTGCACGTTGCCTCTGCTGGAAGATTTTCATGACACTACAGGGCTGGATATCTTAAAACCAAGCTAAATACTTGTCCTGGTTTAAGCTGGGATAGAGCTAATTTTCTTCCTAGTTGCTGGTATAGTGCTGTTTTGGATTTAGAATGAGAATAATGTTGATAATACACTGACCATGGGCACAGTGACCATGAAATGATAGAGTTCTCAATTCTCAGGGAAGCAAGGAGGGGAGCCACCATGGACTTCCGGAGGGCAGACTTTGGTCTTTTCAAGAGCCTGCTTGACAGAGCCCCCTGGGAGGCAGTCCTGAAGGGCAAAGGAGTCCAGGAAGGCTGGAGGTTTTTCAAAGAAGTAATAAATGTGCAGGAGCAGGCCATCCCTGTGTGCTGTAAAGTGAGCTGTCAGGGGAAAAGACCAGCCTGGCTGAACAAAGAGATATGGTTACAACTCAGGGAAAAAGGGAGAGTTTATGGCCTTTGGAAAAAGGGGCAGGCCACTCAGGAAGATTACAAAGGTGTTGTGAGGCTATGTAGGGAAAAGATTAGAAAGGCCTAGCCCAGCTAGAACTTAACCTGGCTTTGGATGTTAAAAACAATGAAAAGAATTTCTATAAATATATTAGTAACAAGAGGAGGACTCGGGAGAATCTCCATCCTCTATTGGATGCAGGAAGTAACATAGTGACAAAGGATGAGAAGGCTGTGGTACTTAATGCCTTCTTTCCCTCCGTCTTTAGTAGTACATTCAGTTGTTCCTCAAGTACCCAGACCCCTAAGCTAGTAGATAGGGGCAAGGAGCAGAATGAAGCCCCCATAATCCAAAGGGAGATGGTGAGGGACCTGCTCCAGCACCTGGATATAAGCAAGTCTATGGGACCAGATGGGATCCACCCAAGGGTACTGAGGGAGCTGGTGGAAGTGATCACTGAGCCATTTTCCATTATTTACCAGCAGTCCTGGCAAACCGGGGAGGTTCCAGCTGACTGGAGGTATTTAAAAGNCGGGGAGGTTCCAGCTGACTGGAGGTATTTAAAAGACAGGTAGACATAGTGCTTAGTGATATGGTTTAGTGATGGTTTTTGTCAGTGTTAGGTTGATGGTTGGACTAGATGATCCTAAAGGTCCCTTCCAACCTGGACAATTCTGTGATTCTATGATGGTTTATCTCTTGCTGAGCAGTGCTTACACAGTGTCAAGACCTTTTCTGCTTCTAGCCCTGCCCTGCCTGTGAGCAGGCTGGGGGTGCACAAGAAGCTGGGAGGGGGCACAGCTGGGACAGCTGCCCCCAACTGACCAAAGGGGTATTCCATGCCGTATGATGTCATGCTCAGCATATAAACTGGGGGGAAAGCTCGCCAGGGGCTGCTGCTCAGGGGTGGGACAGGCATCAGTTAGTGGGTGGTGAGCAGTTGCATTGTGCATCACTTGTTTTGTATGTTCTTTTATCGTTATTAGTATTTTCCCTTCCTTTTCTTTACTATTAAACTGTCTTTACGTCAACCCACAAATTTTACTTGGTCTTTTTTTTTTTTTTTATTCTCTCCCCCATCCCACTGTGGGGCAGTGGGGAGTGAACAAATGGCTGTGTGGTGTTTAGCTGTCTGCCAGGTTAAACCATAACAGTATTACTTTTAGGTGGAGGGCTGTACTTCACTATGTGAAATTTACTGTTTTTGTGTAGGATATTGGTACAGCTAAATGTCACGTCATTTCTTCCAGACCTTTTCCTTGGAGAAATCTAGAGCTTTGTGTCTGTAGGGGAACTTAACCTTTGCTTGTTTTGCTTTCTAAACAGGGGTGGTCTGGAATACTATGTAGAAGTTTGGGGGTTTTTTTAATATTCTATTTATAAAATATTTTGGGAAAATAAGTGTTCTTCAAATTTGCATGTGTAAGTCCATCAGATGGAGGTGTCTAATTGGAATAAAAATAATGAGTGGTTTGTTTTTTCTCATATTCATTTGTTAGTGATATGGTTAACTTTCTGGTATCTGACTCTTTATTATCAATATTTGGCTAAAACGCTCTTCTGCTACCAACCCCCCGATGGGGCAAATTACAAAGTGAGCTGACCTTGGTTGTTATAGCAATAAGTATTAGCAAGGGCCTCTCTGTAAAATTAATGAAAAGAAAATTGGTTCTGTTTTACTTCAAACCAGGACACATGTTGACAAAATTTATTTTGTGTCTTTCATCTTCAGAAAGAGGTAAATGGCTCAGCCAGGAAACCTGGTTTCTGCAGCAAGTATTTAAGGTGCTGCTGCCAGTTCTCTCCCGGGGTCCAATTCTGCCTGTAAATCCTCATCACTCTAGTGTCTTTCCAACCTTGGTCATCCTATTTGTTATTGCCTCTAAAGCAAGTGCTGTGCTGGGAGAGCAGTGATTTCTGCTCTTTGACAGCCTGGGCTTGTGCTGCTGCAGCCTCCCCCTGCGCCCAGAATGTTTTGGGGACATGGTAGCAAACAACTCTTCCCGAGATGCTCCTTTTATCCCTGGTTTAGTGAAGCCAGCCCTCATTCTGCATTGGCTACCACAGGGTCTTGTGGAGTGAGGAGTTTGCAAGATCAAGGCCTTGTGAAAAAGCTGATTGCGTATTTTCCCTTTATTGTGACCTCTCCTGAAAAACAGTATGTAAAAATATCTCCAGGAGAGATTAGAGAGGCCTAATCTACATCAGTTGAAGCAAACTGGAATCTTGCTCTAGCCAGTGCTGAGCAAAAATACAAATCCTGGGTGCTGGGGTACGATTGCTACCCAGCTACAATGCTTCTGATGACAACCTCCTCAGAGTCCCGTCAGGATTACAGCACCGAGCTGCTATGTGATTTTATATTTATTAATACACATAGGGCTTGATTTAAGCACAGCAACTCAGCAGCAAAACTACCATTGATTTATGGTGCAGGCAAGAGGTCACAGTGAGATACATTCCATGACACATGGGTTTGCAGCCTAAACAGAAAGGAGAAGCAAGGGGAAATGACCTTTGTGGTTTGAGGTAACTGGCAGTTAAAATATGATAGCCAGTTATCTCATTCTATATAATACATCTTTAAAAGTTAGATCATAGGGATCCAATCTCCAGATGGAGATTGGTGACAAGTGATGTCCCTCAGGGGTCAGTACTGGGACCAGCACTGTTCAGTATCTTCATCAATGACGTGGACAGTGGGATTGAGTGCACCCTCAGGCAGTTTGCCGATGACACCAAGCTGAGTGGTGCGATGGACATGCCTGAGGGACAGGATGCCATCCCGAGGGACCTAGACAGGCTCGAGAAATGGGCCCGTGTGAGAAAGATGATCTAAGCAAAAACTAATGAGCTTCAGAAATTACTGGAAACTGCTCAGTCTTCAGTTTTATGCCTATGGTAATTGAGGATGAACTTGCGATTTTTCTTTTCCAAGTAGGATATTGCAGAATCCCCATGAGAATTGTGGAATAAAGGTTCTCTGGTGCATTGCTTCCTAAAACATTATGCTTCTCACAAATGTACAAAGCTTGCTTTGTAGCAGGGGAAAGACTGCTGCAGTTCAGTTGCAGGAATGAGGTTGTGTGTGCTGTAACGCAGAAATAGAACTTTGTATACAACGTTGATTTGTAGATGGCTGCAGAGTAGTTATATGGCCATGAGGATTAGCATTTGTGAAGAACTATTTAAATATTAATTTATAACTTTTTTTGCAAAGGGTACTGCCCGCAGAAAGAAGAAGGTTGTCCACAGAACAGCTACAGCAGATGACAAGAAACTTCAGTTTTCTTTGAAGAAACTGGGCGTCAACAATATTTCTGGAATTGAAGAGGTAATTGCTTCAAAGGGAAAAATGCTTTATAATATAGAAATATAAAATGTATCAAACCTAATTTCCTGGTAATTAACATCTTAAGTTTGTCTGTAAATTATAGGTCTTCATTGAGCTTTGGAAACTTAAGCTAGTTTCTTTTTAAATTGAAAAATCATGCTAAACTGCTTGAAATACTGAATTGGTTTTTTTTTCCTTTCAGGTAAATATGTTTACCAACCAAGGAACAGTCATTCACTTCAATAACCCTAAAGTTCAGGCATCTCTGGCTGCTAACACGTTCACTATCACCGGCCATGCTGAGACAAAGCAGCTGACAGAAATGCTTCCTAGCATCTTAAACCAGCTTGGAGCTGATAGTTTGACCAGCCTGAGGAGATTAGCAGAAGCCCTACCCAAGCAAAGTAAGTTGAAACTTGAATGCATTTCATGCTGGCAGCTGACATGTGGCTTATTTGTATAGCTGCAGTGAAATTCAGTGCACTCTTACCATCTGCAAGCATATTATAAAATGCTTATAAAGAAATGGAACTCTTAAGATCTTATTGTTGGATTTGAGCTATAAATTAATATATGAGAATAAAGCAGAGGCACCTGTCTCTCGGAATATCTTGCAGCTGGTCTAGGACTAGAAAATTGAAGCCAGACTTGATTTCATGGTAGTTTACTTCTTGGTGTGACTACCATATTTTGACATACTTAGTTCATTAAAGTTAGGGTGACTCGGGGAGAGTTAGGTTTTTAAAAAAGATGTACTTTGAGTGTGTCTGTTTTTACACTTTCAATGGGAACATAAACAATGGGGGGAGGAACTTGAGGATAGTGCTTTGTTCCCTCACAGGGTGAAGGTATTTCTTCTTGCATGGACTTTTTGATAGCTAAGAGGGAATTATACAGCATTTTTAAGGAAATACATGTTGTGGTTTAACCCCAGCCAGCAACTAGGACTACACAGCTGTAGTGTCCTACTTGATCACATCATTGATAAGTATGCACAGGAAGAAATTTGTTTAGATATCACCACAGAAGATAGATGTCTTTATTAGTACCAAAATGTGCACCGTGTGTGATTGTTTTCAAGATCTTCAGTTAATATTACCGTGTCAACTTTTGGCTTTGTCTGATTTTTAAGAAGTTAGTAATAAATTGAAGGACTTTGATGGTAGTTTAATTCCTATCAGATTTCTTTCCACATGCCTCCGCATTCCTGTTGTAGTCCTGAAACAACAGGGCCCAGCGTTTCCTAAGTAGGAATTTCTCTGGTATAAGGAGTCCAAGTGCAGAATACCTAGCTCCTAAATATCTTCCCTGCAGTGGCTGAAAACCAGACATGAGCAGTGTGGAAGAGAAGCCGGAGCCTACTGCTGCCCTCAGCTGAAGCGTGGTCTTTTGGATGTCCCAATGCAGCTGTTAGAATACCAATAATGATTCTGAAATAGTTGAAAAATTGGGCAATGTTAACTGATTTCCTGGGACTCCTGCACTTACTCAAAACTACACTGAGTGATGGGACAGGTGATAGTTTTACACAAATAATAGCTAAGCTTTTGAAACAGACTTCCCAGAAGTTTGTTTTTCCCCAACAGTACATATGGAATCCCCCATGTGGTGTACACATGGGTTTCCCTAAGCATTTATCCATTATGTCCACTAGAGTTGACCTAGGTAAGTTACTAGCTGTCTTCCTAGTATTGTCTCTCTACCATGTTTAATTTTTCTATTTGAAAATAATTCCATACACAAAGGAAATTAATACTGCTTAAAGTATGTGCGCTACGTTCGTGACTAAAGGCACCGGAAGGCTGGGAGTAATCCAACCAACTTATTTGGGTCAGAGCCAGAGAAATAATGAATTCAGAATGCTAACTATGTTATTTCAAAGTGACTGAATATACAATAGGGGAAAATGGGGGGGGGGAATCCAAACCTACATGGATTAGACCTGAATTCATGGCCATATTTCTCTCTGACTTTGTATTGAAGCTTCTGTGGTATAAAAAAGGTGTAAATTGGGTCAGAATTAACCTCTGAAAGGTGGCTTATGTGAGGGCCAGGCAGCAGATCCGTTTCTTTCAGTGTCGTGGTTTTGGCCGGATTGA
>VXAK01006077.1:4285-16814 GCA_013399435.1 Arenaria interpres
GACCAGAGCTGCAACGCTGACAACATCAACCACGCGGTGCTGGCGGTGGGCTACGGCACCCAGAAGGGCACCAAGCACTGGATCATCAAGAACAGGTAGGGCAGGATGGTGGGGACCGGTTCTCACCGGGCTCGGGGCTCCGTCGGGGGGCTCAGGGCTCTGCCANTGAGCCCTCCCCTCCCGCGTCCTCCCCCGGCCCCTTCCCCACCTTCACACCCGGCCTTTTCCCACCCCCCCCCTCTCCGAAGCTGATGTTGTTCCGGGTGGGAATCTCTGCCTCCCCGCGAGAAATCTGCCCCCGGGAGAAGAGGGAGAGACCCCCCCGGCCGCGGATGAGGGGTGCGATGAGCTCCCCCCAGCTCTGTTCCCGGGGTTCCTGTGCCGCGCTGGCGCTGCCCGTGCCGGGTTCTGCCTTCCCGGGGCCGAGCTCCCGGCTCCAGAGAGTCTGATCCGTCCGGAGATGCTTGTGCAAACCCATCCCGCACCGGCCTCCGCCTCCGGGAACGCGGCTGCTCGGGGAAATCCCGTGCAGGTGGAATATCCCCCGTGGAGAGCACGGATCCGTCTCCCCCCAGCCCCAATCCTGGCGGGGGGTGGGCTGTAGAGAGCGATACGTCTTCATTTTTCAAATAAACCCTTTGGGGAAATAAGCGGTTTGCTGGTTTGCTCTGTGGTGGGAAGGGGCTGCGGAGGGTGGAAAAGTCCTTCCCGTTCCCAAAGGGGCCGGAGCCGACGGCAAAACCCGACGGGCCCCGGGGAAAAGGAGGGAGAGAAGACGCTGATGGGACTTTTGGCGAAATCACATCTGGTTTTGCAGGACCCCTGAAAAAAATTGAAGAAATACGGGGTGGGGTGAAGGAGGACAAAAGCGGAGCGATAAATGAATAAACAGCGCCGTGGCTTCGGGACAGACCTTTGTGCCAGGGCTGGGGGGCGTTTTGCAGCCAAAAATCCCCTGCCACCCCCCAAACCCTCAAATCCAAGTGCTCCTTTTAATGCAACAAATCAAGAAACAGCAGCTCCGGGCGAGCCCTGACCGGGGCGGGGGGAAGGTGATATTTGCCTTAAAAACTCACACATAAGTTCTTTTTTTTCCCCACTCACCCCCAAAAGTTTCTTTTCCCCTCTCGGCCCCACACGCCGGGACGCGGGTGGCGAATGGGGGCAGGTGAGACACCTCCCGGGGGGAGTTTTGGGTGGAGAACGTAGAGAAACGGTCCCTGGGTGCTGGCCTGGGGGACAAAATCCGTCCCCACCTCCTCGTGTGCCCCCTCGATTGTTCTTTTCCCCCCCTCTCCTGTTCCCCAGGCGCTGCCGCAGCGATGGAGAAGGAAAGTTGGCAGAGAAAATATTCGTAGATGCGTAAAGTTTCCTTAGAAGGGACTTCTTTTTGGGGGGGGTGGCACCTGGGGGGGGCGCCATGGGAAGGGTCTGTCCCTGCGTCACGGGGGCCACGGAGCGAGCAGAGACAACCCCCGGCCGAGGGAAAGGGCAAAAAAGGGGGTGGGGAAGGGGTTTGGGAAACAGTGGGGGTGTGAAACCCCCCCAAGATTGGGGTCTGGCACTGCCTCCCCGCTCCCAGCCCAGCGGGGTGAAGCTGGTGGCTCCTGGTCAGGCTCACGGTGGCACTGGGACACCCCGACCCTGGGCTGGACTGGCATCTCTGGAGGAAAGCCTACGGCAAGGAGCAACCCCACGAGGTACGAGGGGGGTCTTTGGGGGTGGTTGGAGGAGTGTTGGGGTGCTGGTGCGGTGGGTGGTGACGTGGTGGGTGCTGATGAGGTGGGTGATGCTCCGGGATGACCCTCAGCAGCATCACGCAGCGGGTACGTCCGTCTGCCCTGAAGGACACCGTGGCCGCGTTGGGGCCCATCTCTACCGGCATCGACGCCCGGCGCCCACCTTCTCCTCCCACAAAGCTGGGGGGGTCTCTCCCCAGGGCGTCCCGGGAAAGGCCTGGGCTTCCCTTCCCACCACCCAACTCCCTTAAATCTGAATTATCTCAGCTTTGACTCGCCTTCAGCTCGTGTTACTCTCCTTCCTGGCAACAGACGTGGGTTCCATGTGCCTTCCAGGTCCCCACCGTGACCCGAGCTGCTCCCGGGTGGTGAATCACGCCGCGCTCATCACCGGCCACGGCGCCTGGCACAGGGAGGACCATGGGCTCGTGAAAAACAGGTACGGCAAACCCAGTCCCTGGGCAGCTTTTCCTTCCAGCCTCCGCTCCCAGGGGTGCCCCAAAGGTCTTCAAGAAGCACTTTTTCAGTGCCCATCGGCTTTATTTGGGTGTTTTTAGGGCTCAGCCCCGTCACAAATTGGATCGAGCCCCACAAACCCCAACCGACGCTCATCACCCAAAACGCTCCTGCCCCGACTCCTCGGTGCTGGCCCAAAAAAATGGGGTTTCTCTGCAGGAAACTCCAGGGTTTCCAGGTTCCTGGGTGCTGAGTCAGCGCAAAGGGCTGAGGAACCGAGCTCTGGTTTGGGGGGGATGCTCTGGTGAACCCCTTCCTTCAGCCCGTTCAGCCTCAGGGGTCACCGCTGCCCCTTGCCTTAAAACGTACTTGGCAACGTGGTTTTTTTCTTCACTGCTCGAAATGCAGAACAAGAAGAGACGAAGTGTTGAAACCGGAGCGTTGCTCGGACAGACGCGTTTCTGGAAAAAACACCCCCAAACTGCTCCGTCAGCAAAGCCACGGTCACCTGCCGCAACCATTATCGCTTTGTTAAAAACAAGGACAACAAAAAACCACCCAACCGTGGGCCGTTCCCCCAGCAAAGCTCCTTTCTCCTCACATCAGGGCTGGGCTAAAACCCACCGCTTTCCTCCTGTCTCTCATCTCCGGCCTTGGCGGGCTTTAAAAAAAATATATAACGCATTTTTAATATACAAACCAAATTCATTCACTTTTCTCTGGTATTTCCCTGGTGGTTTTAACTCGCTCCAGCACAGAAAATAAGTGATTTTCCTCTGCCTCCCCCCTTTAGAAGAGTTACTGGGGGGGAAATCTGGCAGGGAAGCCCTTGGGAGGTTCAGCCTTTTTGGCCAAAAAGTGTGAATTTGGCTACTCCCGTGGCTGCCGGGGAGGAAGCACGAGTTGAAAAAGGACTTTAAAAAAAAAAGAAAAAGGGATGGGGAGGGAAACCGGGGAGGGAAACCAGTGAGGGTGAGGGGCGGTGCGGAAGGAGGAGGTTATCCCCCCACGTTACCTAATTTTTCCTTCTTTCCTCTTCCAAAAGTCGGGGGGGTGCGTTTTGGTGACCGGACGGTGAGGAACCGTGGGAACCGCTGTGGCATCAGCAGCCCCGCTGCCCACCCCCACGTCGAGGGGGGTTCCTCGCCTCAGGACGGGCTCTTGAGCCATCCCCCTCCTCCTCTCCAGCATTCCCAGCCCCAGGAATCCCACCGCCTTCCCACAGCTCAGCGGCAGGAAGGAGGAGCGGCCGCAGTTGGCTTCTTCAAAGCATCTCATCCAGCGTGGCCACCTCATCCCCCCTCCCCAGGGATTTTATCCATTACTAAGGGATAATCTGCGGGGAGTTATTCCAGTTATTTAGGCGGAGGGCTCTCTGGTGTCATTCCTCGCTCTTGCAATCTCCGGCAGCTTTTTAGAAAATGACTCAGCTGCACCTTCAAAGCTCTTGAGACATTGTTTTGCTTCCTCCTTTTCTCTTAGAAGATGGTTTCTTGCAGCCATTTGGCGTCCCGTGATGCTTCGGGGTGGTGAGAAACGTGCCCTCCTGCCTGGCTGTCCTTTGTGGAACCCGGAGGATGCTCTGAGAAGAGGATGGAGCGTGATTTTTTTCCCGGCAGCTGGAGACTTTGCTGACCCCGTTTTTGGCCTGACCGCCACGCGATGGGCATTAAACGAGTCTCCTGCTGCCCAGCTCAGCTCCGTCCTGTGACTGTGTTCAAACCGTGCCTCCCCCTCTCTGCTGCCCCACAGAAAAGTGACTAAATGCGATTTTTTTAAATTATTTTTTCCCCAAGGGCTGGCTTTGGTCTGGTTGATGCGCTGCCGAGGTGAGACGGGAGCTCAGGTCTACCCACATCCCCAGTAGCACGGCGCCGTGCTCGACCTCATCCTGCCTCTCAGCTCAGCACCAAGGCAAAAAAAGGCAAAAATCCTCCCAGAGGAGTGTGAGCTCCTGCCCACCATCCCCGTAAGTCACACAAACCACTGTGCCAGCCTGGCCATTTGTTTTGGGGGTGGAGGGGGCTGGAAAAAGGAAGTTTTCCCAGCTGTGACCATTTCCTGAGGGTCCTGCTTCGAATCGCCCTGAGCCCGGCCCGGCGAGCCCAGTTTCCAGTGAAGTGAAAATGAAAATCAGAGCATTTCCTCATTTCCTGACTCGTGATTTGCCCGGGGAGTTGCAGCCGCGGTGTGCCGAAGGTCCTGGGCCTCCTGGCCGTGGGGACGCGCTGGGTTTGTCCTCAGCACCTCTCCTACACGCGCTGCCGGGGGAGCGGAGCATCGGGACCCACCACCAGACGAGGTACATTGGGTGCTCTTGTATTTTCACACCCCTCTTACCCCTCAGAGCCCCTTCACACGGGGGTTTGAGGAAGTAAAACTGAAGGAACGACACTTCTATGTTGACTCTGACTCCATCTTATCTCTAATCTCCTCCAAACCCTCGCGGGGTGGTTGAGTCGCGGGTGGTGGCCCACCCTGGATGAAAATAGGATATTTTTTTTTTGCTTTTTAAAGTGCTGGGAAACCCAGATTTGTCAAAAGAGCCGCTTGACCGTGAGGCTGCTCCGGGGAGGGTTTCTCGGGCAGGGTGGAACCGTGAGACCAGAGGGGAGAGACGTGTCCCTGCGTGTCGGTGTCCGCGCGGGCAGGGCTCGGGGCCAGGAGACTTTCCAACCCCCAGGGAAGTTCCTGAGCCTCGGATGGGATTTTTTTTTCATCCCACCTGGTAGGGGTTGGGGGGGACGGGGCAGGCACCGCTGCGGGGAGCTTGTCTGGGCAGGTAGGACAGGAGCTGGTGGCATCACCTTGGTTGGTGTAGAAACCCTGTGGAGGGCACGCCGGGGAGTCCAAGTCAGGGATGTCATCACCCTCCTGCCTCCCTCACCAAACCGGATTTGTCACTAAGGGGTCAAGTGCGGCTCCGGCTCCCAGCCTGCGTGTCGTGTCGCTCCGGCTCCCCGCTCCCAGCCCAGCGGGATGAAGCTGGTGGCTGCCATCGCCCTCCTGGCCATGTTCACGGTGGCACTGGGACACCCCGACCCTGCGCTGGACTGGCACTGGCAGCTCTGGAAGAAAACCTACGGCAAGGCGTACCCCCACGAGGTACTGGGGGTCTTTAGGGGGGTGGTGGAGGAGCGTTGGGGTGCTGGCGTGGTGGGTGCTGCTCCAGGATGACCATCAGCTGCATCCCACGCAGCGAGGAGAAGACCCAACAGAGCTTGGAAGCTCCTGCTGGTTCCCCAGGAGGGGTTGGCAGGGGTTTCCCACCAACTTTTTGTGGGATAAACCGGGGTGAAGCGGCTGCGGGGACCCGTGACGGGGCTGTGATTGATTTCAGAGAGAGGAAGGGGTCCGGCGGGCGACGTGGGAGAAGAACCTGCGCCTGGTGACGCTGCACAACCTGGAGCACTCCCTGGGGCTGCGCTCCTACCAGCTGGGCATGAACCACCTGGCAGACATGGTGGGTGAAGGGCCTTGTCTTTGTCTCTAATTACCCTCAAGATTGGCTTCATAAAGAGCATAAATAGGTTTGGGGGTGGAAAAAAATCTCCCGACGACCCTTCCCAGCCCATCCTCTTCTCATGGACTTCTCGTGGACAAACTGCTCGGACGTTCCCGTGCTCATCCTACCGGCGTGAGGCAACCTGGCGTGAGGAAATCACTCCTTAATGCCGTTCAGGGCGCACGGGCCTCGTCCTGCTCGTTATACAGATTTGCCAACCGTCCCTCTTGGGTGTCCCCAGGTTTTTGTGTGGTTGCACGAAACACACCAGCTTCTGGGAAGTTTTGGTGCCGGGGTTACACTTTGTGTTTGCTTTTTCTTGTCCTTCCTGATGAACGGCTAGAAATTAAATGGAAAAAAAATAAAAAGCCAAGGACTCCCCAGACCCGCTGACTCCTGTAGCTCGGACTGGTCAAGGGAAATCCCTCTCCACCTTCAACAGACCCAGGGTAGGACTTACAAGGAGACAAGGAGATGGTGTTTTCTTTTCCCACCAGACCAGCGAGGAGGTGGCGGCTTTGTTGACTGGGTTGTATGTGGCTCCTCGCCCAAAGCGGGTCTCCACGTACCGACCACAGCCCGGCAGCAAAGTCCCAGACACGGTGGACTGGAGGGAGAAGGGATGCGTCACGGAGGTGAAGAACCAGGTTTGGAGCTCTCTTTGTGCCTCTTTATGTCTTGGTCCCGTGTGTCTTCGTCCCGTGGGGCAGTGTCTGAGTATCTCTGGGGCTTTCGCAGGGAGCCTGTGGGTCGTGCTGGGCCTTCAGCGCCGTGGGAGCCCTGGAAGCCCAGGTGAAGCTGAAGACGGGGAAGCTGGTCTCCCTGAGCGCCCAGAACCTTGTTGACTGCTCCATGATGTACGGGAACAAAGGCTGCAGCGGAGGTTTCATGACCCGTGCTTTCCAGTACATCATCGACAACGAAGGGATTGACTCGGACGAGTCCTACCCCTACACGGCTCAGGTCAGTGTCAGCCCTGGGCAGAACACGGGGTCTGCAGAGAAACACATGAGCATGGAAGCAACACGGCCATTCCTTCTGCTTTCCTGCATAGAAACCCTTCTCCTCCTCTCCCACTGATTTCCCTCTTGGTTTCTACCTCTTGGTCTTGGTTTCTACCACTCTCGTGTCTTCTTCTCAGCCTTTGCAGCTGATTCTTTAAGAGTTGGGTTGACGTAGTGCTTGGTGACATGGTTTAGTGATGGTTTTTTATCAGACTTAGGTTGATGGTTGGACTAGATGATCCTAAAGGTCTCTTCCAAAGCAGACAGTCCTATGATTCTATGGTTCTATGACCCAGGGAAGGGACCTTTAGACTTTTTCATTCTCGCAGGCAAATGACGTGGGTGCAAGCCACAATTTCTACATGGTTGTTTCTGTCCTACGTAAATTATTAGGCAACGTCCTAGACGGAAGGGAAAAATGGGACAGGATTCCTGGGACCTGTTCACAGCGCTCCCTATTATTCCACCTCCTGTAGCTGGAAAAATGGGATAATTGGTATTTCTGCCATTTCAGGGGGAAGAGGTTTCTGGTGAACGACGTTCATACAATTGGTTTTTTTTAAAGTTGCCTCTAACAGATGCTGTGAGGTTGTAAGGAAAGAGCCATAAGAAAATAAAGGTCCTAAAGCTGAGAGTCTTGGTGGCCGGAGACAAGAGATGCCCTGAAATGACCTGGTGTCTTGAAAACACCGTCCATGGACATGGGTCAAAGTAACAGCAGGTCGTTCCAAGAAAGAAAAGCGGAACACGGGTCTTCAGCTGTGTGTAGGGCAGCTAGGGAGACCAGAAATGGCTGTTCTCTGGGTCCAGGGGGAGAATGAGAAGCCACGGGCTTAACTGACAGCAGCAGAAATGTAGGTTGAACACAAGAAGGAACCTTCTGCTGGAAAGGATGAGGAAGCGAGGACAGCGTCTCTAGGGACGTGGTAGGAGCATTGTCATTGGAGGTTTCTAGAAAAAAAGGCAGAGAATTCTGCTTAAATGACTTGGCTGCTCTTGGTGTGGGGAAGGGAGATGGAAGAGATGGTCTCTTCAGGTCCTTCCAGCCACCTTTTCTCTAATCCAAAACCGGTGGTCAAAAAAGAGTCGAAGGTGGTCAAAAAAGAACAGGGCAGTGCAGGGTAAGAGAGGGCTGAGAGGAAACTCAGACCTGAAAGTCTTGGGATGCTCCTGGTGGATTCTTCATGCTCTTCTTCTCAACTCCCCCTTGTTCCCCCCAGAACGGGACGTGTCAGTACAACGTTTCCACGAGAGCCGCCACTTGTTCCAAGTACGTGGAGCTCCCCCACGCCGATGAAGAAGCCCTGAAGGAGGCTGTGGCCAATGTGGGACCAGTCTCTGTTGCCATCGACGCCACCCAGCCCACCTTCTTCTTGTACAGGTCAGGTAGGTCCTTCGACCCTGGAGTTCTCCTTCACGCTCTTCCCTGTCTTTCTGCACGTAAAACTTCATGAAATTTGGTGGAATTTGGGGTTTAATTCCTGGATGAAGGCGTCAGTGTGACCGTACCTAAGAGTAACGTTGGTGGCTACACTTGAGGGTTGGCTTGGACACAAAGACGAGGTCTTGTGGTCTGATGACGTGCTTCCGAGCGCCTTGTTTGTTTTTTCCCCAGGGGTGTACGATGACCCCCGGTGCACGCAGGAGGTGAATCACGGCGTCCTCGTCGTCGGCTACGGCACCCTCAACGATAAGGACTACTGGCTGGTGAAAAACAGGTGACAGCCCGGCTG
Organism: Arenaria interpres; assembly: GCA_013399435.1. Taxonomy (NCBI): domain Eukaryota; kingdom Metazoa; phylum Chordata; class Aves; order Charadriiformes; family Scolopacidae; genus Arenaria; species Arenaria interpres. The sequence continues at coordinate 12,723 of VXAK01006077.1, forward strand.
GGCACCGCCGAGCTCCCCTTCTCTACGTGCTCAGTCTGTAGGGGCAGGGTCCTCCTAGAGACCCCCCCACTGACACCCTCACAGTTGAAGGGACCAATATTTATACTCACGGGAGGTCGGTCGGTTGGGTTGGTAGAGTTGGAAGCTGGTGTTGGTCCTTAAATCCATGATTCATGTTTAGCCACAACACCTTTAGGTCATCCTAGAGCATGAAATGCATTTAAAATACATTTATACTCACTTTAGGTTCCCTTAAGTTGCCATAAGACAGGATGAGAAATCCCACGGAGGGGTTCATGAACACACTTTGCTGCTGGGACGTTGATAAAGCTCCCAGAAAAGAAAAAAAAAGGAATTTAATTATTATTTTTTTTCCTCCTCTCTATTTTTTTTTCCCCAAAAGCTGGGGCGTGAGCTTTGGTGACGAGGGCTACATCCGCATGTCGAGGAACCACGCCAACCACTGCGGGATCGCCAGCTACGCCTCCTACCCCCTGATATAGACGGGGCCCGGGCTTCACGGGGCTCCCGAGGCTTCAGCTCTTGAACCCCCGACGTGACGCTTTGCTGGGATCTACTGACTTCAAGAATCATTTTCTGGCTCTGTGGGCACCGTCCCGCTGTCGGAGCCGCCTGTCCACTGGCTGGGAGGGAGCCCTTGGCGTGGGATGATTTTGGAATGTGATTTACAGGTACCTCGTGACTTCTTCTGGGGGGAAAAAAAGGAGTTTTTTGTTGGGTTTTTTTTTTTTCCGGAGTAAAATTGCGATATGTAGAGTTATAAAGGAGATGGTGGTTTCCTCTCCCCAGTTCAGCACTGGGTACTGCTGCGATGACACAGGTATCGCGGGATCGCAATGTGACGTTGGTGAAATTGCAGAGTTTCTTGGAAAAAAAAAAAACCACCAAGATGGGTTTCGTTGTCCAAAAAACATCCCCTATTTGGAGGCAGGAAGGCGGGGAAGAGGGCGTTCATCTGGTACTTTCGTACCTGGTGGTGCTGTACCCACCTGAGGACCTCTCACAGAACCCCTCTGCAAATGATGTTTCTCCCCCAAAACGGTGTCTGTGGTTTGGGAGCTGAGGATACGGCCCGTACGGGGAGAGGAGGCGGCTGCTCTCGGGGGGCTTCGGGGGGATGGAAGTTCTCGTGGTGACAACATTGAAATCCAACTGCTGGCTCTGGGGCTTCGGCTCCATCGCACCCCCACGACCCACCGCCGAACGCGGCGCTTGTCTCCCAAGAGGACGGTGAAAAACCGACGCCGAGGGGAGAAGGTTTTCACATCAAAGCTTTCAGGTGGGGCTGCGCATTCGCCAACCCTTCTTCTTGGCGTTTGTGCATTTTCTACCGGCTTTGAAAAAGCCTCCTCGAGTTTGTCTCGGGTGGAAAAACTCGAAGGGAACCGCTTCGCGTTGAGTTGGGCGCTGAACCTCTGCGTTGGGCGCTGGCCCGCGGTGCCACTGCCACCTTGGGGGAGATGGAGGAATTGAAGGGACCCCCCCCCCCTGCCTTGCAAGGGGGAATTTGAGAATACTCACATCGCCCGTGAAAATTATCGCTTATTTTTGGCCTCCGCAGCTCAGCAGCTGCGTCATTGTTGGGGTTTTTTTTGGTTTTCTTAACCCTTTTGCCAAAGCGTTGCTCAATCTTAAATCCTTATCGACGGGAGCCGTCTCCTTCCCAAGCCCTGGAGGTCTCTGTGGACCCCTGAGCACCTCCAGCTCCAGCTCCGTCCTTGGAAGGGGATCACAAACCACCGTATCCTCAGCAAAAACCGTCAACCGGCGAAGAGCTGGTGGGAAAAGACCCGAAAGAATATTTTAACTTAACACAAACGTACAAACTGGGGGACTTCTGGGAGGCTACTGGGAGGATCTTGGAGGGTTCTTGGGGCACGGGGAGGGTTCTCACAGGTACTGGGTGGGTATAGGTGGCACCAGGAGGGTCTTGAGCAGTTCTTGGGGGTCCTGAAGAGCTTTAGAGTGTACTTGGGTGCTCAGAAGGGTTACTGGAGGGTTCTGGGATGGTCTTTGGGTGTTCTGGAGGCTTGGGGGGGCTCTGAGGACAAACCAGGGGCAGCTGGAGGGTCCTTGAGGGGTTTGGAGGATACTGGGGGAGATCTGGGAGTGGTTTTGGGGGTATTGGGAGGGCCTTGGGGGCTCTAGTGAGTACTGGGAGCCTCTGGGAGGATACTGAGGAGCTCTGGAAGGGTCCTGGGGGGCTCCGATGAGGCTCTTGGAGGGTCCCGGGTGGTTCTGTGGCAAACTGGAGGCCTTTGTGCACCTTTTCCTGTCTTGGGGACCCCCATTTCGCTCTTTGAGCCCCTCCAGAACCTTTAACCCCAGCCCAGAACCAACACGGCCCCAGCCGTGGATTTCATGGAGCGGTGAATCGCTGGGCCTGCTTGATTGGGCTCGGGTTATTCTCCTTTTTTTTATTTTTTTCATTTATTTATTTTTTCCTGGTTGCTCTGTCGAGGTGTGTCGAGGAACCGGAGGCTTTGTAACAAAAAAAAAAACAAAACCACCAGGAAAGAAACTGGGTTTTCTTTTACAGGGCAGGGCGGGGGGAAGGGGAGGCACCTGGAGGGCATATAATCCGGGAAATAAATCGGTGCGTCACTCCACCAGCGAAATAAAGGGAAGAGGGAGAGCGGAGGGGACACGGACGGAGAAGAAATCACTTTTTCTGGGTTCATTTCTCTCTTTCCCGAGGGGCCGGTGCCTCTTCTCCAGCTTGGAGAGAGCGCTGGTATAAGGTTTCTCTTCGGCACCATAAATAAATCATGCCCGTGGCTGCGGGTCGGGCATGGATTTGTGCTTTTTCTCCGGAGGAGGTGGTGGCTCGGGCAGGACGTGGCTCGGGGTGGGGGGGAACCCACAGGTGGGGGAGAAGTGNACCCCGGCTCGCCAGGAGCGGTGGTGGCAGCCGAGAATTTCGTGTTGGTGGATCGAAATCCCGAGCGGAGCCGGGCGAACACTGCGCCTTTGTCACCCGAACAATGTCTCCCGGCCGGGATTCCTCACCCCCGAGCCCCCCCAAAACCTCGGCTGCCGCCGCTCCGCACCCTTTGTTTGGCCGGGCGAGCGGCGGGATCGGGGAGACGGTCCCCGCTTTGATGCTCCCGAAATTCTCTCTCCCGAAAAGGTGCGGGGGCTTTGGGCTAACTGGTCCGACTGGTGCCAGCCCACTGGGATGTGCCGGCAGCGGAGTTTTCCTCCACCAAACTGAGAGGTAAAAGCTTTTCCCGCTCCGGGAGGGATCCTGCTTGTTTTTGGCAGCGCCCTCGGGCAGAGATGGGTGAAGGTAACGAATGCCCTTTACCAGTATCACCAGGTTAACAGTATTACCAGGTTACCAGCCTTACCAGTTAACCAGCAGCGCTCCGGTTTGGGCTTTTGAGGGCGGGCCGGGGAGGTGTTGATGGGAAACTGGTGCCAAGAGGAGTTTCTTGGGCTGTGTCCCTGATATCAGGGCTCTTCTTCCAGCCTGGGGTTGTGCTGGCACTGGGAATACTGGTGACGGACGCAGGGGATGTTGGTGTGTTAATGGTCGAGCTCCAGAGCTGTGAACCGGACCCGTAGCGTTTTTACTGGGGCACCAGTGCCCCCCGGTCCTGCTGCGCCCCGGAGATGGGCCAGATCCAGGAAACCCTTGGAAATATTTCTAATATTCCCCATTTTGGGGTCTCTGGTCCTTCCCGCCTGCGGGGCCTGGGAACCCCAAGGGCTGCTGAGCCCCGGGGCAGCCCCAAAACCAGCGGGTGAACTGGGGACGGGCTCGTTCCCCCAGTCCTGAGCCCGGGGGTACGGCTCCAACTGAAATCCCGATGGTTTCAGACCAAAAAAAACCCCAACAAAAACCCCCACCACTCGGGAGGTTTTTGGGGGTGCCGTTTGTCTCCCCGCGGGACAGGGCGCATCCCGGCCGTGCCAGCTCCGGGCCCGGGAGGCGTCACCTCCTGGCACCGCTCTCCCCGAAGCCACCCAAAGGTTTCCCCGGTGCCACCCTGGGCATTTAAAACAAACCCCTTCCTTCCGGGCCAAATCTCCAGCCGGGGGGAGTCTCCAGCGGAGGTGCCGGGGCTG
>VXAK01006080.1:209-34295 GCA_013399435.1 Arenaria interpres
CAGTAAAATTACACTCCTAACTAAAAAGACACACATTTTTGCAAGAGCAAGGTCTAAAACGCTGTTCTTCTGCAAAACATTAAGTAGCGCAAAGTTTGGCCAGAAAGTACCCATAATGTTAAACAAATGTTGTAGCAAAAAGTGGTAATTTCATAACTAATACAATATATTAAGAGACCTGAGTGAAAAAACCACAAGTGTATGCTGTATGTAACTCATATCACATTACAGCTGGGATCCAAAAAAAATAGCAACAGAACGTGGGATAAAAGAAATCTAATAGAAAGTTAAAAACACAGAAAATTTGTTTTTTTCCTCTATCTCACAAAGTCCATTTACCTCTGCTGTTATTTAAAAATATATACATGCACTCCATATATTTTCTACCATATACAGCCATTACAATTCAGAACAGTATTTTAAGACAGGAGAGTGGTTTATGCTTATATAAATAAACAGAAGTCAGTTACCAGGAAAATCATAAGGGAAAAGGTCACTCACTTTCATACCAAAATACAGTACTCACTCCACCTAGGCAGTATATGCTCAGAGGCACTTACAGGTACACAGGATTGGTTTTCTATACCTGAGAAGAAGTGTGCCTTGAAGCCTTTTTTTGACACGGTGTTGTCAGATCTGAACTCAACTCGCATGTTGTTGTACTGAGAGGTGATAACTTCAGGCACTTCTGTACCGCAAAATTTACCGTGTAGTTTAGAATCAGAAGAAAGGCCACTACGAATCTCTACATAATCATATTTGCAAACCTGAGAAAAGAAAGAAAGAAAAACATTTTTTTGGCTAATTAAAAGAAAAGCATGAAGTTGTTTACAAATGCAAGAACTCTGATTGGTATATGCTACTTAATAATAGGATAATAATATAATTTTTTAACTATTTCCTGACTCTAAAAACATTTGTAAATGCTTACAAATGTTCACCAATTTTGTGGAAGAATATTTTAAGGTCGCTAAGCATAGCTATACTATGCATTACATTCAAAATTATATTTTGATAGATACTAATACGCTTGGTATCTAAATTTCAAGATGCTTAGTAAGGCTTCCATTTAATCTAAAAATTAAGAATTGCAGTTATATTATACTGAAATCTAGAAATATTCACCCTAAAAGTTGGGTTATAAACCACATATCCAGAACTTATAAACATTCTACTGGTTGCATCTCATAGATTTTTAAAAATATATTAATTTTCACTTGGAAACTTCCAAGGTAGGTTTTCACCATAATGTATTTAAGACATTCTTTTATTTACACATACGTAAATCTGCACGATTAAAACTATACATGTTTCTTTAACAGTAGCATATCCATAATTTGGAGAGTTAATGCATGTAATTATCATTAAAAGGTTAAAAATAAAATATAGTGAATTAATGTAATAAAAAAGCCTTATGCAAGGCCCACCACTCATGATAATACTTTAAATTCATAATCCCTTGGTCAACCGAAAGCCTTCTACCCAAAAACTTTTAAGCTTCTTAGGCTCGACTATCAATCATTTAATCAAAAATGTCCCAGTTGTCTGCAATTAATAGCTTAAGAGAAACCAGTGGCCAGGAGGATCCACACAGAGCATAGATTGTCCTTTAAATCCAAGTTGTATTTGATAAATTGCAATTTCTAGTCAAAAAAGAAAAGTCAAGGGAGCTGGAGGAGAACTACAGAAAAGGATGTTTGGGCCTTTTCTTCCTCTCTCTCCTATGAAATATTAACTGATTGTCAACATTTCCAATTTTTTTGAATATGATACATTTTTGATGTAGATTAAATTTTCATTGTTCCTGGAACAATTTTCATATGTTGCAGAGTTGGAAAGTGACTAATTCACTTGAAACTACTCTTATACAATAGAAAAAACACAAAGATTTATAAAACTTGAGTTACTGCCACATGATGATTTATATTAATAGTAACATAAATTCATGGTAATGCATGTGATTTAAAATATACCTTACATTGTTAATAAATTTCAGAAATTTCAGCAATACATCAATAGTGAGTTTTGATGGTTTCATAACCTTAGATTAGAAATTAAATATAATTTCAGATAGGTCTAACCTCCTTCATACTACACTATATTTTTAAAAAAACTTTCAAGTTAAATGTCAAGTTAAAATTGTAAAATGTAAGTGCAAAATATTAAAATTGTAATATTGGAAAAGAAATATTAAACCTTGTATTAAATGGAGCTTGTATTAAAAAAAAAAAAAAAAGAGCATTGCTAAATATATACATTTTATGTCTGCACTCAGACAATGTAATGGAATGTTCCAGGTATTATATGTGTTTCTTCTGATTTTCATAGGTACCTGTCTTAGCACTACAATTGAATAATATAAAGCTGAAGCTGATTTAGTGCACAGGAGAAGATCAAACCAAAGTTCTAAATGTTGAAAACATGTAGATATTTTTCATATCTGCTGACGTTATATGTCTTCCATGACCTTAGAAAACTGATTTAACTTCATTATAGCTGAGATGCCTTCCTTTGAAATCTGGCTTAAGTACCAAGAAAAGGCAGGAAAAATGTTTATGATTTGTTGAAATGGTAATTCAATTTTAATTGTTTGGGATTTGTAAGATTTTATTATACTTTTTACAATTGTAACAAGGATAATGAAACATGATTGTAACATACTATATATAATTAAAAGTAAATTGGAATTTCACACACTTTAGAGCATACCTCAAATTATTTAAAAAAAAAAAAAATTAAAAAATCTCACATTGCTGCCTCTGCAAATAATTTTGAGATATTTTGGAGAAGCCACAGCTGGGTTGTTTCCTAGCTATAAATTAAACTCCAGCTTTTGCCCTTCAGATCTCATGCCCAAAAGACAGCACAACCTCATATCAAATATATTGCTATGAATTTGTTTAGTCAGAAATAATGTCATGCGATTTGAGTTCTTAATGTCACATGAAGAATATCCAGATAAAACTGATAATGACAGCACATTATAACTACAGTTTAGCAAGGGATCTCAATGGTATGACAGATTGGTGTCTAGGAAGCAGAACAGAGGCCAAAATGTTGATACTGAAACCCATATCTTACTGATTTGCACCCAAAAAACCACTGCAACCCCCATCATTTAAAGTTATAAGGACCAGCCCTTACCACATGGAGGGCTCTGCTCTGCCCCTCTCCCCCACCTGGAGATGACCTCCCCTTTACCTCCAGGTGCTGCCCAGCTCAAACATGCTGCTTTTCTATTGTACGTTATTTCTAGTACTGCTCCTTTTAAAATATTTCCCCCTGAGATACTTGCAAATGATTTAAATGCTCCCTCTCTCTGTCACTAACCAGAGCTTATGTGTATTCTTTGTAGTCTTAGTCTGTAAAGATGATTTGGTTTCTCCAGATTTTCTTGTCTTGAATTCTTTCCAATATGCCTCAGCCATTTGCTCTGTTTTACTTTGTTGATAAAAAAAAGTCAGCTGAGACTCAGCAGACATTTCTTTTAAATTTCTTGTAATACATATACATTTAGATGATATGTAAAAGAGAGGTATTCTCTCCATATTTGTTTTGAAAGAATCCAGAAACAGCCTCAAAACGAAAACAAGAATATATATGGTTATTGTCAGTGTATGAACAGTCAGCAAGGGTTTTATAAGACAATATCTATTTTTGAATGCTTGTGAAACAGTTTAGTGTGTAACAAATTGTGCAGCTCTTTGTTCATGCTTACTTACTTCATTCCCTTCTAACTCAAAAAACTCAAACTTCATTGAAATTCGGTATTGCGTCGGGGCAACCACCTGCCACACACAGTTTTTGTTTGGAGGATACTCTTTGGGCCACCCTGGTGTGGTTATAGTCCCATTTAGCTTTGTCAGGAGTCCTCCGCAAGCAGCTGTAAAATTAAAAGGGAGAGCATCGTTTCTTGACTGAGACCTTGTTTTACTATAAACAGAAGCACACTGAGAAGATTCAGTCCTCTCATTGCTTATACCACTCTAATGCCCAGACAGACTAATCAGAATCTTGCTTTATCATGCTTGGTGCAAACAAAGAGAAAGAGACAGCCCCTATCTCGAACAGCTTGCAGGTTTGCGGGCAGAGATAAGGTTTCAGGGCTACACAAGGCGTTATCATATTCATTCTTTTTCCTTCCCTCCAGAGACTCTGGTTATTCTCTCACAGCCTTTCCCATTGAAGTTCTCTGACCTCACCACCCTCCCCAGGACCTTGACCACTCCTCTTCTGACAGAGAGACTAGTTAAGATGCGCTTCACGTTTCTCCAGCTTCTCTCCTTGATTATTGATCCAGAATCAGCCCTACCTGTGTCAGCTCATATAGCTGTATATGTTTCCCATAACCTAATTGATAGGGTCACTTCTTTAGGATAGCAGTCACGTACTCTTCAGTCACAATTGCTTTTTCTGAAGTATGGATGTTTAAGTAATAAAGAAAATACCTATTATTTCCAAATATAGGCTGAATTAGTCACCTCCATACAACAAAACAATACTGAATGCTGTTCAGACAGCACAGGATAAACACATTAATCTTTTCCATCTGTGGAATTTTATTTTTTTTATAAAAAGTAAAGTAATGGGATTTGCAGGGGTTCTCTATCACACTCTGCTCCATTGATAGCACTCCAGCACTGTGACAGCACTGGAAATCATCCACAAATCTTTTTATAATGAGCTAGTGGGGGGAAGTTCCACCTTCCTCCAACTGCTCTGTGCTAACGCTGAATGCGTTAAAAACTGGCTATTCATGTCTGACTGATGGTCTCACTCACTACATCTACTTCATCTAACACACCTGGGACAACTCTCCAACTTCTCTGTCAGGGCATACTTGGCCAACCCAGACACATATCAGTGTTCTTCCTGGCACCTAGTTTTCTATGTAGAGGACTTTTTGGTATATACATAAATTTAATCTGACCTGAAGACTCTGGGTCACACCTCAGTGTGTCAAAAAAGGTGGGCACAGGTTTAGAGACTGTACTAAGATGGCACAAGTTGTACCTCCAAATAACCCAGTCTGGGTCAGGTTTTTCAACATCAGTCTATTTTTCCTTGAGACAACAGTGGGAAACGTGGAAATACTGAAAAAACCCTCCAACTCTTAAAGCCTCATAATATGCTGCCAGCAGGGAGACTTGGATTAGACCAGCATGAAACAATTTTCTGTGCATGTCAACACTGCAGTGAAGCATTGGGTAGAATTGCTGAGTTAGAGGGTTCTACTCTGGCATCATGTGTGAATTAATACAGCTAGCTCACCCTTAAATTCCCAAACTATTACTAGAGCGTAATGCTCACTGTGACTACACAGTGATTTTAATTCAACAGTCCCAACTAGCATCTACACACAGTGAGTGCTATCTTGCATGGAACAAACGCATTTACATAGCTCAAGGATTTTCCTCCACGCTGCGCTGCACTGCACTACTGCAAATGACTCCTCTTTTTGCCAGAGTTGCTTTTCTGTTTGAGTGCCAGGGAGGTATTCCTTCTCTATCTCTCAGAGGAAAAGAGAAGAGTTTTCTGAAAGACTGGCGATCTTCCCTATATTCTGACTCAGATCAGCAGACAGACTAAATGAAATTCCTCACATAAATTTGGTCGATGATCAAAGGACCGGAGATCAAACTTGTCTTCATGGCCCCCATTAGGTTAACCTTACTTTCTGCATACTACCTAATATGCAGACATCTTAATACAATAGGCTTTTTGAAATAAAATGCTTTTCCAGTGTGCTCACTATTAAAGTTGGTGGGGGGGAACTAGCCAAAAAAACCAACTGGCTTTGAGAGCTGCAGTCTAACATGACTGTAGTCTAGGACTATCACCACCCTTACACACACCCACAACAAATGAGAAAAAAACCACCCCTACAGAACCAAAAGCAAAATAAGAAAAAGTGAAAAGAAACTAAACAAAACTACCCTAAATTGTGACAAACCATGAATTAAAGCCAGGGAATGGGAACCAAAAAAAAGATACCAGTGAATAACATCTGAAGAAAACCTAGCACTGAACACTCCAGTTTTCAAACTCCATTCACTACTGAAACAAACAGGTGAACTGAGAGAAGAATAATTTTTTCAATCCCTGAATTTATTGGTGTTTATGAATTAAAAACAAAATCAAACAATAATTGGTGCATAATTATCAAGAGCTTTTGCCTCTTTCCTTTGATATGAAATATGTATAGAATGCAAAAGCTTATCTCATTGTAATCCTAGGTTTACACAGACTTCCATTTGTCAGTTTTTTATTTCTCCAAATTATTATTTGAAGATATTTTGCTCACCCCGAAATGTAGAATTTGTTTCCCGCAGGAAAAGTCCACAATCTGTCTGGGAAAGGGGAGGATATCTCTGAGCTAGAGTAAGGCATCCTGCTCTTCAAACCAGCCTCCTTCCCAGTCATATCCCAGTCAGAGGTGGTAAGAGGGATCATTAAATATTCTGATTCTCGGACAATGACACATTGCTCTGCTGATAATTGTCTCCTTACACATGGCAGAGGACTTTGCTTTAATGAGTTCGAATAATATAGTAAGTGGTTTGGGAAGGTACCAAGTCCTGTTTTGCATCATCCTCCATCCACTAACAGCAAAACCTGTGAAGCTAAATCAGTGACAGACATCAGATGAAGATGACTGCTGTGGACAGACATCACCCCGGCACCACTACTTAAAAGGGAGCACTAGTTTTCCAGGCTGGATTCCACAGATCTCATACTGCTAGGACAGAGCATACAAAAGGTGTGGCATTTCATCCCAGCAATAGCACCCTGTGAACTTTAAGAACCCATAAAACAACAACGCACTGTACCTTCACAACTCTTTTTGTCAGGACCAAGTTCATAGCCAGGATCACAGGCGCACTGGTAACTGCCCAGGGTATTTACACAGCGCTGCTCACAGCCACCATTGTCAGGTTTGGCACATTCATCTTCCTCTGCCAAGACAGGGAAGAATGCAAAAACCTGTTAAATAATTACCTTCTTCAGCTGTAATTGTTGGATCAATATTAACTCAGAAAGCTGTATGCATGCCATTATAAGGTGCACAACATAACACACTGTGGTTGCTGACTAGAGCATTTTCAAATGCTAAGGAGACCTGCAAGGGAGAAAATAAAAATGTGTCCTTTGTGGGGTTTGGGTGGGTTTTTTTGCAACAATACCTACTGACAGCTGCAGACCTAATTTACAAGCACTTTGTGGGCAGCATACAATAATTCAGGCAGCCATAATCTAAAGGTTGTATAAAGTATTGAAAGAAAGATTGAAAATCCACAGCAGGGTCACTTGAAGGGCACTTTATCTCCCACAGAATCAATTTGTGCATTATCCTGAATTCATACTCAAAACCAGATTAACAGAATCCTCAAATCCCAGGTTTTCATTCTACTGATATTAAAGGGAACAAGATGCATTAGAGATGGGGGAGGGAAAGGAATAATGTATTATCTCTACTAGCTCTGAAGTATACCCACGAGATTAATTGTTAAAATATTCCTCAGATGTTGAAATATTGTTCCCTCACACTAGGAGAAGTAATTTCATCAGAATAAAACAGAGCTCCCACTCTCATGTCTACAGCCTTCAAGGTTATAATTGTCGACAGTGAAAACTAACAGGGTGAAAAAAGCCCCAGCTTGTGGCTTTTCAAAATAGCAAAAAGGTTCTCCTGGTGGCATGACCTGTATTTCGAGTGTCACCATGGCCACACCACTGCTGGTGGCTTTCACTGTGCCATTAGCAGCACAGGGTAGGAATTACACACTCCTCATTCACCAACTGTTGCAGGTGTAGCTGCAATTGTATGACACACACCAACCAATCCCAAAACTGGACGAAGACCAGGAGGCTATTGGTTGCTGTATGATTGCTCAGTTGTATTATTTTTCTTGCTCACAGAAAGTAATAAATTGATAAAGCTGCCTAATGCAGCAATAAGATTAAAAGAAGCACAACATTTAGGCAAAAGTAAACAAAACTAATAGAAAAGACCAAGTTGTCTCTATTGTGATTATACTATTTAAATTTATATTTGATAAAACAATATGACCAAACCCCCCATTTTTACAAGATAAGATGTGTTTCAAAGGAGTTTCAAAACTAAGCTGATCATTTGAATCTGAAGAGAGTAGGAAATTGCACTGAACGTGTTCCTTCACTCTATGGACACATTTTACCAGGAGACAGAACTCAACCCTTATTTCATAAGATTTCATGCCCAGGTAAAAAATATAGTGGAAACCGTACAGAACTGATTTTAAAAAAAATAGGTTGAAAAATATTTTTAATGTCCTATCATATTTTTTATAGTACAAAATCAAGTGACAGATAGTTCACAGTTCCCAAAATATGTTTTAACATTTACCTTTAAAAAAGTTAGCTGCAAACCCTGCTTTGTTAACGGTTCCATCAGAAACGAACTTCATCCACAGGGTATTAGAGGTAGATCTAATGTCTTCTGGCTTGTCGTAGCCACAGAAGTGACCAATTAAAGGACTGTTTTCATTTGCTCCATCTCGAATTTCCAAGTAGTCATATGCACAGTTATCATGTCTTTCAATCTGTAAAAAATTATTTTTGAAGTGACCTTTTGAACTTGATCATAAATATGAAATATCAATCAGCTAAGAAACAGGATAGAAATTTTTCAAAGTTAATATTAGGTTTCCCTGTCTAGGGTTCAAACACCAGGAAGATGAGGAGAAGAACAAGCATCACTAGACTTTTGTAACTATACTTTTTTTCTACAAGAAAAAAAAATTGTAATTCTTACACAGGACAAGAGTCTAATTGGAAAAAAGTAACTAAAAAGACACGGTTCACCTCTAAGCTTCCCGACGTTCTGCCATATTCCTACTCTGAGTTCAAGTTAAGTCCTCTTTTTTCATGTATGCTCACGTATGCAAGATTAATGGTTCAACAACTAACCAGGTCAGAAATATTAATTTTTTTTGAAATATTAAAAAGCTCAATTTTTATTAATATGCATAATATTTTTAGACAACATCAAACTGTGCTATTTCACGTGATTGATATTTTATTTTCTTCCTTTATCCTCAACACTGCAAAATTTTGCATTTATGACTATTCACTGATGTTGCAGGGCAACTGTTAAAAAATTACAGTGCATTAAGAGTTTCGGGCATCTGTAGGATTAGATCCAAACACACTTCTAAAATTATCAGCTCTTAAGTAGCCAATAGAACAGATGACAAAAACCATCATAATTATTTTTCTGCAGTTGACGTATCTGTTTTCTATTGCAAAATTCCTTATTTCAAGTGTCTTCTTTTGACTATCAGAATCAACAGAGTGAGTCTTTGCCATACTGATGGAGAAACCTACTGAAACTAAAAAAACTCAAAGTATGCCTCTCATTTAAACCTCCTGTCAGATGACATCAAAACATAGACTAGTATACAAGCGGACGTGTGCATTTCTACTTGGGTAGCAAGTCTTGTACTCTTTACATAACAGTATTGGCAGAGCCAGTCAGAGTGGGAATTGCCCCAAAGAAAAAAGCAATAAAAACCTGAATATTATCCCATCTGGAGCCCAGAAAATTTATGCTGCTTGTCTTTACTGAGAGAGTGTCTTTCCCAACAGAATTAAGAAACCCTCTTGATCTGGGTCATTTTACTACAGTATTACGGCACAGTACTCAAGTAATATAAGATCTTAGCTATAAAAGAATTAACTAAATCCAAGTATTCAGAAATAAATCCTCTAAGAAAACTATTGTTCAACTAAGTGGCCAAATTGGGAGATAGGTTTATGGAGGTGGAGGGAGAGACGGACCACAGTCAAAAAGAAGGGGTTGGAGAAGCCTCAAATTTGATTCAGCACATTCAAATTCAGTTAATACAACAAAGAAGTCAAAACCATACCAAACCCAGAAAAATCCACATCTTATCTCCAGACAGAGTTTTTCTTGCACGTAAGCTGCACAGTTAGTACAAGTGGCTGCTGATACTCTAATTATGCATTATGACCAACACTAAGCTCAGTAACCACTACAGACTAAGGAGCTTTCATTTAGCACATTAGGATTTCTGCTTCTTTTATGTAAGAGGGAAAACTGGGGGAAGGAGTTGTTTGATTTTATTTCTTTTTAATGGCATCAAAATATGACACAGATTTAGACAGAAAATTTGCCTGTCTTCTTTCCAACTTTCCAATTCTTCAAGCATTTACATACGTAATTTTCTCCTACTCACTTATCTGGTACTATCCATATTGCCATTTACTCTGATTTCTTAGCTGTTAGCACAGGAATTGCTAAGTTTGGGAGAGTTTGAGAGAGGAATTGAGTTTGGGAAATAAGTGAAAAAAGTCAAGATCTGGGATCCAACCACCCATTGCTGAATTCAATAGCAATTGTATGTTTGCAACTAATGCAGTCAGGCACGTGCCTACCTGAGCACTGGTAAGCACTATAATACCAATTCCACATTTTCATTAATCTAAATAATAAATTTTAAACACATAACATCATATTCCATTTGAAACAATGTCTGCCTTGTTATCTCAATGAAAATCATATTGCACTCTGATGCAGAAAGAGGTGATCTGGTCCAAAGCCCACTAATATCAATGAAGGAATTGTGTATTTTCCTCATACATGTCTGTGGTCATTTCACTACTCAAGATTTTTAATTAGTATTTGCCTTTTTCCATGTTCTATGGGGTAATACAGAAAACCTGATTTTTCACAGGTCAAGTAGAGCTCTGAGTTACACATACCAAATTCCCATTGAGGTGAATTGTTTTTTTTTTCTGAGAATCATTCTATTTTTGGCAGAAGAAAACAGCTAAAAATACATTTTGTATAGCAGTAAGTTGCTAAACTTCCTAAGACTATAAAAATCAACCAACTTACAAAGTGCTATTGATTTTCAATAAAACAATTCTAAAGGTGGCCGTTCTACCATATTAATATATTTTCAGTATACTACTACTGCAAGTGATGCCGTTGTTATTATCCACATTACTATATTAAGGGATTAAATCGTTACACCTGTATATAAACTAACAGATAAGATTGTGTTTGTGAGAAATGACAACTGATGTTAAGGCACTTGATAACCAATGAAAAAGAATGAGTATTAAATGCTTTTGGCTTATCTGTACCCTCAGGTTTTAAGATGTTGTGGTACTGTCATCTGGGAACACTGCCACACAAAGATCTATTACACTTGCAATACTCTCTTATTCTTCCTACCACAAGGGCAGAAAATCTCCTCAAGTTAATGAAAGGACTCCCAGTGAGTTTAGTTGTAACTGGACTGATCCTGTAAACCTTAGTTACTGAAGCATTAAAATGCACAAGATTGATATTATAGGTTGATAAGAATATACAAAATGTTAGCAAATAAACAGGTTTTACAGAAAAATGCATTGCTTCTAGGAGAAGGAAAGGTACCATTGGCTCCTGCAGGTCTCAGAGGAAACCCAGAATTTGAACGACATTAGAGAACTAATCTGAGAAAATGCCAGAAAAAATCCTAAGACAGAAAAATAAGCACAAGAAAGCACCAAGAAGTCTCCTGGTGAAATGGAAAGGCAGATATGTTCTGAAAATTCATTCTTGAATGAAAAGAAAATTCATTGTACATAGTTTCAGTTTTGAAAAAAACAATTACTTTAGACTAAAATACAGTTCGTTAAAAATTCCAGACTACCTTTGTTTCGTAGCACTACCCCAAAAGAAAAAAAAATATTTAAAAAACCACAACAAAACAAAGAACTAAAAACAAAACAAAAAATATTTGAAGAGCAAATTCAAGACCAATTACTTTTTCCGATTACTTTTTGTCATTGTTAATTTATTTGTTGATAGAGTCAAATTCCAATACAGGTAAACGTACCTGACTCAGTCATAGACTTTAGACATAAAAGGTGGAATATACGCCTAGTGGAATCAGAAGATCAGATACATTTTATTCCCTGTCTTATGTAAAATTAATTCAAATGAACACTATCTGCACATAGATTATCAGGGCCACTCAAATGAGGAAGATTAATATGTCAGGTTATATATTAATATATCAAGGCCAGCTAATTTTCAAAGAACAATATAATAAAGGTGACTATAACAATGAAGCAAAAAGATGAAGCTACCAGTCCCAACATCTCTGCTGTCATCTAGATGCTAGGAAGTGTAGCTGTCCAAGAGGCAGCCAAATAAGAAAGGGTAATCCCACACTCAGTGGAAAATGCATTGCCCACAGCAGGCAAAACAAGATGACTCATTGATACAGTTTAAAATTCTCAGCTTCCCTAGTGCTTTCATTTCAGAGTGGAGGTTATTTATACAGTTATTTTTTCTAGCATTACATATGGATAATGAGAATTCCTCTTACTTAACTGTACCTTTCAAAGGACAGAGAAGTAATTTTCTCACAAACACGCTGCAATAACTCTTTGGGCTGACATTTACTTTTTTTGATCTCAGTTGGCATGAACAACTGTGATTTTTAAACAACTTTTTGTTTTACTGGGCAGTGCACCAAGGATTCTGTCCAGAGAGGGACTTAGCAGCAAAAACCAGAACACCTACGTTCAGGCGCTTGGACCTGAAATGGAAATCAGACCCAATGGTGAATGTCTAGGCAAGGCACTTCAGAGCAGTTTCCAAAGCAACTGTCTCTCAGCAGGAAGCTCTGTGGACAAGCCAATAAGAAATGCTATGAGACAGATATAACAGAAGTCTTGAGCCTTTCTGGTGCACCTCGTTTGGTACTCAAGGGCATCTTGCCACTCTGGAATCACAACTCAAACTCTCCCTGGAAAAGCATGTCCCTTTCAAGTCCCTACTGTTAGAAATTATATTTTTTTCTCTTTCAAAACACACCTAGCAGAGGCGCTAAATTGAGACTACCACTCAACTATATTTCTGCTCAATTTTCTCCTTCTTCTTATGAGGTGTCAGTCCACGTTTCACCTCTAGAGAGTGCCATAATACTAAATAGCCTGGGGGAAAACCGACATTTCTTCTTACAGCATTAACCACTAGCCTACTAAATTGTGCTCTCATTTGCTGGTCTTTGTTTCTAATTATTTTCTATACGATGAGGCAGGAATATCCCATATTCACACTTGCAAAGAGAACATAAATTGGTTATTAGAAAAATATCCTGAAAGATAAGAAGAGATGGAATTCTGATGCTACCAGAGGTGATATTGAACTGATGTCAGTTCAGGTGGTTATGTACCGTGTTTGTAGACCAATGCTGAGCATCTGCACAGAGATAAATACTGTGGTACGTCTCTTATGAAGAGGTGTAGTGCCATTTCTCTTGGGATCACACTAAAAAATACTGAGCACCAATGGCAGACTAGAAAAACTCCATATCTGCTCAGCAAATTATATAAAGTTACTGAAAACACTGCATTTTCAACAGTGCTTAAAAAGAGAGACTGACATACTATGTTAAGTAATCTTGAGCCAGGCCATGCAGAGTGTGACTGGCATTTGGAAAACTCTTTGGACAGCGAGCTGATCTTGTCTGCACTTTACCCAACATTAATTCAGGATATAAAAAAGGGAAAATGAAGTAGAGTCTGTGAAACTATGACAATTTCCATTGTTTATATTCATAATGGCTGATAAAATTCCAAACCCTTGTTATTTCATGCTCAGACCTTTCATCAGTCATAGTAAAAATGTGCCATACCTCTGAAGTCTGTTTGTAGGACTAAAATTACAGGTTGGAAATTATATCTATACTTACAATACATGTGTTCATATTTATGCACACCATAAAGCCAAAAAGCTTAGACTGAAAAAGATAGAATTCTTCATGTCATTACTGCTGAGGCATATTAAAATAAAACGAGCGAACTCAAAGTATGTTACTGAATTTATCCATAAACTTCAAACTAGTTTATAGTGTATGTATAAAAAAAGACCTATGAAATATTATTTTTCTTTGTTATACAATAGTTTATCTCTGTTTAGCAATGTTATACACAGAGAGATGTACACTAAGGACATGCAAGTATGACTCACTGTGGCTTTTTTCCTCCCTCTATAAATATAGGTTTGTAAACTGAATTTAAGTAGGCCTTTTTTTTTTGTTCCACTTTCTTCTCAAAACAAAAGTCAAACACCACAGTAGTTTCTTTCCAAATAGGCATTCCCTTTTAACAATAAGATTTAGCAAAGATAAAAAATCCCTATTATTTAACAGAATATTAAAATGGCCTTGCTGAACTGGAATATGTATTTCCTAAACTGTGACTATTGTTATTGCTTTAAATATTCCAATTCAAATAGCATAGAAAACATGAAAAACCTTTACTCTTGAAAATTTCTGCAGAAAGCAAGGTTCCATGGAGAGTAGAATTGGATTCTGGAGCTTCCTTTTCATAGAGAATTCTTAAATTCATTCGCAGCTTTAATGAGGATTCCCTTAAATGTCACTGTCAGTTATCCACTAGATGCTTTTCTGAGATCAGTTTAAAGGCTTTACCTCAAATGCTTGAAAGGTTAGTCCTACGTTGTAGTTTTCTGACACTGTTATTTTCCACACACATTCCTTCATTGGTCTGTAGTCATCAGGATAATTGGGAGACTGGATCTGGCCTTCATTTTTGTGGATTTCACCTCCACAAATAGCTGATAAAAGCATAAAATTTTTATTGTCAATAATGACATTTTCTGTTCCCCGTGCCCAAACTGACATTTTATGCACCGCTCTTTAAAACTAATGATATTATTATGGAGAAGACTGTAGTAGTCTAACAAGGACAAATTCTTAAAAACACAATCCATTTAAACCACTATACATATTTCAGTTACAGAATATAATTCAGCACTTTTTATAGCTTTAATCATGTCTACAGTGTTCAAGAAAACTTTGGAATCATGGATAATCTGAATCAATATATTTTACAGGTTACATTTAAAAGGTCAAAATAATAAGATTTTACTTTTTGTTCACCTTTGAAATATACTGATTAAGCACTCAATTAATATTTAATAACCTTTACAGAGAGACAAATGAGACAGAAATCTCATATTTTATGATGATCTATGCATTTTAACCTACAATTTATCACTTCCAGCTTGCACTGAATTTGAAGAAACACCTAATATAGATAAAAAATATTTTCATGAAAAGTAAATGCACTTTTCGGGGTCCATACAGATAATCATGTAAAGATCTGCAAATATAAATTAAATCATACAGTTTATTACCATAGATTCAATATGTAAGAAAACAGGTTCTGTCTTAAACAGGTGAATGTTGACTTGCTAATACACTCAGTGGCTGAGAGTGTCTCTATTAAGTAATCCCCAAGTATATGGAAAACTTAAGTTGGATTTTAATGAAGAATAAATAGAAAATACTCAAATCTTTCTTTCAGTTAATTAAATGACTGGTTAAAAATGCTTATGAATATTAAATATTAGGAAGAAATTCTTTACTGTGAGAGTGGGGAGGCACTGGAACAGGTTGCCCAGAGAAGTTGTGGATGTCCCATCGCTGGAAGCGTTCAAGGTCAGGTTGGATGGGGCTTTGAGCAACCTGGTCTAGTGGGAGGTGTCCACTAGACCCCACTATGGCAGGGGGTTTAGAACCAGCTGATTTTTAAAGTCCCTTCCAACCCAAACCATTCTACGATTCTATGATTATCAGTGGTGTCCTTGGAAAAGGGGTCATCTGAAATCCAACCACAAGAAGAGCTTCAAAATGTCCCGTCTAGTAAATTAACATCTACTGTCTCTTTTAGTAATAAAATACTGATTTCATATTAGGTTATTTCTGACATTTTTATTTTTTAAAAAATATCTAAAGATATCTGGTTAATATTTTTCCTCCATAATCAAGTAATTTTTAATGCTGTAAGAGGCTTACCTTCATAAATTGCTGCAAAACCTTTCCCAACCCAGTTGCTGCTGCTGCGGAACTCGATCCACATCCTGCTGTCGGAGGATGCGAGGACTTCTGGCAGTTTGTCACCACAAAACCTGCCTAAAAACATGCAACCAGTAACTGCTTTTCTGCCACCTCTGAAGCCAAACGCTGCAAACATTTATAGAAGTGTTTAACATTATAAACAAGAGTAGTAAGACAAACTCAGTGGAATTATTCACATGCTTATGATTAAGCACAGGTGTTTCTGCAGATCAGGACCTAATACACAAAGATTTTATTATAAAGCTTTCAGTACTTCTTTTCATTGCAGTCAGACTCACAAGTCAAAGTACAAAACTTTAGGGGAATTAAGTAGAAAAATGATTGTTGTAGGCTGTTTCTATACATACAAACCCAGGCATTTTGGAAGGGGAAAGCAAGTACTAATCTTAAGGGAGGAATGTAATCTAGGTCACAGCAATACCTACCACTAATTGTGTCTAAGGACCAAAGAGATTTAAAAACTAACATCCAAAAGACCCTACACTATATTATCCTCTTAAATTCAGCCTAGGTAGGTGAAATTTCCGTTTATCTAGGTGACAGAGAAAGCAATAGGAGAAAAGGGTATTTACTGTCTGGTCTTAATTCCTTCTTCTTTCTTTTCCTTTTAAGGCCAAGAAAACAGGCATGCCGTTAAAAAGCTATCTGTTGTACTTGCTTCCTTCTCCTTCTTTTTTTTGCTGTTTTTAAATTGTGGCTGTTAGGATGTTAAAAAAGTTCTAGTCTTCATTCTAAAACAACAACCAAACCAACCCAACAAGTCGGAGACATTCATGCTTCCTATGGTCTGAAATCCCCAGTTTCAGTCATAGGAGATCACAGGATGTCAAACCGACCCTCTGGATTGGGCAGTGTCATTTCTGGATGTGAAATCTTCACAACAGCCCTCTGAAATAAGAAAAGGATGCCTGTAGCTTCCTGCATATTAGTTGCATCTCTAAGACTTAATTCATTATTGCTTTGTATGTCTTTTCTCTGCAAGAGCAGGGAAAGACAGGCAAAGAAGAAAAAAAAGTACTCTTCTACTCATCATTTTAAAAGTACAGGAAGACAACTAATAGGTACAACTCTACAGTGGATGCTCTCAACAACAGTGCATGTGCTCATTATGTACTCTATGGATTTCCCATCACGAACTCTCCAGATTTGTCTGTATACTATTTCCCTATTTCTGTGAACAAAATTATGGCAAATTCATATTTTAATACCCACAAACAGAGCAAAAAGTTGCACATTTTGTAGTTTTCATCTTTCCACACATGAAGCTGAATATCAGTTGGCTGCAATGAAAGGAAGCCTTGAGGCTTGAAGTCAAATAAATGACTTTTTGAAGCCAGAAAGCGTTTTTTCCTATCCCCAGGTTTAGATACATTCTAGACACCTAAAACCAAAGAGGTCTGTTCTCAGTTCAACAGCAGACAAGTTCACTGAACTAAATGAGTGTGGTAACTATGGACAGTGCAGCATTCAACAGTTGCATACCAAGCAGAGGTGATTTTCTCCAATAGCCATCTCTTACTTCAATATAATCATACCAACAAAGACTGCTCTTGTAAAGGTCCATGGTGGTGAAGTTTAAAACAATCTGCAATTAGAGGAAAACATCTAGTTAAATCACATGGGATTAATACTAGAAAATGATCACAACAACATTCTGTGACACGATTCCAACTGCTTAGACACTTAATTAACCTCTCCTCAATTATTTCTTATAGTGAGTAGAAGTTTTTTGGGAACATTAAAAGTTTTTTTATTTAATCTTACATATTTGAGCAAATTCAAGGCAGACTATTCACATATAATTGCTTACAGGGAGCTTTTCACTGAGAAATAAAAATTTGAGAATGTTAATAAGGTAAAATAATGTTCTAATATAATTTTAAGTATGTTATTTGATGATTCTCCTGCCAATTGCTCTCCCATTACATTCTGACTATAATCACTACTGACAGTGTTAAAAAAAAAATTCTCTTTTTATTTTGGTTTGTGTTTCCTTCTACTACTGTTTCAACAAGACAGTTTACTTTGAGAGAAGTTAAATATTGACAATGGTAGATAGTAATGCTGAAAGCAAGATCACTAAAATAAATGGTACTCAGCCCCTTAATGACTCTTAATGAAAATATAGTAAAGCATTTTATACAGAAGTCTGAGTTCTGTACATTTCTGGAACTTCTGAATTTGGACTCCCAATTTTACACCTGTAAATAGGCATATTTTCAATACATAATATCAGGACTACCATAGACCATTACATTATCCCACTTTTGTTTAGAAACACTAATCCTAAACTGCCATAAACTCACACTTTTAAGACAGGAGTAGGATTCATTCTGGATCACAGGATGACACAATAGGTGCAGTTTGGACCCTGACTGACAGGGACAGTCATTGCATCATGTCCTGCAATTTCAGGCCCAAACAAGCAGATTAAAAATCATTCATATTTTGTACTATAAAATAATTTCCAATTCGTACCCTTTCATTGGATTTAGGTGCATTTGAAGAAAGAATTCATCTTCTAAATCAGTTCCTCAGTGTAGATTAATAAATATTTCAACCTAACTAAAAATCTTCTTTATTCACATATTAGTACAGAAGTGGTTTTATTTTTGGCTTTGATCCTAGGAACTCATAATCACAATCTGCTATTATAAAGCAAACATGAATTGCTGCACAGTAGCAAATACCTCACACTGCAAAAATATATCTCCATGGCAGCCTATGAAGCAGCTGTGAGTGTCATTTGAAAGGAGAGGTATTTACCCTTACTCCAGCTGCAAGGAAGAAACGTAACACCATAACTGGAACAATAGGCTGAGATAGTCAGACGGGATGGTTTACTTCCATCTCCTCCAAAGGCACCATGTGTCTCTCTAACCACAACATGGTACAGTATTAAACCAGAAACGAGGAACTTTTTCAGACTGTTTAATTTTAAAAAGACAAAACCTAATTTAAAGATAACATAAAGCTCAGTGGCTTGGGTGTGGAGTTGGTAGAGAGTCACAGTAAAGCTCTTCTCCAAATAATGCAAAATGGAGATAATCTTTCATAACAAAACACAAAGGCTAGCAGAGGTTCTGCTTTCACTTAAGTTCCACAAAAAATAAATAAGTACATCCATACAAGCAATTACATTCTCAAAACTCTCTTCTATTTTCAGTGGAGAGTGGGAAACTTTCTGACAATCTTAAAAGCTGTATCTTCCCCATCCCCTAGGGCTGACAATACCGACTGTTTGGGTAGAAAACCAAGCTCACAGGTGATTCTATTCAGCTTTCGCCTTTACCATGCCATGGGAAACAGAAAACATCTGTAAGGCTACACATAAAACCCAACAGCCAGAAGTCCTGTACAGTGAAGCACATTATGCTGGCAGCCACAGCTTTGTGGGATGAAGGTATGGGACATGAAGCACGCCAAGGACTATCAGGACAGCACTGAATAAATGAATACCTGTTCTGATGGTTAAGTACAGCCAAACATTTATATCCACAGGCTGCGACCACATCCAAAAAGCCTGCAAAAGGGTTGCTTAAACAGCAGTCTGCCTCTAGCTCTGTGTTCTCCATGGGAACATCCTGTAAGCAGCTTTGGTACATTTTTAGTGTAGCAGATGCAACAAATATAGCCTGCCCTCTCTCTTTTGGCCCCTTTCGTCTGTCATTTTAGGGCCACAAAAGGAGACAATAATTTATTCTCAGATCTGTATGCCATGAATGCCTGCTTCAAGGTTAGTCTGATACTTTGGAAATATATTTAGATAATATTAACTCGTGTCCAGGCTGCCACTGACACTCTGAATCATAAAGACCTGTAACAATTAATAGCCATTAAAATATAATGTAGGCTTCCTTCCTGAGATCAGAGATGAAAATGGACTAATCTGAAATCAGACACAATTGCTATGCAATCCTGTCCTGGTTTGAGGTAAAACAGAACCCATTTTCTTTCCAGTAATTTTAGTTTGCATCTAAGCTTCTTCTAACTAACTAAACTCTCTGAAATTAACAGCCTATTTTACAGACACTGTCTGTTTCCAGAGATTGATAAAATATGATTCTTTCTAATTTATGCCAAGGAATGGTATGCAGAGAGTCCCTTGCTTATACTTATTACTATAACACCCAAGGTCAGCTGACTTTGCATTTGCCCTGTTGGAGAGTTGGAAGCAGAAAACCATAAAGGGGTTGCACCTGTGGGGAGGAGCAGACAGAACAGGTGACCCCAAACTGACTAATAGGGTATTCCATCCCATCTGCCTCATGCTTAGTATAGAAGCTGAGGGATTAAAAGGTCAGCCGTCTTTCCTCAATAGCCAATGTCAGAGGAGGACTCTGTCTGTTTGTCTGACTTTCATTCCAATCCATCTGTTCCTGAATCCAGGTACGAAATCTAGTTCCCATCCATCACTGAGTCCAGTCTGAGACTTTCTTAGTGCCTTCTGGTGATGTGATCATTCAATCCAGGTACCGAGCTACATCTCTCTTCAGATGGCTCTCATTTTCCCCTTGCCAGTTTTCCATCAGGGCCTTGGTGGAGAATTATATTTTTTTTAATTTTGCAAAAAGAATGGGTTTGTTTGCAATGTTACTAAGGAAATTAACAGAAATTCTTCAATGCCATACTACTCAGTTTCCAGATTACTGCACTGTTTACCTAAAACCAGCATGCATTAAAGCATTAAGTGATCCTCTCAGCCAGCATTCACTATGTTACTGTCATGTTTCTTTAAGTCTAACTGCAGCACCTCCTGTTTCAACTTCCCTGTCTTATTTCCTGGATGCAGAGTTCCCATGCCATTCCTTCCCAGAAAAGGAACCTCACAACCCACCTTTTTGCTCTGCCTATTGTTACACCTCTCAAACACCTACTAGCTTATGTGCACCTTTCCCAGATGCCTAACCCACAGGGCATTTTGTCTTTACTATTCAGGCACCCCTTCAGGGACATGTCCTGAAGAAATAAATGAACAAATGTATGGTCCTTTGCAAAACTACCTACTCTACTATGTTATTCTCCATGAGAAAAATGCAGATCTGGCTAAAAGTACAATCATTGATATAGTTTCCTCTGCGTCAGTTTTCTATTATGTTTCCAAGTGCTACCTGAATCTACCTCTGAGGGTGGCAGACGTCTCTCATTCATAACACAATTCTATCTGTCCTTTGCTGACTGTTTCTTTTTCAACCTGTCCTTCAAATACAGAGGCCTCATCAACTACAGAATTTTTGTTCTTCCCCTCATCTCGTCCACTTTGCAGTTCAGATTCCTTCTAAACTCTTACCTTCTTTTTTTTCCTGAGTTTCTCAGATCATAGGTAAGTACCTCTGTATCTAGCTGTACTACTTGAAAACCCTACTGCCCTCAACAGTCTCCTTGTCCTTTTCCACCATTACCCATCTCACCCCAGCTGTACAATCAGAGGGCTTCACCAGGGGGAGCCTTTTTCTCTACCCAGATGAGATGCAGACAGCTGGGTTAGAAAAGGTCAGGCTACCTTCCACAGCTGCTTAAGCTAACCCAGCTGGCTCTATTAGAAGCAAGTTATGGAAGCCCTATGAAGCCTATGAAACCCTATGAAGCTCAGCTGTGTAGAGCCTGGAGGTCTCTAACCAGACTAGCCACAAGTTTTCCATTTTTCATGACACAGATGAAACATCAGATTTCTCCGTTTTCTGTTTGGAAATTTGCCTTTTTCCATCCTTAGTTGCCAGGATACAGTTGGGAAAAGAATGGTTTTACTTAGGTGTGATCATGTCATTGTTTCAAAGGGCAGCTATCTAAATGGAAACCATTAAAATTTAATGAGCCTCCTCAATGGCCCCCTTTTTTGAAACTACATGAAATAACCTTCACAGCCTTTTCTCACTCTGACATGCCAAGGTATTTGATGATACAGCAATTCCTTCACATTGACCAGAATTCATAGGCAGAACCCCCAATCTGTCACAGCGTGATTTCTGGTCGGGAACCAAACAAGTATAAATGTATTTAAGATTCTTATTTACAATTCTGCAAAGTATTAAATAGAGCTACAGACAAGGCAGAGCTTGTTCACAGGGACAGGATGGCTCAAAGTCTTCACAGGAAAAACAATCAATGGGTATTTGTCAGCACAATTAAGGAATTATTGATTACACTCCAGAATCAATTATGCTACTGCAGGGAGAATATATCATATCTCCTACTGCCTGGGATAAGAAAGCACAAAATACATTGCAAACACTAGGTAACACTAAGTTTTCTGCAGATGGCATTTTTTTCCCATATCAACCAAGGATTTATCTGTTCTGTGTTATCATTAATGTAAAATGTTAATGAAAATTGGAAAGTAATGTAACTTATTTGAAAAGGCAGATTCAAGAAAAACAACACTTGAACTGTTACAACTCCTTATGCCAAACAAAAGTTCTACACACCAGAAGGCAGGATTTCACCCTGATAGAGGGCATACAATATTACTAACACCATTTGCCCCCAGAAATTTTTCTCTGTATAGATATATTTTGTACAACTGTTTACCATACAGTCTTAAATCTCGAGAGAAAGTAAAAGGTAAATGAACTGCTTTGATTTAGTAATAGAGAAGCATACATTTTAGGTTGGGCTGGCAATTTGTGATGCCTATCAATAGAAGGAATACTGCAACTAGTGCATACCACTGCAGTACTATCCTTCATTGAATTTCCTGCCATCAAAGATCAGAAGTGTCTGTACTTGCAGAAATCAGCACGGATAGAATAGAAGTCCTCTAAGCTATGCTAAAACAGCACAATGTTAAATCTCAATAAATAAGAGACAAGAGCTAGACAATCTGGACTGATGCTTTTTCAGTTTATTTTTAGGTGACTAAAGTGCTCACTGACGTTTCAGAACATGATGTGATACACTTATACATACTCTAACCTCCACACAACATTCCTGAGATCTATCAGGGTCAAAGCAGCAAACAAAGAAACAAAAATATAAATATATTTTTATTTTCCCCTCATAACTTGAATAGTATCATTATTTACAGAGAAAATTTGGGATTAAGCATAATATGTGTCCAAGGTACTGTGATATATGTGTTAGTTAAGATTTAGACCTCGCTTCTGCTATTCATATCCAAGTACTTGCTGTAAGTAGTATGGTCCTTTGTATGGTCCTTTCTATGATTCTAGACAATATCCTATGGGAAAGAGCACTGACAAAACAGGCTTTTTGACATTAGCACAAATATCATTTTCTTTGTTCTTGCTGAAGTATATGGAGACTATGAGAGCTGGAGGTCAGAACAGTGCTCTACAGACATAACTTGTCATGTCAAATTTCAATTAAAAAATTCTGCTTAGTCTTTTTCCCCACCTGGGGAGGGAGAACTTCAAGACAGGGACTTTCCCCCATTAAGCTTTTCTACAGTGTAATACACCTTCAGTGGTGGTTACAATCTCAAGACATAATGGTATTACAAATATATTACAATTACATTAACATCTGCAGATAGGCTTACACAAAGTTGGAGGATGTTATGAATACTTAAGCATGAGCATTTTCTAACTCATATATTGATATTGTTTTCAAAAGGCAATAATAATTGTAGATGAACTCTACAATTTTTTAATGTTTTAACTGAGGAACAGAAAAGAAACCTAAACCATTTTGGTTGTTTTCACAACAGTGTCTAAGAAGCAACACAAACAGTGGAGACATAAAATTACCTATCTAGATTAATTTGCATCTTTTGCACAAACCTTCTCTTATTCATCTGTTTTCATTTGTTTTTCCCTGCCAACCTGCAGAGCCACCCACGCCCTCCCAGCACAGAGTGTGTTTATTTTTCCTCCTGTCTCTGGCTCCTGCCCAGAGGAGGGTGAGCGCTTTCCAAATAAGTTTGCTTTCATCCCCCACAGTGGCAAATGCTGTTACAGCTCCTCAGGATCTATTAGCATACCAAGAACTCATACTCTTGGTGTCTACCAGAACCATGACCTGAAAGAAACTTGGAATAAAGTAATCCAATCAGGAGAAAACTGTGTCCAGTATGGAGTGGGAAACCACTGACAAAACTGACTGAAATATCTGGGGGCAAATGCTGGGTTTTCCTCTTTGGACTCTCCAGTACTGAGGCTGACGTTACATTCTATATTTCAATCTTCAGGCTGTATTTGCTTAATATCAGCCACTGCTTCTTGTAAAGCCACTTACATCCTTTTATTTTCCTGCATATTTTGTCTCGGGTGAAACTTCCCATTTTTCCCTCTATCCTTATTTATTTTGAGGAAGGCTAATATTTGAGCCAATTATTTAAAACAAGATTCAGCTAGCACATTTTGAAACCATACATGAGAAGAACAGGTTTTGCTTTCACTAGGATGGCACACTTCCCTCCCTGAATTGTTTTCAGCAAGCCTACTTCCCCTGCCCCCGCCTTTTTCCGCTAAAGTTGATGCTCAGAAAATAAAACTGTATGCACTAAAACCAATAGTAGGGAATACCTACAATTTCTTTACCCCACATTAATAGTATTTCACTTTAGAAACATTTCATTCAACATACTAAGATCTTCCGTCGGCAGAGCCCAGCTATCAGCCTCACACAGCTCAGTCAGCTCACGTGAGACGGTGCTGGAGAAGAGACAATGCAGGAGCCTGAAATACCTTCCACCTTTACACTGAACCACCAACTGGACTGGAAGCCAGTTTTAAAGGGATTTCATGATGCAAACATGTAGCAGATTGACATCATGCCTTCATTTAACATGAACAGCCACCAAATAGATGATGTGATTCTAATGCCACAGACCAGAGTCAAGTCAAGCACATAGTTCATGGTCCCATTTTTCATGGCACACCATTGGTTTCAATTATTATTTAAACTTTAAACTTAAATGAAAAGCTAATGAAATGAAACATCCTATTTTGAAAATAGTATCTCTCTTTTGTTGAGGAAATGTTAAAATACCTTCTCCCCTGGGGTTACAGAGATTCTCCATATGCAGTGTGTGTAGGAAGGATAACCATTTGGAAATCCTGGAGAAGAAAAGTTGCCTGTAGATTCCTGCAGTGTTTCTCCACAAGCTGAAAGAAACAAAATAGAGTAAAAATATAAAATTAATAGAGAAAAATGTATCTTTCCAGTATCTACTCAGAATATATTTAACTCACTGCAGATGCAGAATGGAAAACACACTAGTTTTTTTATGATTTATTCAAAACAATGATTTTAAGCCAGCCTGACATTCATTCTATTTTACACAGGATGTTTTTATTCCATGAACTATTTCACTTGTGTGCTGTCTGCTGACATAACCAAAATTACAGCAGTCTTTAAAATGTCATTGCTGTCAATCAACTGCAAAATTACACATATAACTTTACTTTGGTGAAAAAAATAGTTAGCCACACCCTTAGACACATCCTTTAAGAACTAAAACAAAAGTAAAACAAAAGCTGGCACAGCATGATTGGCACTACACTGGAATTGCGTCAGTGGTTTCATTTAATTTAGTACTTCGCCCACATAAGAGACCCTTCCAACCCAAACTGTTCTATGATTCTATGAGAGATTTATCTGACCTAAACTCACTCATTTATATTGGTATAGAAAACTAAATCATATATTCAACAAAACCTCTTGCAACGGTGATTTGTAGAGATATGAGTAATAAAGCAAAGCAAATGTAAAATCCTAAAATACCAAAGGCTTTTATATTCTTTATTATTGAAGCTTTTAGCACCCATATCTCACCTGTCAATCATGCTATGAGCTGCTGATGGACTGGTTAATAATTCTTCACACTAAAATACAGAATTGGAAGCTCCTGCCTTTCTCCGCTAATAAAACTGATTCTGGTAGGTGTCACACCTCAGTCCGTCATCTTTTTTGACCTTGTTCAGTTTTTTTCACCTACCAATTTTGCAGGTGTGATACAAAAGATGTGAATTTGAGAATATTATCCCATGACTGACAGTGTAATCAAATCTGCAGGGCTTTCAAATTACAGTGCTACCACTGCCAGCAGGTGAACTACTGTATCATCAAAATCTCAATGAATTATAAATGATCTGGAAAATCTTTAAATGAAAGGGGACAAAGGAAGAGATTGTTTATGACAAAGACAGACAACACAGCTGTACAGGCTGTCTTGTTAAAATGCATCTAAAATATAATCTGACAACTACACTCTAATATCAGGCATGAGCTACATTCAAAGCATAAAATATCCTCTCTGACATAAAAATGGTTCTTGTGATGAGGAGAGAAAAGAAAGATTGGTTCAGCCCCCTCAAAATTTAATGGCTAAAGTCACCTTCACCATGTCCTTTAGGAATGAAACAGAAAAAAAAATTCTTTTACTCCCCTTATTTAAAAAATGTGGCTTTATCTTTAAAAAAATGCAGGCAGCCACGGGAAATGACACATACAAAAAGGGTATTCAGTGTTAAATAATTATTTCTGTACAAAGCCTTTTCAGTGAAAAGGCTATATCCATAATTAACCACAATTCATTTTTAACACAGCAATGAATGCAAACTTAAATAAACTGCAGAATACTGTACTGGGTTCCTCCAGCGCTAGGGAACTGTATCGTAGCTTACAATGCATACATAAGCGCTTAAGAGAAGGCCAAGAGTAAAATGGTAGTCTAGTACAGGAGCAGAGGAAAGCAGAGCCCAAAGAGGAGACACTCTGCACAGCAGACACACGCGCAACTCTCGAGATCCATGAGGATCAAGTACTCTGCTCACCTCTTTCAGAACCCTCTCTTGTTCCTCCTCCCATGCATGGTTTTGTTGAGACTACACTGCATCTGCATACGCTTATAAAGCGTAAAACCATATTTCAAACTTTATCACATTTTCTGTTTGCTCTAGCTATAACTATTTCACCAGCGCCACAGCTACTATGGAAGCCTTGAGCAGATTACACAATGAGAGACAGGGAATGCTGTTTGTCCAATCTTTTCTGCTCATGTTGCATTTTATTCAATTAACTGTAACTTCAACTCCCAAATACTGTGAAGTCATGCAATGCACACACCCACATAATGTGAAGTATGTAAGCAAATAAAATGCTATCAAGTGTGTGGGACTTTTGAGATATCAGTCCCAATGTAGCCCTGCAATTACTAAGAGGGGAGGAGGAAGATCTTCGCGTAACTACCCCTTATTCTATTGAAGTCCCTAAATTACACTTATAAAAATA
This sequence comes from Arenaria interpres, assembly GCA_013399435.1. NCBI lineage: Eukaryota > Metazoa > Chordata > Aves > Charadriiformes > Scolopacidae > Arenaria > Arenaria interpres. The sequence goes on from VXAK01006080.1 coordinate 27,350, forward strand.
AACACACATCAATGATTTAAGCATAATAGTTTTACATTTTTGAAAACATTGCAGAATTTTTCTCTCTTATAAAGTGTGCAGGTTTATTTTCTCCAGAATCTTAATACCACTCCATGCTCCTTACACAGAAATTGTATCTGGCCTTAAAACTATGGATTTTAGGTTGCAAAAGGTGCCATAAAACATTTTCTTTTTCTAGGAATTATAGAATAAAGCCAGTTAATACAACAATTTAACTTATATCCATATTAAATGCCTGGGAGCTCTCTACAAAATCTAAATTTTCATAACATTGAATTTAAGGGAAACATAAGAAAAATTGTAATTGGATCACTTCTACTAAGAATTAAAAAAATTTGAATTTATGAAATATGTTTGGGATTTACATTTTTCACAATAATTACCATTTAATTTAAAATTTCTGGTTACTCAAGGGAAGTATAACAAGAACAGCTTATACCAACCAATAGTTGAATTAATTATCTATGGGATCTGAGTTCCAGGCTGGCTTCCAGAACCGCTACAGACAGGGTGATAGTTGGATATTTCATGTTTAAAAGCACATTCCTCTGCAGTGGGTCAGTGGTAATTGAAGCAGTTAAAATTCTATCACTAGAGAATGTAAAGGTTTTCTCTTTAATTGGACTTTGGCAACTACAGCATTAGTTATTAGACATATGAAACGGTATATTATAAACATTTTACTATGTGACGGTCCATTAGTAATGGAGTCCACTTTGAGAAAGAAATGTAGAAAGAAAATGAGTGGTAAGGGCCATTAATTTAAATTACTTAAGAACTAATTTCATGTCAGGAAAAATTGATTACAACTTCAGTCTTATACACCTCTGCTTTATAAAGCATTTGTACTTTTTTATTTCATTGCTAACCATTAACATTGCTAGTGTTTTCTCTGTTGGAGTTGGTGGTTTTTTCCCTCCCAAATGTCATGTCTTATAGCAATTTTACTAGGCTAGACCACTTGCAGAAATCCCACTTTAGGTCTCCACACACATACTCCAACCAAAACAACAATCTCCCTGTTTTACAGCTCCATCTACTTCACAGCTTGAGAAGGTTAGACTTCTGATAAACCTTTCTGTGGTAAGGAAAGAGAAACTATTTTTTGCTTCTCTTTGTAAAGATTAGCAATGGGTGCAGGCAGTAGGTGTATTACATGCTTATACAAAGCAATTTCTACCAGTGAACTCTGCAGAATTGTTTAATTACACACCTTGTGTATAACACCTCTCTGGGCTGGCCTATGCACATGGTCAAGTTCCATTAAGGATTATAGTGAAATCTGCAAATGACAAAGCCCAGATCTCGAAGACTTAGGGAACTGATGCTCATTCCTTTGTCCATAGCACCAGCAAATACATACTCTCACATATGGCTAATTTAGGCTTACCCTTTTCCAGAAAGAATTAAGATCTTTAATACTTCTTACTTATACCCAAGTCTGCACATCTGTACATATATGGCATATATAGCTACTACAGAGTCCTAAATATACCTGGTGCTGATAACATACTTGTTAAAGCAAATCTTAAATCAGTTTAGTACAACTCAATGTCTTACTGTTGACTTGACTCCCCTTTATAGTTATAGGGAAACAGTCTTAATCTAAAAACCTTAATCCTCCTTATGTAGTGAATAAAGGCTGACTTTTGAACTTGAATACTCTTTTTCAATCTAATAGAGATGGGAGCAAGTTAAGCCTGAGAAACAGCAAGGACAGCACAAAATAGAGCCGGTCTAGGTATCCTTAATCTGTTCTCTCCCACACATACTGTCATAGACCCTGACAATTTGTAAATTCGCTGAACTTCTTCCATCCAAAGTTTCTTCCTCTGACCAGCCTTCTCCTGCTAGTCTGAGCCTCCTTTCCCATTCCACTGTACCCACTTATTTCTCATCCTCTCTTTCTGCCTAATAGTATCCTTCTCCATTATTTCCCTTTCTTAGTCTCTTGCTCCTATAAAACTATATATACGTTTTAAGTCAACTACAATTTCTATATAGAACTATAAACCTGTATTGACATTTTAGTAGCTACACCAGAAAAAAAGTATTCCATTATTCTGTTAGTCTGAAAAACACTGTAATCATTCCAGCCTTGAAGTTCAAAATCTGTTCTCAAATGCCAAGACAGTAAGAGAAAGTTCAAAATAAGATTGGCAAAGGAATGACCCTCAGCTTAATTGCGTGCTTTCTCCTTATTATTCTATCATGTAACAATGTATCTCAGTATTAAAATGTAAGAGATCCCTATCAGCATTTGTGTTTTCCTTTGACAAAAATCTTAAGAAAACGTTAAAAACAAATCAAAATTACTGTTGCTAGGTTGTTGAGTCCTGGCACTTACTCAGCTGATGGAAGACAGGTTATCAAATCTCATGTCTTGGCTTCACTAAGTTCAAAAATGCTTCTCAGTCACTAAGCCTGTTTCTGAATAATGACCCTGAATATCCTGACCAGCTAAAACAACCCAGGAGGTTCAGCTGCCTCACTGTTGTGATGATCAACTATATTCTTCAGCAGCCCTGAGCTCAGCTTCATGTTCATGGGCCCCAAAAAATGCAGCAAGTTTTTGGACCAGAAACTCTTTGCAGGAATAGCTAGAACTCCAAACAAAACATGGGCAATACCACAAAATCCTTTGTCAAAAAAGTGTGCATCTCTGGAAAACACTGATTTAAGATATTGTTTTCTGTATTTTTATTGTATTACATTTGAGGCAACAAAATGAACACATGAAAAAATGCAGATGTTAATTATGTTAGAAATATTCACTGCTGTTTTATCATGAGCAGACATCACGATTAACATCTTTTGTCTGAAACAGGAAATACAGCACACCTTGAAAAACAACAGTGTCGGAAATCTTATTGCCATATTCTATGATGGTCACATTATCCTCGTTATAAAACTCAAAGTTTAATGTTTGCATTTTCAGTCTCACTATTTGCTGAAAAATTTATTAGATCACAACTAGACCAACTTTCTTTATTGGATGTTGCTTTCTTTATTGGATGCTTAAGCTTGTATTGTGTTATTCAGTTATGCAGCTCCTATTAAAAATATTAACTGCAAAAAATAGCACGTAAAATAATATGCTATTTAAAATTCATAGCTAAACTTTCTGCCTTTTTCTCTCTCCTAAAACTTGCTTTCTTTTATGGACTGGCTCAGCAAAGTAAGGCTAGAAAACCAATGCCTCTTATCCCAAAGTTTGCCAAAACAAAGCACCAGAAAAGGAGCATGATCCTCCAACCAACATTCATTTTTATTATCCCTCCAAAGAGTGTTCACCAGTGCTGCAAAAAATTTGTCTGCACACACTACTACTGAAAAACCATGGGTTTACAATACTGTGAAAGTAACTTTTAACAAGACTTTTAAGACACTGAAAGAAATGATATCTCAGCATTACACATTTTCATGAGTTATATGAAAAGGATGTTTGCCCTGAACAACTATTTGAATGTTAGCTCAAAAAACACATTGTGCCTTTTTCAGTTGACTGAAAGCACATGGTAGACTATTTTATACACACCTAGCAGCCTAGGTTATAATTTTTTTTTAAATTTTTTTTTCTTTTTTAAGTCAACCTGATAATAAAATACTAGCTGCTTTCACAGTGGTTTTGGTTCTATAGTCTATTTCTGTCTCCAAAATTTGTCTTTTATCAAAATATATACATGTTTCTCTCTGTTTATGAAATCTTTTCTCTCTGTATACTCTTATATTAGAAATAACGTCGCCAAGAAGAATGCCATTATTCAGGTACTTGCTGTACCAAAAGAAAAGAATAAAAATTATTCCACAAGGAATAGTTGTTAAAGAAAATAAGTTAAAGTGGTTTCTCCTCTGGTAGGCCCAGAAACACTGTGCATGCTCTAAGTATATAGAAGATTATGACTCGATGTACTTACAGCACAGAGGAAAAGTATATTTCAGCTGTACAGTGTACATCAAATGTGTATCAGATCCCCCAGATCTTCAGTAGATCCCACTGCTGTTGTTACAAATCTGAAGCAGCTCTACCCCTTCAGTCCTGATCCCTCTTTTTAGTCCTTTTGTATTGATTGGGTTGTAACAAGTACCAAATTAACTGACTTAAAGCTGTTGCTGAGACTTCATCAATTCCCATGAGGAACAGGAGGGCTGTAAAACCAATGTGGCACAGAGCTGGTATGTCTAGCCTCCCACACGGACCTTGTTGGCAAATTCTGGCTGAAAGATGTCTCTTCTGAACTGCTTCAGTTCACACCAGCAGCTAAAATTGATCTCAGCTATAACTAGAGCAAGGAAAGTAAAACCTTTTGCTTTGAGATTTCCAACACTTTGCCAGCATTTAGAGAACTAGCACAACAGAGCAACCACAGGGTTGACTCTGGCTTACTCCAGCCTTGCTACTTGTCTCCGAGACAGACAGCAAGTCTACCCCAACCGTGTTTTGAGATAAAACATTAATATATATTGAAATTCTAGGATGCTAGAATTAGGCAGAAGTTATTAAAATACTAAAGGTAACTGTTACAACTGTATAAAGTTTGTAATAAGATCTAACCAGTTCACCCATAAGAGTATCGTGTTCAGAGCTGATTGCAATAATTTAATTTGCTCATTCTGCACTCTGCTTGAAATAAAAAACAGACTCCAGTCAATATGCAAACTAGAAGTGATATTAAACATCATCTTTTTTTTCTAGTCATTGAACAGCTAAGGAAAATAAAGACTGAAATGTCATGAAATTAAGTGTTGGTTCATACAGTTTATCTTTCCTTAAGTGTTTTGCATTCCAGAGACCTTACCTATAAGATTTCTTTTATGATTCAATTCTTGAACTGCTTACGCCAGCTGCCAACATGCAAACAGACTACTGTGCAGCTGACTCAAAAGTTTTATCATTCCTCTTAAACAGCAAGTCAAACAGTTACTAGCGTGTGTTTTTTGTTTGTGGTGCAATACCTGGACATCTATACAGCTTTCTTGCCTGTGCAATATCTCCTTTACTTAGACGAGTACGCTGGCCAATGGCAGGTCGTATACCATTATCATCACGGGAAGGGAGAATGGTATCCAGAAACATGCCCCTAAAAAAAATAAAAATAAAAATAGACCCCAAAAAACCCTATCAGGTTTCTGTCATAAAACTGTCTGACTTTTATGAATGTATAATACCATTTTGTAAACTTATGTTTGGCATAATTAAAAGGGTAAAATGCACAACTTTAAATACAGAAAACATGTCATAAAAATTCCTCAGGTTGGCAAAATTTATGCAAAGTTATATTTCTGTTAAGTAACAGGAGGGAAAGCTCTTACTACTATTTAAACTACACAGGAAAAAGGCACTGTTGTTAAGCTCTTGCTATATTGAAGAAAGCTAATTACAAAATTATACAGATATATATAAAATAAACCCTATCACGAAATTCTTAATCACAAAGTTCCTATTTCTAAAAAAGTTTTCAAGGGAAGCCTGATTTACACAGGTAAGAGCAGGTGAAGTCAGGCTCACTTGCCAATCATTCTTCCATCAGGCTTTATAATATATCTAACTTTACTCTAGTCACTGCTGCTTTTGAAACATAAATGCTTACTTGCCAACCTCTGCTTGCTTTACAATGAAATATATCAACTTACCATACGTGATTTTAATAACATTTACCCTACATGACTAGATGAAGGACACTTGCTCCAAATATGGTTTTATTCAAGATTTCCCAAATTTTCAATATTATGCAAAATATTTTGGTAGTCTCAAATTTTAAGAGTAAGGTACAAAACTAAGTTCTGTTATCATGTTACAGAATTTAAAAATCTCTTGAATCCCACAGAATGGAAGTTAACAGATAATTATGTTTCTGCATTCTCTTGTTCTTTAATTTTTTTATAATCTCTTGCATATTTGTAGGCTTTTATAGAAGAGCAAAACTGGCATTTTCAGGCATAGTGTAGGTCCAAAAATTAATGCACAGTAAGGATCTTCACAGTCAGGAATAGTGTTTAGAAATACAGATTGGTTTTTAAATTATAATAAATGAACCAATTTGAGCATTGCAGATACGTGCTGCTCTCTTTACCCAGTCAGATTTCTTGTGGCATCACTAGAAATTTTGCTAAAAAATAGAATTATCTCAGTATGTTACCTTAATCTAAACAGTGAAATAAACTACTTATGGCATTATTCAGTTTCTAGAAATAAGGTACATTATTCTTTCCCAAAAAGTGTTTGTATCTATAAACTCAAATTTTATTTTACACTGATTTTTAGTACAACCTGAAACTGATGCTATTCATATTTTGAAAAATGTAAAATCAATACTCTCTTAAATGCCTTAGCAACACCTTAATAAGGGAGCGACCTGTAACAGTTTTAATACAACATGAAAAACATCATTATGTTTGACTAGAACTTTATGCTGGTTTGCAATTTCTGCTACTTATCCAGGTAAGTAAAGTCTAACAGAAACAGCTTGCAGTACGCCACACTGAACATGACTCATACTTTCAAGATAAATCAGTGCAAATCAATACATGACCTCAAGGGTTTGCTGGTTGTTTTTTAAACAGTATGAAGTAACAACTTCTTGTACCTTAGGGCAGGGCATGCCTACTCATGGCACAATCAGTTTTTGCCAGCTTGGAAAGTGGTGAGATCAGGGCCTACAAATCAAATTATCTTGATGTTGTCATTGCCCTAGGACTCTGGGGGATTCCAGCTCGTTAAATTAGTCTATTTTATATAATTTCTTATAATCTCTTCCTTAAGGTAATATACCCGTAACTGCATTTAGTGATGTGACTAATATCAACTCATTTCCATCCTCTTCCAGGGGTGAACTATGTGTATGCTGAATACATCCCTTGGTAGGATTTTTTTTTTTTTTTTTTTTTTAAAATAATATATTTTATATAGAAAAGAACAAGCTTA
>VXAK01006080.1:34323-54154 GCA_013399435.1 Arenaria interpres
AGAGAAGAACAAGCTTAAGAAATTTGCAAAGGTTGTTGAGATTTCTGGTGGTCTTCAGTTTACTTCAGACTCTCAGACTGCCTAGTATTTTTTCCTTAAAATGCACAAATTGAACAACAACAAGATAAGCACATAACTTTTCAAACTAGCATGTTTTTGTCGGGTTTTTTTTGAGGTTTCATTTAATTTGCATTATTCTGATATTTCTAGAGAGTGATTAGCTGAACTGTGACTTGGTATGAAATACAACAAGACACTGTGTGAAAGGCTCCTTCTTCCCTTATTCTCCAGAGCAGCGTTGGCCTATGGAAACAGCTCATTGTATAACTCCCCACATCCGGCAGAGTTTCAGAGCGAGCCTCACATGAGTTACTACAGAATTGGGAATGGAACAGCCTGCAACAGGCCAGAGAAAAAACAGCAGAGCTCTTTAAACTCTTTATTATATGTTTGTACAGATTGTTGCTGTCATCAAAAACAATAGAGAAGAGTTTGCAGCCAGCCTCTGCTATGAATGGGTGACTGCAGTCCTTAGCAAAGGGTGTGGCTTGCATGGCAGATGTCCTAATACCATAACGTGTTCTACTCGCATAAGCCATAATTACTCAGACATTATGCATTGAATGAGATTTCTCTTTAAGAGAGATTATGTTACACATAAAATCCCTAACCATTTCACTCATTTGCTTTTTCTAAATTCAAAATTTTGTGGAAAGAAAAAGAAAGTGAGTATTGTATGAAATGATGTTTCTAGATTATCTTGTCTTAAAATCTAAAGTACTTAAGCAAGATCAAAAGGCTGCTTTGAAACTGAACAGAACCAAAATGTGTTTAAAAGTATAATTAAATTATTTTGACTTAAAATAAACAAGCTGTGTTTTGATTGCTGTAAAAATACTATATTGCAAGGGGGATATTAAGTGGTTTCAGAATACTTAAAAAAACATAGTTTTTAGCATTCACAGAGAGGAATAGAATTAAAAGTCAAAAGGTATAACCTGAGACTCCAACCTTGAGAAGGTGTTCCTGGCATAGTGCATAATGCTGTCAAAGTCATATGGTTCCCCAAGGGAGTTCACCTCTCCAGGTTCCATCTTCAAGAAGTTGTATTCCTGACCTGCAAATGATTGATAATTAGAGTTTCTTTAAGATTGTCATTTGTGAAGATAAAAGCCAAACAGGAAAAGAAAAACAACAAAGATCCTAACCTAATCACTCACTGACATTAATAAATCTTAACCATTTGAGAGTAACTGTGTGATTTTATTAACCAAGATGGCAAACGTCTTCTGAAACACACATCAAATTCCTTATTTGGCATTTAGAAAGACTGCTCTCATTCACCTAACCCACATAAAGCCCCACATATTATGTTGCACTTCATGTAGAATCCATAAATTTGCTGGCTTGGTTCTAAATTCCAGAAAGAAATTATTTTGACAGTAAAGAACCCAGAAGAACCCTCCTTGTTGAAGACTCATTAGACTGAATACTAAAGAGACTTTGCTTCATCAAAGGCAACTCGCTGAGCCCCCATGTAATATCAACACTACAAAGTCGCATTTTCAAGAGCCAGCTGTTGCAACTTAATGAAAGCAGCAGAGGAACAAAAGAATTAATACTTTATAATTGCAGACCAGAAGTTCTTTGTCTTAATTAGTGTATTAAGAGATGCAAAGCACCCCTTACTCCAATTCATATTCCCATTGATATCTACCAATAAAAATGAAGTGGCATTAACATTATTAACCAATGTAATTTGCATAATAAAACAAAACCCAAATGTCTTGGTGGTCTTGACTTCCTGATCCTGTTTGTGATACTCAAAATCATGCCACGCCACAAAAAGTGGTTTCAGCCAGAAACTAGAGAGACAACTAAAAGGAGAGAGTAGGAAGCTGAGAACAGCACTCCAGCTGAATTCCCCATCACAGAAAAAGCATAGGGAAAGAGCACTTATGACACCTACACAAGTCAATGACAGAGAGAGAACAGAAGGAAGGCTTGGATGAATGTGCCCTTTCAGGACTTCAGATGTTTGTGCTGCCAGTCATCTTCCAAGTCCTAGTTGAAGTGGCAAAGACTTATTGCATCTCAAATCTATTTTGTTTTAAAGCATCTCCTACAGGAACAGACAAATACTCCAAACTATCATTTGACAATTTCTAATTTCAACCCTTCTCAAGCGGAGAATTCCCTTAAGTTAAAATCAGTGTTTCATATTTATGAACACTGCAAATGAAACATACCTAGTTCCCTCCTATCCTGTCCACAGAACACAAGTGTAGGCACAACAGCTAGACTGACAAAGAGATGACAGTCACAGTTTAAAGTTCTCAGGTTTTTCAGGTGCTTTGTCTTGACAACTCCAAGGCCACTGGAGAAAGCTAGAAGCTCTGTAGGGAAATACTAATTTGGAAACCTTGGGAAGTTCCCATCTTTGTCACACATTCAAAGTCCCCAGCTTACTTTACAGGTCTAAACCTCCTGGGCAGCGAAAAAGTTATTGAGATGTTTCTACTTATCGTTCAGTAAAGATTACAAAAGAAAAGCCCTTTCTCCAGGACAGAAACATGTCGTTTTGAGGGCTTTAAGAACAATGGCTTCCTTCAAAGATTTTGAGCACGATTACTGTTTCTTTCCTTCAGGCCAAAACTATTTAATGGCTTGCTATTTGGCCAGATCTTTACCAAAGATTATATTTTAGTTTCAATATTTCATTTGAGATCAGTCTGTCTAAGAGGAATAGCAGGCATAAATACTCATTTCTGCTATTCAGTGTTCAGTTTTCAGAGTTGAGCAGATGAAGGAAACACCAGAAATAAACAGATTTTTCTTTCCCAAAATACATATCAGAACATCTCACCAGGTTGGATGTTTTCTCTAATGATGGTAACATGGTCATCACGGTCTGGTCGTGTATGTTCGTGCCAAAAACCTATCACGTGACCCAACTCATGGACAACTATGCCAAATTTATCACAGTTCTTGCCAATAGATATAGCCTGAGGACCGTTTCCCCTTCGACCCACATAAGAACAGCACCTGTAATTAAAACACAAACACAGGTGAAAGCTCTCTTGCATATCTCTACAAAACATATAGGATAAAATATGAGAAAATATTACATAAAATGAGAAAGTCAGATAAAATATGAGAAAGTATTACCTTAAAAAAAAACATCTGCAGAACAATGCACTATCTAATTTTTGAAGTCTCACAAACTCCATGTCTAGTGAATGACTTATTATTCAGAATAGCTAATAAAAGACACATGTATGTTTGGGTTTTTTTTTTTTAATTCAAGGTCTTCTTAAAAGATGATAGCTGCGGTCAACTGAATTGTAACTTGCGGCCTTGTATCTCAGAATGACATAGGAAATTCTTTCACCCAAAGAATCAATAAAAATAGAGTTGACCATCTTATCCATGCATATCACTGCTTTCTTGCCTATGCACACTCAAAAGGCATACAGAGGAAAGCAGAAAGAGTAAGTCAAGGTTTCTTCTGTGCCATACTTTTGTTGTGTGCCTTGACATCACTCACCAGACTCTTGGTCACTTAAGTTCTGATAGTTTGCTTTATTTTGACCTGAAAAGTCACCCTACTTCATTAGTTCCATCTATAAAGAGTGCAGAAATACAAAAGTTAAATAGTAGTACTTTAAAAGATTTACTTAACATGCAGTTTGAAATACAGAAGGAAAACATCCGGAATGATATGCGGAATCCTGTGATGCCACTGTGCAATCTCTCCTCATTTTCTGTTTCTCTGTCTGTTAGACCTTATAATGGCCTTTCAATATCTGAAGGGAGCCTATAGGAGAGCTGGAGAGGGACTCTTTGTCAGGAAGTGTAGTGACAGGACAAGGGGTAACAGTTTTAAATTGGAAGAGGGGAGATTTAGATTAGATACTAGAAAGAAATTCTTTCCTGTGAGGGTGGTGAGGCACTGGAACAGGTTGCCGAGGGAAGTCGCGGATGCCCCATCCCTGGAGGTGTTCAAGGCCAGGCTGGATGGGGCTTTGAGCAACCTGCGCTAGTGGGAGGTGTCCCTGCCCACGGCAGGGGAGTTGGAACTAGATGATCTTTAAGGTCCCTTCCAACCCAAACCATTCTATGATTCTATGGGTGATATACAATGTCATTTGCAAGAACGGTGTATTAGGAAGTTGAATGCTCTGGATACATGCGAACAGTTTTTTTTCTCACACTCATGTTTTCTTGTAATAGAAATCTTAGTTCCAGAAAGTCATAATTTCACAAGAAAAAACCTAACACAAACAATCCAAAAAAAACCCCACTTCACAACTGCTCTCATGTTTCATTCTTGTTCTGCTGAATTTCCATTATTCCACTGTAAATCTCTGACAGAACAGAGATGCCTTTTTTAGCATTCATACTCTCAACATTTATCTGAATTTTTTGCTTTTTTGGTTAGTCTGCTGACTATGCTAGCAGAAGGAGAGAAAGGATAATAAAGAAAAACCTACCAAAATGGAAGACAATTTAAAGTGTCATAAGCTGATTCTCTGTCACCTCTGAAGATCTTAAATATTTCAAGTCAGGATTATATTCCCTAATAAAAGCCTGATTTCCCATCTCTGCTCTGTAAATTCTTCAGTCTGTGAGGTGGAAATTGTACTGAGCAGATCACCTCCACCTTCTCCTTCCTCCCCCTCCTTTTTTAAAAACATGGTTTCTGCCAATGCTAGCATGGAGAATGATCCTATCCTTCACGAGCCTCTGTGGGCAATAAAGGAAGAGCGGCTATGGGAGCAATACTGATCCTGGACTAAACTCTACAGAAAACTCTTGCTTGTTTCTCCTTTTCAGGGTTTGTAGTGGCAAAGAGACTTTTCACTTTGGTTAGCAGGCCTGTTAGTTTTTCTTGGTTGATTTTCTTCATTGTTTGGTTTTTGGTTTTTTTTTATTGTCTAATACAACTAGAATTTTAAAATATGAATATTAGAGAAGTACAGTCATGGTATTTTAGCTTGCAATATGTGCTCTTAGTAAGCATATACTGATTTTGCAATGATGGTTAAAATCAATGATAAATATACCAAAAAAAATGATAGAAATATCCTAAAATTATAAAGGCTGCACAAGTTACTTTATAGAGGAAAATATTACTACAGCAGCCTAGGAAGGTTGTACCAAGAATTTTGAAACTATCTTGAAAATACTGTTGGAAAAGGATGTTGTTCACATTGCAATCATTCTTTGCCATCTCAATAGCTCCTCAAGTAAAAAGTTAACTCTTTTCTTCCTGTTTTGGGTAGTTCCAAGGATAGGAATGAATCACCTTTTTTAGGTCAAAGCACTGAATTAATCTCAGTGCTTCAGCTAGAGTTGTGCAATATCATGTTTAATTAATTTCTTAAGGTATATTCCTTTAACTGCTCTCTTCAAGGCAGGTAAATAAAAATAACAGCAATTTAGACTCCTTGCTATAATTCTCGGTCATTGTTAATGTTGCAGGTTTATGTACTACTGTTCCACACCACAGTAAAAGAAAATAAAGAACACCTGTGTATTGCTCTGTATATTTCCCTCGCTCTATATAAGCTGTATTAACACAAAATTAATATTTAAAATTTTTACAATATAGAAATATTATTATAAACACTGATATAAATGATAGTAATGGGAAAACTACCTTAAGATGTGCCCAACATAGGTGATAAAAAGGAGCAACAGATTGCAGAAAAAAAGATTAAAATGAAAATTTAGAGTAGTTACACACTTTTACCTCATGATTCCACAGTGGATTTCATCTTTGCACGTAACACTGACATGGTTTTGCTTAACATTTTTCAGACTGCATGTTTGCAGACTATTATATCTACATGTGACAATTAACACACTACAGATATTTTCAACATCATTGTTACCCACGTTTTTATCTTTCACTAATCACTCAACTATTTGAATATGTTTCTATTGTGCAATAAGGACATTACCGTAGTTCATACAATCTCTTATTTAGTCGTGCTCACCCTGGGGAGAAAAGTGTTTGGATCTTCAAGAAGATTCTGCTTTTTTTTTTTCTTTAACGTCCTACACAGCGTTATTTACGGTCCCAACCAATTAGAGTGGGAGTGCTAGTGGACACACTTTGTACTCTGAGCCAAAGGTAGTAGAATTTGCAGCAGCTCTTCATTCTCATAAAAGTTCATTCATTTAAAAAGCCATTAGAGACCTTCTATCCTCAGTATAGAACTCCCTATTTGCTGTCATAGGCACTAAATTTATTTTAATTTAGTAAATAAATTTATCAAACACAGTTCCCAGGTCCCAGACTTCAAATCTTTTATGAAACATTGTTCCTTGTCTTTGAATTCTTTGAAGTAAGGACTAATATCTGGCATTTGCCTTGGCAGTCTACAGGAAGCCATGGTAGAAAACACAAGAATCAATCAGACGAAGTAATCAGCACTCTGTGAAAGCATGTCACCATTTCCATATTAAGTGAACTTAATAAGCTAGGGCTTCCTACCTATGTTAAGGTCACATACATCATTCTGGTAATTAAGCTATACTAACCTTAACTTGTGCAAAGAGATAAAATGCACTGAGAATGCTTGATGGTTGTTTTAAAAATAGAAAAGCATAAAATGCATGCAATCTATGAAAACTCATATTACAGATTATTAAATATTAACAAAATTCCACTGATTCTTTCACAATTCGGTTTGGAAGGGACCTCTGGAGGCCTCGAGTTCAACTTTTTGCTCAAAGCAGTGTCAGATATGAAGTCAGAAGTTCAGGTCTTTACCCAGTTGGGTCTTGAAAACCTCCAAGGATGGAGACAGTACAGCCTTTCTGAATGACCTGCTCCAATGCTTGGCTTTTCACACTTTGAAAAACTTACGCCTTATATCCAGTCTGATTCTCATGTTCTTCAGTTTATGTCTGTTGCCTTGTGTTCTCCCATCAAGCACCACCATGAAGAGCCTTGCTCCCTCTTCTTGTTGCCCTCCCCTTAGGAGCTGTGGGCTAATGCTGGGTTCCCCGAAGATGCCTCTTCTCCAATCAAGCTAACCCTGGACCCTCAGGATCTTCTCATAGGGGCAAGTGTTCCAGCTCCCAAGCACCTCCGCACAAGGCTCAAGTCCTTCCAGATTATTAATATATTTCTTGTACTGGAGGTCCACAACTGGATATAGAGTCTCTCTGTAACCTGGCAAGTGCCAAGCAGTGAGGGATAACCCCTTCCTGTGAGCCACAAGCTGCGCTTCTGTTCACACAGCCCTGGAAGCTGTTAGCTGCCTTAGTTTTCAGGGTCTACAGCCAGCTTTTGTCCAGCTCACTGTTTAATTGCCTTCTCCACAGAGCTGCTCCCCAACCGGGTGGTGCCCAGCCCATCTTGTTCTTCTTTTGCAGGTGCAGAGCTTTGCATTTGTCCTTGTTGAACTTCATAAGGTTCCTGCTGGTCAGTTCCTTCTGCCTACCTGAGTCTCTCTAGGTGCCGGCTCTACCATTGAGCCTATCATCTGGTCGCCCCAAACTTGGTGTCATCTGCAAACTTCATGAGAGCACACACTGTCATCTCTTCGTGGGTCACTGATAAAGATTTTAAAAGGGACAGGTCCCTGTGATAATGCACTTTCAGTCATAGTCTGAGTCCAAGCCATTAGCCACAACCCTACAAGCCCAACGACACAATCAATTTTAACCTATCTAGTTTTTCATTCATCTATAATCCTGCAGAATACACCTTGAAGATTCAACACATGTAAACACATTTGTTTAAATCCTGCAATTTAATTCATAATTCAAAGCCTTTATGGTCTGAATGCAACACAAGACGGCAGTGCAAAAGATTGATGAGAATAAAGTTAGGATAACCACACATAATTATGAAAAGGTAGAACAAATCCTTTAGTTTAAAACAGTTTAAACACTTCTGCTGAGTCTTCATTATTAACACTGTATGGAAACTCTACAGAGAAAAATTGCAATGCAGAACTAAAGAACATTAATCAATATTTATAGTTGAAAGCAAATCAATGGGTTTTTAAGACTGTAGGTTGTAGACTCCTTAATACAATTTCAATAGTTGCTTATGTTATTGACTTCATGTACATTACATGCTTCAACTAACAAAGACTTATTTGGTGGCTCAAAAATTTCCATAGATTTTCAATATAATTTTTGCACAGTGGCAATTCAGAGACAAATAGAGAAAAAGGAAAAAGTGAAAAATAATAAATAATTATTCTAAATATTACTGTCTATGGTGTCTCCATCTCTGCTTTTATTGACGCTATTCACAACAAGGGCAGAAGAATAAAGCAAGAATTTAACTACACTGTGTCTCTTCCTGCCCTTTTTACTTCATTTGGACCAAAAGAGGGTTTAGCCCTTTAAGGTTGTGCACTATAACTTGAAAAAGTCAGACAATAGCTGTGCAATAATAGCAGAAGAACAAAATGGCTAGTGTAACATATTAAGTTATGAGTACAGTTTGCTTCTATAAGAAAATAAGGTAAATACTTAATTAACAAATTTACTGAATACAATTAACAATACCAAAAACTTGATTTTTTTCTCAAAAACAAAGGTGCTTAAATCACATCTAAATTTTTTTAGTGGTATTTTATAAATCAGAAGAATTCTTAGGTTTTTTCAAAATTAATTTGACATTTTACTGCTGTAGTCATAGCGGTTGGGCAATATCAAATGTGTATAGTGACTTTAGGTACTTCATCTGACACATTTAAAAGATGTATTCTTTTCAGAAGAAAAAATTAACTGAAATTTTTTTACATAGTATTCCTCTAGGCTGTCTAACACTGGACACCTGAAACTCAACACACTGAGAGTTATTTTTTTAATTCTGGTCTGCTCCTAAAAGCAAGCAGCCAGATGAGTATGGTAATTCCCTTACACTGGTTACTTGATACACAAATGTATTGAGTGTTTCTTTACATGTCAAGAAGAATTAGAACTAACACCAAGTCTTAAAATAACAGCAGCAGTGGACACTCATACAGGGTTACTAAGATTTGCTAGGTTGAGTGTCAAGTCAAGCCAACCAGATTCATCCGAGTCTGATCACTTCAACAATTGCATGAGTCAAAGGGTAATGAAAACTAAAATAATTAAATAAATCCACAAAGGAAATTAATTGGTAATATCATGAGTTTGACCCCAGGTGTATTTGGCAAAAGGCCAAGACCTCTCTCTGTTGTATGAGCAACTGTCATGCCAAATAAACTGAGTCAGCTGGCAGCCTTTAAAGCTTCTCATCTCTTTAATCTTTATTGCACCACATAGTAGTTTTAGGTAGTAACTATTTATGAATCTCCAATTCCATTTAATCACTTAACTGATCAATGATGGCGAGCAAAGAAAAACAAATGACAGAGAGAAAGTGAAATGACTGGAATAATACACTCATTCTTTTAAGTAATATAGCTACTGTCAAAAATGTTCTTTAATTAACATGGAGAATTAGGTGGGGTTAATGTTGCACTTGTTTAAAAAGCTGCACTCTTCAGAACTTGATAATATAAAAATTCTCAAAAATTTCAACATCAACTTGCCATGGCACAGACTGTATGAAGTTGTGGATGAAAAATTACAGAACTTCATAAACATACTAGGACTGTTTACAGTCACCACAAAGCAAGAGAAAGAAATTCACAAAATTCATGAACAAAATCTCACTTAAGACATAGATGGTTTTTTTTTCTTGGTGAAAAAACACCTCTTTCAAACACAAATATAACTTGTTCTATACAAAGGAGTTATTGGCTATGACCTGGCTTGATGAATTTTCTTATTGCCAGAGATCAATTTAGTTGTAGTTACAAATTGTTCTGATTGACTGTCCTAAGAGGACCTGTTGCAATGGCAGAAGGCTTCTACTGCTTCTTCACCTGCTGAATGGAGATGACCATCCCAATATTACAAAGAAGAGCCAGCTGAGTCCATTCGTCAGTTAGCAGCTGCCTATCCCATTGTGTTAACATAAATCACCCCGCATTCAGTTTATGTGTATACCCTGTTTTTCAGACTATGGCAGCTGGTCACCTGCACCTTGGTTACACCCACCCATCCTGCAGGCCACGCCACAAGCAGCAGAGAAAGCTGCGTCAACTGCTGTGGGCAGGAAGAGTGCCAGCTGCTAGACTTAATGATCACCTGAAAGCATGAGTCAGCTCTAATGCCACAGGTTATTTAGTACAACTCTGAACTTCTTCTCATTCCATAAAAGTGATTGAGCATCTTTTATAACATGTAACCCTTCTCAAAGCTGAAGAATGCTGCAAAAGTGTACCTTGGGCAATGATCTTTAACCAACTTTAAGAACTTCCCTGTAATGCCTATTTAATATACTAGCAAGTTCAAAAAACATTAAAACATTCAGAAGCTGTTCAATGTACAATGTTTGGAGAAGCACATGAAAAAGATCTGATTTTCCTGTACCTCAGACAGCTCTTTGTCAAATACCTATAAAAGAGGCTATAGCAGTGATTGTTAGTAAGTCATCTAAAGTTTGTCACAAAAAGTACTTCAGTCTTCTGGTGGAACAAAAATTGCTACAGTCAGATCAAAGGCATGCTGAGATGCCAGAACAATATGATTAATCGTTATTTTTTGTCTCACTATGTAAAAAGAAGCTTGATCTTGTACTCAGTAATATTTATTAAGAGCACGTGACTAGATGCCACTCCAGTTTGCTGACCCCCTTTCTGGCTTTGCACACAGAGAAGTATACTGACTGTCATCAGGCACTTCCTATCTGACAGGAAGAAACATAAGAATAGAGAAGCAGTAGTGAACAAAGAGTGTTTTGAGTCTGTTTACAGATTTGAGTTTTACTTGCCCTAGTCAACTAGCTGCATAAATATTTGCTGCTATAGATATTAATGCCAATGCACACTGTTTTGGTAGAAGAATCATAAACACTAACATCTTAATGCTATATACTTATTCTCATATCTGCAGCTAATGGGTTCAAATAACTACCAGCAATTACAAAATTTCTAACTACTGAGTGCTTCAGCTGTACTAAGAAAAAATCTTTCAATAATTAACTGTTCTCAGAGTAAATAATAAACAAGACATGATGACAAATAATTATAGTTTGAGACTGCAACAGATGAAATTATTCTGATGGGAAGGAGGGATCCAGCTGTAAAGCTTCTGAAATTTTTCCACACAAGCTTCCCATAAGCCAACTAGAGAACCCTGATACAAAGCAGAGTATAAGGCTGGTTGGAATATTATATGAAGCAAAGATAGAGAAGATGCTCTTTAAACTTGCAGTCTGAGAAAAGACTGCTAAATGCCATGAAGACAAGCCTGGAATTGATAGCAACTTTAGCAGATTAGAGAAGACATTTGAAAAGGGAAATACAGCATTATTTGGTGTCCTGAGATGTGCAAAACATGGCATATGTTGGAACCAGTGACAGAGTATCACTGCTGTGGAAAGAACTCTGGTTCTTATTCAGAGTCACATCCTAAGTGACCATGAGATAAATGTGGCAGCTGTTGAGAAACAGGAAGGCATCATGCTTAGGTACTTAAGTAGAAGGAGAGACTACAAGACATATTAATTACCTCTAGCATTGGCTCAGCAAAAGTAATGCTTCATCTGGACAAACATGCCCTAGTTTTTGGTCCTCAGTTTCAAGAAAGATGTGGACTAGTTGAAAAGAATCTCAAAGAGAATAACAATGTGATCAAAGGCCTAGAAAATACCACTTATCAGGAAAGATTAAATGAATTAGGGATTTTCTAGCCTAGAAGAAAATAGAACCGAGGGTGGACATAGTAACAGTCTCAAAGTACATAATAGATTCCTTCAAAAAAGAAAGAGAAATAATTTATTTTCTATGGCCATGGTGAACAGGAAAAAACGTTAATGTATTTTAATTGCAGCAAGAAATACCTGTCATAGCTATGAACAATAATACTGCCCCAGGCTTCCTACATTTCTTATATTAAGAACACTGAAGTAATCATTTCCTAGTAGGCTGTGAAGTATTCATTTTTTCAGATTTTTAGAAGCAAGATAGACAAGCATATATCAGCAATGACTTAGGTATAGCTGTTTCTGTCTTAAGAATACATTGAACATCTGAGATCCCCTGCAGTCCTATCAGTCTAAGATAATCAAAACTTGTCTCTTGTTCATTGCAGATATATAAACTCTCAATATTAGGAAGGTCATGTATCTCTGATAACCAGCTGCTATATTTCAAATAAAGCAATTTCATCACTGCCCTTCTGGGATGAACTTCCCATCATCTGCTGCAAGAAGTAATGCATTATGCTCTTTCAAAAGATCCCTAATGTTTACAAAGGCTCAATAACACTTCGCTTGCTAGTGTGCTAATGCTGGTATCTGAGACATTTGTAGATACTGCCACCTGAATTTCCACATATATGACTGTATCTGCTTTCTGTTTCATTAAATGTTTTAATTATGTTTTGACTGTGCTCTTTCTCCAATAAAGTCTCCTTCACCTGTGAATGTTAGCTGCCAAAGCACTGCAAACAATAATGACACAATGTGCTAACAAACCAACACAGCAGGGTGCTATGGGAAAGAACTGAGATTAATTTCAATGTGACTGGCCATGTAGCAGAAAATGTTTGCAGATGGTTTGGTGTCACTTTTGTTTTAGCTCTTTCCATAGAAAATCCTGCATCAGCACTGTATGCTGGTAGTCAGTGCATAGTGGTCCCTGTTCACCCAGAGAAGGTATTTTCTTATTTTTCTGGCTCTTTCTGAAATGCCTTATGGATTCAGGACCATTCATTCAACTGCCTGTTCTGACTGTTTTTTTCATCACTGGTGGACTGTTCACAGACACAGTCTTCCCTGTTTTTATTTTAAACTTATTACAGCCTTTATAAATTATTTGTAATTTGTAAACTGCCCACCAATAAAACAACATTAACTGTAAAGGATAATTGTGACTTTGAATGTAGATACTGAGTATATTCTAATCTTCTGGTTTGAACTGGTTATAATCCAGCCTTCATGCTAAAGTGACTTGATCCCATGAAGCATCAACCAGCCTAACAAAGTGCTTTGGCTGGAGAGATTTTCTCTCTTTTGGCTTTGAGTACTTTGAAATTATAGAATTTACTTTTCACAAAACCAAGATCTCTGTAGATATCACCATGTTCCTCTTTCTAAAGTGCCTGAGACCATTCATATCTTTCACATCCTTCTGTTTCAATTCACATTGCTTTCTAGCTCTGTGAGCACAGGGAACCATCATGATTGTTCTTTGCTTCCCATTTCTCTTCCAGCTGTATGCCAGTATCCCTGAATCCTATTTTATGGGTTGCATTGTTAACTAAAATGATAGGCATGCTGGGTCAGAACAAAAGTCCTTTCATTTGGCACTGTTTCTAACAGGGGTCTACAGCAGACCTGCGGGAGCACAAGAACACAACAGGCAAGTTCACAGGTGCTCCTGCAGAATAAGCTCCCTGACCGTAAGGATCTGTGGCTCAGAGACCTTCCAAGGCAAAGGTGATGCCTTTCTTAAAATAGCCTAGGAATGGGTTTTATTGTATTGTCCTATGCCTTAAGAAGAATGTCAGGAGTAATTTAAACAGATAAGTCTACATGTAATTTTATGGGCTATAATTAAGTACATTCAGGTTTATTCCTACAGTTCAAAGAGGTCCCAAAACTTCTTTTCACAACCCTATCCCATCAAAATTCAAAAGTAGGCATGACAGTATTCATTGATCAGGAAGTCAGCAAGACAGAGCTGTTCACTGTGGAACCTACAAACCAAACAGGAGGTGACTATTGGAAGTACAGTATTTCCAAAGGTAGTGAGCACTCTTTGCAGAAAATGAACATGGTGCACTCAGAAAGTTCCCTGACCACTATACAAAATTAAGAACTCAGAATGGAATAGATAACAAACATAGCTGACTGAAGCATTTGTGAGCAGAAAGATCTGAAGATGTAACACAGTGATAAATGGAAAGTTGCACTAATGTGTAATAAAACCTGTTTTCTTCACTTTTAGATGTCAGTGATCTGGAAGAAGGAATTTGCAAAATGGTCATGAATTTGGTCATTAAACAAATTTGGGCAAGGTCTAACAACAGAAGAGTTAAAATTACGATTAACAACAATTAAGCTGGAAAAAGAATATGGGATAGGTGTCCATACATAATTCAGCAGTAAGCATGTGACATGGAGAAAGCTAAGAATAAACAAATGATGATCCTGAAATACCTTTAGAACAATACATATAAATATCAAAAGCATGACAGAAAGCCAAATATAAAAGCCTCACATCTGTGTATATATAGCAAGATCATTTTATCTAGAAATAGACAAAAGAGGGATAACTTCAAAAAGTTACTATACATACTGCTTTCAATGAAGCTAAAGCCAAGCAGAACACATGTATCATTTAAATGCAGTAGCTATCCATTTTCCTGTGGAGTAGTTATTCACGTGTAACTGCAAAGCTTACAAATATGGCCAAACATTGAAAGCACAGGTGTCTGTTACTATACATACACACTTACCCACATGGTCTGTATGTAAAAACAATATAACTTTCTTCGTCACTTCGTTCAATAAATGTAACGCATGTGTACTTTTCCCAGTGCCGCATAGCCTGTTTGAACATGGCGCGCTGGGTGCCTGGAAGAATAGTTGTATGAGATGAAATAAGAGATTTTTCTAACTGTGTCTTGTTCCTTAGAATCAGATTTTAATACTAGGAATATAGGCCTGGAAGGAGTCACTGCATCATGAAGTCCTGTGTCCCAGTAGACCCATGTACTTCCAGACTCCAATTAAAGGGATACTCAGACCATCAGCTCATCATAACACATCTGCCTGCAAAGGGATCAATACTGCCTGACATAAACAAACATAAAACCTACAATAAAAAGCACAACTATGTTACACTAGAGGAACACAGCAGAAGAAATACAGTGTTGCTTATGTATATGCATTAGCATAATATTTGCTAAGCAATTTCCCAGATGAAATTATCAAGTGAACCACATTGGGGGAAAAAAAGAAAGAAAAAAAAATACTGAGAAATCCTGGATCCTAGCTATCTAGCCAGAAGAAAAAAAAAAAAAAAAAAAAAATCCATCTTGCAGACTTTTGCAAAGATGCATGCTACAGCACAAGATAACTTTTTAAAAAATAATTTAAAAATCCTTTTTAAAAATTAAACCCAGTAAAACCTCAAAGTTCATAAAAACAGCAAGTTCAAATCACGTCAGGATCCTAAAAATTAAAGGTTATTTCATCCCATCTTGCCCTTTTCTTTTAACGTTAAGCAATATTTGCCAAGCTTTAGAATTTATCTTTCATTATGAAAAAGGTAAAGTGTTTAACATGATATGCTTTCATTTAGTTTACTACTATTATTTCAGAAGATGGTAATCCTAAAGCAAAGGTCACATTCAGTATAGTACTATGTAAATACCCAAAGTAAAAGTTTGACTCTAGCTGTCAGTTTGAAAGGAATTACTCTGGTTTCTCCATACACATATGTGTACAATGTGTGAGCATTTGTGTGTTGCTTTTGGTTTCCTGAATTACCGTGCACAATAAATAAGATGTTATTACATATCTTTTCCCATCCACCTTTGCTTTTCTCCCTGCCTTTTTGTTCTAAATTACTTCTTACATCCACATAGATATTGATCTATTTATATTTTTCAGGGATAACAAATGTTTCAAAATTTTTCTACAGTTTTCTACTAAGAGTTCTGTATTTTCTGAAGTCAGTCTTTCTTCTTGTCATATATAATATCTGTGTGTGAAAACCAAACTGAGGAATTAAAAAATACATTTGAGTCAGTCTGTTGAGTGAAATCAATTTAGCAGAATACATCACACCAGTTAAATAAGTTACGTTTTTGTGCTAAACATCCTGCACTTTTTAAAAAATAGATTTCACGACATTCTGTTGCTTAGGCTCTTGAAAACAAACATGCAACAAGAAATATTAGGCAAAGAAAAAGAGTCTTTCCTTTCAAAACTATAGTTATACATTTTTATTACGTAGCTTGCCTTTGGGAACAATTTTTTTTGAAGTATGAGTAATATTTCAGAACAGACATACTTCAGGCCTGATCCAACAGAAACCCTTCTATTGCCTTCCACAGTATGACTTGAGTTAAAAAAATAAAAAAAAAAAAAAGCAATTAAAAAAATTCATATTCCTCCTCCCCATATAAACCACAAAGCTTACCAGTGAAATTTCCACCTATTACATATGGAATGACACCCCCTGGCCATATTCTTTCTGTTCGTGATGTAGCAGCTCTGGGAAATCGGTTTTTCTCGGTTTTCCCTGAGAATTTTACAGTAGTTCTTCCTTTAGATGTATTATTTTGCTCAAAACCTGTAATGATAATTAAAACATTGAATGATATCACACAGAAAAAAAAGAACAATTGTTTTCCAGAAGGTCAAATTCAGATTATTTCTTTATGCCCTTTAAAAGTAGGCCATTGCTGTTATGCAACAGCCTATCCTTACTTAGTTTCCTAGAAATGCTTATGATGAAGAATCTAATCTTCATTTTTCACACGTATCTACACTAACAATTCTCACATATATTTATCAGCTTGGAGGCAAATGGAATAATTTCAACTATATTTTCTCATTTAATTTAAAAAAAAAAAATTAAACTTCCTGTGTATTTATTTTTTAAAAAAATGAATTGGGATTTGTCTAGCAAAGAAGGAAAGACTTTCGACAGACCCAAAGCATTCACTGTCCTTTTCATTTTTATTTCAAGATCTGGAAAAATCAAGTGCATGACTATCCTTGAAGTATTGGACAGAAAGAAACCCTTAAAGTACTAGATTGTCTTTTATCATGAGAAATTGCAAGGGGGAAAATAGATAAATTATTTGTAAAGTTGTATATACATGGATAAAGTCAGAGAGGTCATTTCTGCCTCCAGTCTCCATCACCTGTAGCTATTACCAGTAGATACATTTTCAGAGGAAAACGTGACTGTTGTTTTGACTGTTTTCAGAGACATCACACGTATCCCGTTACAGACAAATCTTCCCTACATCAGCTGAAACTTACTGTGACAACAGAAGAGGATAATGATAGTTAGAGAAGGACTTACACACCATAACAGGTGCTTCCCCTGAAGCAGTTTGTAAGTTAGCCTGCACATCAGGGCAGCTGATTAAAACAGATCACTTGAAAGGCAGTCAACAAATCCTACTCAGTGGGCTTAAAGTCTTATTCCTCATTGAAGAGTACACCCTCCTTATGTGAGTATCCGCTGTGATACCAACTCCACTTAAGTGTTAATGGCCATGTCAGAATCAGGGATGATTCCAGGGCAGGATCATAGTAGGGTATCTCAGCATAGTCCCAGGGCTGGGAGAGCAGCAGAAGGAAGAGAGGGAAGCTACAGCACAAGGCAGGGAGAAAGCTCTTGATGTACAGGAAGACAAACCTGCCTTTGTAAAAACTAACATATACTTAAATTATATCAGAAATTATCTAGAAAATTTCAGGGTTTAAAAAAACCGCTCAGGCAAAGCAAATAACTGTAACTAAATAAGTGTGTAAATGAGAATTACATAACAGTCTACAACACAGATAGAAACTTTAGAGAAAAACTACTGTTATACTTAATATGTAGTTATTAATGAACATATCATGTGTTAATATAGATGTTTTACCATTCAAAATTCTTTTTATCAACATTCTTTTGAACTAGAAGAAATTTATGCCAAGTTGCATGCAAAACACGATAGGCATTTATGCGATACTAAAATGGTAATTCTTTTATAAAGAATGAAGAAAATATACCACAGCACATTTGCAAAGGCAGTTACTGTGCTCTGGTTAATCTCACAAGATATGCAGTGATGCATCTAGACAACGTGGTGTGATTTCAATGGAGTTTCACGTATTTTATTTTTTGAGGTTGAGGTTTTATTATAATAAAGTGACGTCTCCTTCCACCAAATATGGTGAGTAAACTCAAGCAGTATTAATACCAATTCCACTTACACTCAGCAACTCCACTTGCTGAATTCAACCACTTTCATACTGACAAAAGTATGATTAGTATAAAAATGTGTTTGTTCAATGCAACACATTGTAAATGCTTCAAACACTGTATGAATCATCATGTCCCAACTGGATCCAGAAAAAAAAAAAAAAAAAAAATAGCAGCTATGCATCATAACCCACTTGTACTGAAAATACATGGTATTGATATCAGTTGAACTGATAACTAAACACAGCCATACAAAAAGCCGAAGGACCTTTTAATATGAGATTTAAAACTACATATTTTTAGCTTCCAGGTTTGATGTTAGAAATAGACCTCTAAGAGAATGTAACAATAAACTAATGTCTTCATGACTATTCTTGCACTATTTATTTTATAGCTTGTTTATGCTAATAGTAATACAGAAAAGCTTTAAAGTGTTAAAGTATTATTATCATTAATGTTCATGATACATTATCACATCAGGCAACCTGCTAATTTAAACAGTGAAAATACCAGAGCCAAATCTTCTTATCCTGTCTATAAGCTGATAGAGGGCACCTCGTTTTTTTGACATCCCATGCTCTCCGAAGCCACCTTTAGAAAGAAAAGAAAAAAAAAAAAAGGAAATTTTACAGATGTTACAAACATGGAATCTTACACCTACAGCTACTATATATAGCCTGGAGACTAGAAAATACCCATAAAAACTGCAATGTGTCTTAAAGGAAATGTAACATTCTTCAATGATTCGCATACAAATTCTTCAAGTATTCTTGACAATGAAATAAAAACACATTTTCAGCTGAAAAATTTTCTAATATGCATTCCAGAATGTAAGCCAACATGTCTTTGTTATTCAGACAAGTCATGACAATTACATCATCTAATTATTATTTGGAGCTTTTTTTCTTCCTGGTGACCTTGACATCCTCAGAGCCATAATGATTGACAGCTAAAAGCCTTAGTCTCACAGAAATTTCCTGAATGCATGCCATAATCTTCTCATTTCAAGGAAGGGGAAAGAGGGAAAACAAAGTCTGAAGTTTCATCAGAAAAAAACAAAACAAAAAAAAAAAAATTAACAAAACTGATGCAAACTTAGTAAGGCTGATTTTACCATGAAAGATTTGATTTTCTTTGTCAACATGCAAATAGATGTCCAATGCACTCTAAAGGCTTTGAAACATCACATGCTGGTGTATATTATAGTAAGACTGCTCAGGCATATATGTTCCTGTCATTTCAGCAATCACTGAGCAAGAAAAATTAAGCATGATTTTAACATTTACTGTGTCATTTAGAGGAATGCAACACATTACAGAAATGTGTAAATGCGATGCATTTGCCACATACTCTTTTTACCTGTAATTGTTTTGTGGTCACAAGTGCCTTTGCAAACACCAGTAAACCAGAAGAACAAACACTGATAATACTGCAGTAGTCAATAAATCATTCAGAATTGTTCAGAAAGTTTTTTTGATTTTCAGAAATTTGTAGTAGGTTGTATTTTACATATTTATATATTTTATAACTGTTATAGGACAAGAGAGTTTTCAAACTACTTTACAATAGCAAAAGTAAAGAGACAAATAAAAGGACCACTGAAACCTCCAACCACCACCAAAAAGACCTTTCCCAACTTCCCATAAAAACTTTCAATAT
Organism: Arenaria interpres; assembly: GCA_013399435.1. Classification (NCBI taxonomy): domain Eukaryota; kingdom Metazoa; phylum Chordata; class Aves; order Charadriiformes; family Scolopacidae; genus Arenaria; species Arenaria interpres. The sequence goes on from VXAK01006080.1 coordinate 53,991, forward strand.
ATATGTGGGAAAATATATTTATTAAAGAACAACTTAAAATCATATTACAGATGAGAAAATTCCATACACGGTAAATGAGTTTATGTGGCTGCTCAGTGAATAACAATGTGCCTAATTATTTGGATTACACTGTCACATAGTTGCTGCCTCCCTTGAGAAAAATT
>VXAK01006082.1:1009-23497 GCA_013399435.1 Arenaria interpres
ATGTCTGCCTTTTGTTTAGATTGCAGCAAAAATTGGCGGAGATGCTGGCACATCAATGAATTCAAACGACTACGGTTATGGAGGACAAAAAAGACCTCTTGAGGATGGAGGTATGCACTCATTACTGCTGCATTTGTTTTTGTTGTATGGCCATGGTGCCAGAGCGACTGCAGGTGGTTTTTTGGTTTGTGTTTTTGTTTTTTTTTCCCATAGCACAGCATAAAAACATTTTGTTCCCTTTATAGATCATGACATGCTTTTTCATTTCCAGTGTAATGGGGAAATTTGGTTTAAACCATTGTGCTCTAACCTGAAGTGAATGTAAGCCTATTTTGAAATATTTTAAATGTGTTTTAAACACTGTAAAGAGGAAAATGTATGCTCGGAAGGGGGGCACATAAATTCATGGTTGAGAAACGCTTACACAGGTATGTCATTTAAGTCTTGTTGTGTAGGACTGATTACAGTTTGTAAATCGCAATTAGAGTAGGAAGAGCTCACTCCTTAAATTCGATTTTCGTATACTTTATTACTGCACAGCTTGAAATAAAAGTATTAATGCATTTCATTGTAAAAGCATAGGACTTTAAAAAAAGACAGAAAAGTAAATTTTCTACCTTGTACACACTTCTACTTAGTCTAATATTTAAGCCTATAGCATGTGTGAACCCTGATAAGATCATACTTAAGATGTTTAACTTGTTGAAGCTTTTAAAATTTGCCTTGTGTTGCAGTAAAGTTTTCTCCTGAAATGTGTTTCTTCTTTTGTCTCTCACTAAGCAGCCAGTTTGAACTTAACAGGGTTTGATATGTTTAATATACACACAAAATCCTGGCTAAATTGTGGAAAGAAATCTCTGAGCTTGTTGAAATGTTCTCATAGGTCTCACAAAAGAGGAGTGCCTTTTTTTCTTTAAGGAGGATTGAAACTCAGTCTACAGAATGTAACTAAGGCTTTATATCAGGAGTTCTTGTGTCCTGTAATAAAGTTGGGGTTTTTTTTCTATTAAGGGTGAGGTTTTTAATATACAAAAATGAGCTAATGATGCTTCAGATGATATATGTAATGTATTCTTTTTATTTTATGTGTAGATGGCTCTTGGACAAGTCCGAGCAGTACAACACACTGGGAGGGAATGCCCTCTCCTTTTAAAGGCAGGAATTTTTATTTATTACCTGTGTTTAGTATGTAAACATGACATAAACTAGTGGATCTTTCTGGATTGACACAAATATTTCTTGGAATATGTGTCTGAGTTTTTGCTGCACATAAATTATGGTGGTTCATATAACCTTTATTTTGGGGTGGGAAGAAAGCATCTGAAGTCTTATCTTTTCAGATACAGGTTAATTATGCCTTTTATTCCTTTACTGTACAGAAAGGATTTGGATGGTAGTAATGTAGTTGCTTTGAATCTGCTTTTTTTTGAAGTTTTATGCTGTGAAATGCTTGATATTTGGGTAGGAATTTCATATCAGCATTCAGATTGAGATTGCATTGCCATGTGATACTGTTGTATTTTCAGATGTTTGATACAGATTTGTGGTCCTTGTCAGATTTTTTCTTTTCGTTAAATCATTGTTGATTTTTGTATGGATTTGATTTTTTTTTTTCTTTTTTATGATAGAAGCATCATTAGCTTGAGCAACCAACAGAGCTAAACTTTGTTCCTTGTCTTAGTTAAGTTTCAGTGACTGGGTATCTATGATCAATCTACAGTGTGTTCTGAAAACTGCCTTTTGTTAAACTACTGAATAGCTAATATCGAAAAACCTAACATCTTTTCAGCTATACTAACCAAGTGCTAAGTGTTCGTGAGATTCTTTCTTTTATTCAGATGATCAACTCCCTGAAATTGGAGGAAAAAAAAAAAGAAAGAAAAGGAAATAAAAGGAAAGGGGGACTAAAATACACTGGAAAGTTACAATTCACACTAAAAGGTGTAAACACTTCTTGAATTTCTTGGCAAAAAAAATTTTAAAAATCTTAATTTTGCAGATCAACCAGATGCTAAGAAAGTTGCTCCTCAGAACGACTGTAAGTAATTTTTATCTTGTTGCCAAAAAAAATCCCTAAACAAGTGTAACATTATCAGAACAAGAATTTGAAAAAGTGTTCTGGTAGGTGGTTCTTGAATCAGTAAGATCAAAAGAATGGCTGGGGGTTTATGTCTTACTTCCTTGAAGCAGTACCAGTCTGCTTTGTAAAACTGACAATGTTGTTAGCAACAGCTGAGAACCTTTTCAGCTGTTTTAAAATCTTTTGATAACACTTATTAAAAAATAAACATGGACAACACTTGATACGATTACATTTGATTATCAAAGGAGAAGCTTTGTTGTAAATTATACTACTTGTTTGAATTTAATTTTAACGATATTTGTTTATAGCTTTTGGAAATCAGCTACCACCGATGCATCAGCAACAAAGGTAAGAATTAGACTACATCTTTTGAAGAGTTTTTCTTTTTACTGAAAGAAAGCAGTTTCAAGAAATTTTTGTGAAAAAGTGATATCCATTTATAAAGCAATTACTCTGTGTGATCAGTTGAAATACAGCTTCAGGAAGTCCCAAGCCAAACACTCAAATGCACCTACATTGCTCTCTCTCTCATCGCAGCCTAGCCTGTGCATCAAGCTTAGTAAAAGGAAAATGCAGTGCTGGTTTCTACTGCTTGAGCATAGGTGGCATAACCAGAAGTTGGAAGCAGATCTGAAACGGAAAAGGTTGACAACTATCTTGTAAACAAAAATGAAAGCTAATGGATTAACAAAAATAATAAAGTTTGGATTTAACACAGTGTATTGCTGAGTCAGCTTCATTTGCTACAACTTAGTTTTCTCCACTCGTTTCTTCCCTAAGCAACCACATGCAACTATTATTCCTATGCTTTGGTTGGTTTTGGTAGGTGGGCTGCTGGCATTTGTGTATTTTCAAAATACTTTGACAAATATACAGATGAAACTTAAAGTGCTACACTAGCCTTTTCTGTATTACGTATCTGTTAATAGTGAAGAGGATGAAGGAAATCTTAGATCAGTTCATATTATACTTGAATTTTTTGTGGCTGCTTTTATATATTGTTTGTTTATCTGTGCTAGCATAATGACTTTTAAAGTGAATGGGAGGCAAGTAGCTTTCTTATGTTTAATGGGAGGATATATAAAAATTTAATGCCAGATTGGTCTCTGAATAGTCATTGTTTTTTGTTTCATCTAATGTTCTCTGTAGGTCTGTGATGACAGAGGAGTACAAAGTTCCAGATGGGATGGTTGGATTCAGTAAGTAGTATGGATGTGGTGGTGTAGTATAGTGAGGGATGGTAGCAATTGCTGTTAATACAAACAATATTTTTGTATTTTCTTTCTCCAAGTAATTGGCAGAGGTGGAGAGCAGATCTCGCGTATACAGCAAGAGTCTGGCTGTAAAATACAGATTGCACCTGGTAACTATTTGTGTTTGTTTTTTCTTTATTTTGGTGGTGGTTTTTTGGTAGAAAGTTCAGAAGGCTGATCACTGTTTCTAATTGCCTGAACCTTCATTTAAGGTATAGTTTAATGTTTTGTGCTAATTACCATTATCATGATCTAAAGAAATGCAGAATATTGTGATACACTGATTATTCTACTTCAGTGAAGTTTCAGTAATTTGCATGTTATGTTTAATTTAGTAGTTTCTGGCTTAACACTACCACTAACTTGGTTTTATTTTATCACCATAGATAGTGGAGGCCTGCCTGAAAGATCATGTATGCTAACTGGAACACCAGAGTCTGTTCAGTAAGTAAAACAAATTCTATGTGTTCATATTTAATTGTGCAATACACTTCGTTTTTTATATCTAAATATAATATCTAGATAGTGGTTTATAATACTGTTTTTCCTCTATTGAAGAGGCAGTCTGGTGACAAATATATGCATAAGAAAAAAGGCCCTGAACTTGCAGTCAGGTCCCTCAATATACTTGGAATGTTAAGACTAAAATACAGAACTTTAACTTTTTTGAGTTCAAATCTTGTTGTAAATAATACTTATCTAACCATGCACTGATTTCAGCTTGAGAATGAAGTGTGTGAATGGATACTAAAACGAAATGTGTGCTAAAAAGAAACTCTTTAATAACCATAAATTGGAAGATCACAGGGAAAATGTGGAAGACTAGTAATGTGTAAGAGGAGGGGTTCCTCAAAACCCAGCTCATCAGAGTTCTTAAATGTCTGTGGTATAAATTAATGTATACTAAAAGGTACATAAGCGATATCTGTGTAATACCTGTCAGCAAAGTTAACTTTTATCTTCCTGCGTTTAGGGAAGAGGATGATAGCAATGAAAATGCTGGGGGGTTTTACTGTCACAGAGGTTATATAACCCCTTGAAGACCGACTTAAGCAGGCTTTGCTAGGAAACATCCTAAGTGTGGTAGTATGTTTGGTATTACCTCGATTGTGTCAGCTGCTTCCACTTAGTGTTTGTGGGTAAGGCCTGCAGCTACATGTTTTCCTTTGGGAAAGTAGGATGGCATTCTCCTCTTATGTTGCAGCCAAGCAGCTGCTGTTAATGAAGTAATTTCTTTATGGGAATTTTCTTTCTAATTATAGTTTATTCTACTCACACATTAGAGGGAAGAGTTTTTAACTAATGGCAGTACTTGTAATCATAGTTTAACTCTGATGTCAACTGACTTTACATGTGTGGTGAATATATACTTGCTTTTGTCCACTGTCCTGGTAATGGTTACAAGTACAAATATTCTAACTTTGCATGCTGAATCAAGCAGCAGCTATCATAAAATAGATCTGCCTTAAGATTGGCTGTTAAAAGTTTAAGGAAAAATTACTGCCAAAGAAGGTGTGACTGAAATTAAGCAAAGTTAGAAAAAGCTTTGGTGATTTAAAAAAAAAAAAAATTAATGCACTAAAAAGGATAAATTGTAACAGTTTCAAATCTTTGAATTCACACGGCTTTTTTACAAATGTTTTAAAGGACGAGGTTTCCGTATTTTGTTCTGTACTGTGGTTTGATCAATGTAACTATTCAGGGATAATGATCATGTTTGAGAAGGTAACTTTTTCTTACCTGTGTTTGGTAAAGAACCACCTTTTGTATTCTGACATTTGGGATGGTTTCAGGTCTGCTACATTATCTTGCAATTAGTTTTTTAAGTTACTGTTACAGACTTGCTGAGTTTGCCTCATGTTTCTTAGTGAGAGTAATTATATTTCTTCTGCAGAAACTTTTCAAATGGAAAAAATGAGAAATTTCCAAGCAGAATAGGTGTGGGCAAGTGATACTTGTTGGAACAAATGTATTTATAAATGTATATTTTTTCTTAACAGATCAGCAAAAAGATTACTTGATCAGATAGTTGAAAAGGGAAGGCCTGCACCTGGCTTTCATCATGGTGATGGACCTGGAAATGCAGTGCAAGAAATTATGATTCCAGCAAGTAAAGCAGGATTAGTTATTGGAAAAGGTGGAGAGACAATTAAACAATTACAGGTATGTATGTATCTTCCTTCAAACCTGTGATAATACCCAATTTAGATTTGAGTGAGTATTGACCTGTGTTTTGTCAAATAGGAGCGAGCAGGTGTGAAAATGGTCATGATTCAAGATGGTCCACAGAACACTGGTGCTGACAAGCCACTTAGGATAACTGGAGACCCTTATAAAGTTCAAGTAAGGAGCCCTTCATGGTTCAGAGCATTTTAAAATCCATTCTGATGTTGCATTACCTAAATGAACTTTCATTCTTCTTTTAGCAAGCCAAGGAAATGGTGCTGGAGTTAATTCGTGATCAAGGTGGCTTTAGAGAGGTGCGCAACGAGTATGGGTCAAGAATAGGAGGAAATGAAGGGATAGACGTAAGCATGGTTGAAAAACTTGTTCCCTGTATTTTGAGATGTTAACATTAAAATGTAATGATAACACCACTGGGTAATACCTGGTAATATCGCTGAAAGCTATTAACCAGATTACGAAAGTACTTGTGACATGTAAGTATTACTTGGTAGTTGCTGAAATTATGACTTGAAATGGTGTACAGCATTCACTTTACGTTACCAGCAGTTCTAAACAATTTCAGCTAGCTGGAGTTTTTATCAAATAAGCAAATAATCTTTATGGCGAAGTATATAATGTCATTATAGAAATTGGAGTTTGGCCTTTGCAGAAGAATATTTACCTATTATGCAAGTCATGAACTTATAACTGTTTGTCAGAGGTGAGGCTGAAACTTCACCTACTGGAATCTGCGTTTTAGACCCATTAGAACTTCTGTTCTTTGTGAGAAACATAATGTCTGCTGGAGTTGCTGCCACTGTGAGAACTTGTGGTGTATAGGATCTCCTTCTTCTTGATCCTTTTCTCCAATATTTGCTAGGCTTATGGCTTGATATTAAAAGTTTCATGATTTAAAACGCCTTAAGTGGCGTAGGGCTGGCCCTGGTCTACCATTCTAATACGTGACCCTTCAGTTGTGTAATTTGGTAGGAATATTTGTATCATTGACACCTTGACATTTTTTTTTTCTCTTTAAGGTTCCAATACCACGATTTGCTGTAGGTATTGTAATTGGAAGAAATGGAGAGATGATAAAAAAGATACAGAATGATGCTGGTGTTAGGATCCAATTTAAACCAGGTCGGTAATATGTCTGTAAGTTTTTGTGAATTTAATGTAAATTTACTGATTACATATACTGGAATAGTTCATTTTTATTCCAGATGATGGAACAACTCCAGATAGAATAGCCCAAATCACAGGGCCTCCTGACAGATGTCAGCATGCTGCAGAAATTATTACAGATCTCCTTCGAAGTGTTCAGGTTGTATAATACGTTGTTTACTCTTCAAAATCTCCTGCCAGACTTTTGGAAAGACTTAAATATTACAAATTAGTGTCTAACTAAAGAAAATAATTTGACGGTGTTACTTGAATCTCCTTCAAAGTTCAGTCTGGAATATGAATGCTTGCTTTTACAGCTACAGTTTTGCAAGAGTCAGAATGATAATACTGATTTGCAGTCATGGCAGTTCTTGATATGGCTGGTTTTAGAGTTGCTTCTTCTGTTGTATTAATAACCAGTATGCTGTTACTTTTGGCTGTAATTGGTGTTTAAAAGTTTAAATGCTTATTTTGAGATGAGGCCCGCTGCTTTGTTTACAGAAGGCAGACAGAAATTGTATTTTTGGACATGTGAAACCTGCTTTCTTCTGTATCCTTTCCTTCGTCTTCCGTACGCAGAGCTGTACAGAACATCTTTTAAAATGTAGTGTAGGTCTTCTGGAAAAGATACTACTTTAACTATAGAAACTCTCTGAGTATTAAATCAGTTTTTTTTCTTGACAAATGATGTGATGTAACCAACTGACATTAATAATTTGTTTGCAGTTTTTTTTATAGAACGTGCTGTTTTGTTGCTTTTTCTTTTCAGGCTGGTAACCCTGGTGGACCAGGACCTGGTGGTCGAGGAAGGGGTAGAGGCCAAGGCAACTGGAACATGGGGCCTCCTGGTGGATTACAGGAATTCAATTTTATTGTTCCCACTGGCAAAACTGGATTAATCATTGGCAAAGGCAATATATCTTATATATATGTGTATCTATATGTAGTTAAAAATACTCTCATCTTTTCTATTTGTACAGATAGCCATACTAGAGAGATGTTTCAAGAGAAGCCTTTGCAAATAGTTTCATGTACAGCAGAGCAACATAATGCTGCTAAATCATAGCACTTTTAATATTCTTTTCAGATTTTCCTCACCAAAGCACCTGTCCCAGTAGTTTAAAGTCAGGAACCAATCCATTTAACCCCCTTTTTTTTTTTTTTAAGTAGTAAGTACTGAGTTATATGGGTAGTGTTTGGTAGATTATTAAATGATGGATCTTATAATTTAAGTTGCATTTGATGCTGCTTGACTAGTCTAGTGTTACTGGAGCTGTAACTCTTAAAAATAAATTTCACATATTCCAGTGAAGATCTTTTACAGTGGAATCCTGTAACAGTTTTTATGTGTGTGTTTATTAAAATAATTCTCAGTTTTCTTTTAAAAATAATTTACTGCATGCTTCTAAATGAAACAGTTGGGTTATCTTTGTCTCTTGTTTGTAATGTGTCTTCCAGACACAACAAATAGGCTGACATAGTTCAGTTCTTCACCTGGAAGGTTGATTGACTTTTTCGTTTTGATTTAAATGCCAAATGACCCTTGTTTTGAAAACTTTGTGCCTGTTAATGTTACAGTTAACTTCTCAGGATCCTGTAAGAGGAAGAACTAGTTTAGGGAATTTAACTTTCTGGTTTTAGTGCACTGCAAAACATGTGGACTTTACCATCTGGTCAACTTCTGGGTTTGGTGTTTGGTTTTTTTTGTCATGTGTGCTTGTTTACTGCTTTATAGGGAGGTTAGGCTTTAAGGTTGTATTTACTGATAACTGTGGGTATCGGTTGTTATTCATGTCTAATCTTACATTTGTACATGAATGAAAAAAATACAGGCAATGTTGTAGGAATTCTTTGCTGTTCTTTCTGAGCAACAATATTGTGGTCTTTTAATTTAAAAAATTATTTGTTTTTACTGGTTTATTGCAACCAAAGCTCTATATTACACTGAAGAGGCTTTTTAAAATTATTGTTAGAATGTTCTTGTATGGCTGATAAGGATATGTGTCTTCTCCTGTTTCTGTCTTTACCTTCCGTGCAGTTGACTTTCTCTGCTTTGAATCTTAGTATTTTTGCTTTAATGCACGTCATAAAAGCTATCTGTTGCATTGTAGGTGGTGAAACTATTAAAAGCATAAGCCAGCAATCTGGTGCTAGAATAGAACTTCAAAGAAATCCTCCACCTAACGCAGATCCAAACATGAAGATGTTTACTATCCGTGGAACACCCCAGCAAATAGATTATGCACGACAACTTATTGAAGAAAAGATTGGAGTGAGTGTATTTTGGTTTACTGTTATAGCTAAACAAAATAAGAAGAGTGTCTCCTTTGTGGAGGCTTCCATTTCACTTCCAAATTACTTAATCAGATAATATATTGATAATAATGAATATTAATCTGGGTTTAAAGTAATATAAAAGCAGCAAAAACTTGAAATGGAAATAAACGGTTGATTTCTTTAGTGTAATACAGTGTATTTTTTAATGTTGTGCTCTTGAAGATGCACACTTTGTGCATAATGAAAATTTTGACTTCAAAGTTTTCCTTGATATAGTTAAAGCTACTAAACTGTGTTTAGTTTTTCAGTCTCAGCATGTTTAGATTGAGGTTTAATCCAAGTTTACACACTTTAAATTTACTGCACTTTTGTTTGCACGTGTATGCATGTAATCAAATTTATTACCTGTTTATTTACAGGTAAAAACTTTTTTAACTAGCCATAGGCCTAATTAATCTTTAGAGAGACTTTTATTTTCTCCAAGGAAATGTCTTTATTTAAAAACAATCAAACCTTTTAGATTAGATTATTTTGGGTGTTAGGATTTATGCTTCTATGCTGGTGAAAAATGAAGAACTTCAAGGTTTATTTTCACCTGTGTTCCACTCTTGTTACAGGGTCCAGTAAACCCATTGGGCCCACCTGTTCCCCATGGACCCCATGGTGTTGTTCCTGGTCCACATGGACCTCCTGGGCCACCAGGTCCTGGTGCTCCCATGGGACCATATAACCCAGCTCCTTATAATCCAGGGCCTCCTGGCCCAGCACCTCAGTAAGTATCGCTTCAGCTGGCTTCCTTTTTTGTTAGGATGACCTGGGGCTGGCTTTCACTCTGTGTGTATGATTTGATCTTTCATAGTGGTCCTCCAGCTCCGTATGCTCCGCAAGGATGGGGAAATGCTTACCCGCACTGGCAGCCACCAAATCCACCAGATCCAGGTAAGAAACGTCACGGTAATGCCGTAGTGTGGATACCGACTTTAAGTACATCAATTTTGTCCTTACAAGTGTGTATGTTTCGCAGTTCATTTGTGTTAATACTGGTAAATGTAAAAAAGCTCCTATTCTTCGGACTTTTCTTTACTGATTGTTAGTTTACGTATGTTTTAAACTTCCTGTCTGTTGCTTGTGAGATGTTGAAATTCAGTTGTTACAGTTGGAATGCGTTTCTTTACTAAACATTATTGATACTACATCCCAGTTTACAATACTTTTTGCAAGACTCCTAGTTAACCGATTTTTTGCAAAACAGTTACTTTTTCTTACAGTGGATGTTTTTACATAAAGTTCTTTGAAGATGTGTTTTCTTTCCCTAATGGTCAATTACTTTGTATTTTACTTTAAATATGTGCCCCTGACAATCTCACTGATCCTGACTTCACACAGTTTCTGCTATATTAGGTATTTCCAGCTTTTGTTGACCTTTATGAGGATTGCTTCTCAGAGTCTGATACAAATGTATTTTGTTCAGCCATTTTTGAGTGGTTAAGCTTCTGTTGAACTGCTGTTGATACAGTAAAACTAGTTAGGAATATGTTTTGAGCTTTTGCTTATAATAGTTTTGCATTTTCTTCTGAAATCCATCTTTGTAGAATCTGTTTCTTCTATATCTGTTTATCTTTGTGAAGACTGGGAGTTTTTACTTAATTACAACTTCCTGAAGGTCTAGTATCCTGCTTTTCTTTAAGTTACATCCTTTGGTTGGACTAGAGCATATGGGGAAACGGAACTGCAGTCACAGAAGGCATGGTAAGGCTAGATGCTTGAGTCACTTGTACCTCCTTTGTTTGAGGTAGAGCTTCTTCAGAACTTCAACCAAAATATCTCAATTTTGTTCTTGTTACAAATGGAATAAATATTTTCTGATAGCCACTGGTCCTGATGGTAGTTTCATTTAGTGAAAAAGGAGGCTTTGGAGGATGTTACAATCTACGGAGAGTTCTATTCATGTTCAAGTCTTTTATATATCCTTTCTTGGCAAAGAACCATCGCTGGTTTCATTTTCTTAACTTTTATAAAAGGTAGCTCTGCATGCATTCAATTCAGTATTTAAAGATGCCTACTGTCGTTACTTAAAATGAATGATTCGCAGTGCCTTGACTCAAAGTCTCAGCATACCAAAAGTGTCATTTACTCCAAATCCACTGCCAAAATGTTACAGCCTTTTTCATGCTGCCTTCTCATTTTTTATAAAGAAGTTGTATCTTTATTATAAAGACCTATAAGAAAAATGGCAAATACTCACCTTGATGTCATCTTGAATATTTTCTAACAATTTTTTGGATGAATACTCCTCTTTAAAAATCTAGTAAGTTTTCCTATATGCAAATGCAGTTGGTGTTTCTTTTGATTAGCGTTTCTTTGGGTGAGTTTTGTACAGTTGTCCACTTAGTTGCTCATTTCAGTGTAATAAATGGGTTATTTTAGTATTTTTTTCAGAGGTGCTTTCTCCAGAACCATGGTTGCCTCTTGTCACGTGAAAGTGGAGCTAGTTACTACAGTCAGATTTCTTTGGAAATTTAATGAGTCCTGCTCTGTGTTCTTCTATTCTAGAGAAGTAGCTACTAAGGGGAAGGAGGGGGGGAACCGAGCAATGGCTTGTTTGATATTTGCAGGTAACCTTAGAATATAGTACATGTTAGTTTAAATGCACTATTGTTGATGGAAGCAGTGTAATTTTAAAAGGAAGTAGCGTGTTAGCATGGTTTTCTATATGCTGATACTACTGTGTGCATTTAAGTGGTTACATCTGACTTAAGTGCTAAATGAAATACTGCAAGAAATGTGCGTAGTGGATTTCTTCTCCCTGAATGCGTTTTTCAGGGGATTTCTTCTTTCTCTTCCGTTAGTCGCTCCCTTACCTATTTTGTGTTTCAAGAGCAATATAATTCAATTTCTATGTGTAGTTACTCTAAAGTATTAGTTGTGTCTGTCCTTACGTCAAGTTCTCCCCTCATTTGGCTGCATTTGTTTGTGGATATTTTTATTCTTTAAGGATGCAAATAATGTTAAAGAATGCTGGTTGTGTTACAGAAAATTATGTTCTCTAATAGTAGATTTGCAGTTTTTCCGGATTGCTAATCTGGTAATCAATCTCTGATTCAGCAAGAATAAGCCATTCCTAAAGGCTGTGTGTGAAAAACAGAGAAATAAGACTCTAGGATGCGGCATCGTTGGCCTACCTAGATGTAGTTAAAAATAAGGGAAGCATGGAGATAGCTGCAGAAGATGCAATGTTGCTGCTATTTGTTATTCTAAAACGCTGTAAGTAAACAGTGATGCTTTATAGCCCTGTATGGGGATTCAGGTTCTTAAAATAGTATTTGTTTTTGTATTTTGCTGTTACCTTAAATTTCAGCTGATAAGCATTGCAAATACCTAGTGAGATTTGTATTATTCTGTTTCAGAAGTAACATGTTTGGCCTGCCTCCTCCACCTGTGCCTGTGTCATTAGTGTGAGGTTATAACAAGAGGGAAACCTCTGAAATTGTTTGGTGCTAGAATGATTCACTGTTGCTACCATTTAGTAACGTGGCTGTTTGTTTAAACTTGAAAATCTGTTCCTGTTTATCGTATTTAAAAATGAATAAATGACATTGCAGTAGTAAGGGTTCTAGAATGATTCTGTCAGTCCTATGAAAGTATACTTCCTACAATGCACTTGTCTGAAACTTGATCAAAAGTTTGTGCTGGAAAGAAAAGACACAGTACGTATATGGTCATTTGGTGGAGATGGATTTTTCCTTGGAGGAAAATATGAGTACTTAGGACAGGGTTAGTTGAGGACAGCATTAGCATTCTGTCCATGCTACTTTTATAAATCCTTATGTTTTGCTTTTAATAGGTAAGCCAGGAACAGATCCCAATTCAGCAGCGTGGGCAGCTTATTACGCTCACTACTATCAGCAGCAAGCACAGCCACCACCTGCAGCCCCTCCAGGTGGACCAGCTACAACCCAAACTAATGGACAAGGTAGCTATTAAAACTAAAATGGATAAATTTCTCATTGCTGGGGATGTAGATGTTCCATTATTTTTTATTGTTGTCTTCGTATATTGGGTAAACTTACTGCAAGGTAGCCAGTTTTGTTGGAAAACTGCTTACAGCCTTCAATATTGCTTTTCTTATTTTCAGCAGTAATAAGGGTAATGTATTTATCTTGTAATATACTTCAAAGAGAATTTTGCAGCAACTCGGGCTGACTTAATTATGTCTACATAATGCAGTCAGTCATAAGTAGCAATGGAATGAGCCAACCTGTTGATTGTCATTTGCTTTAAACAGTTACATGACTTCAGTGGTTTTACGACAATTAAAATTGTAATACTCTGTTGTATTAGTGTAATTGTTGTGCCTGGATGAGGCTTCCCACTTTAATTGTAGGTAGTATTTTGTACTGGGAGTGTTGTGCGCTTCCTGAATCTTGAAAACATGCTGAACACGGAACAGTTTTTTGTTTCTTTGTGGTGTCTTCTCTAATTGTTTATATTTGTTGTAGCTTGTACTGCATAGGTTTATAGTGTCAGATTTGAGTGATGTTATTTGGGATTGTTACTGAAAAATGTAGCAGATTATTTGGAAATTGTTCTGTGTATGAAGCAAAACCCAGTAGTTTTATTTTGACTATTTTTAATCTAATTCAGGAGATCAACCAAATCCAGCACCAGCAGGGCAGGTTGACTATACCAAGGCCTGGGAGGAGTACTACAAAAAAATGGGTATGTATGCAGGTGGTTTTTTCTGTTCTTGCATAGTAGAATGTTTTAGGAGACTTGAGAGTCTTGTTTGAGATGGGGGTTTTTACCCCCAAAAAATAAAAATGCACAATCCATGTGTCTTCTGAACAGCATACTGCTAGAGGCCCTGAACCCTGCAGAAAAACAGACTTAAAAATTTGTGTGATGTTAAAGGCGTTTACTGGTACTCATGTTAGTCATTAGCTTTGGAAAAATACTTCATACCTAATGAGATGTCTGTATTTGATCATTGGGAAACAACATATTTGAAGTACTTCAATCTGAGTATTTTTAGAGTATATTTCGTGAGCTTTGGAGCTCAACTTTGATCTCCTTTATGAAGCTCCCATTTGTCTTGTTTGGTAGTTTTCTACTGCTCTCAAGATGACAGATTTATATTTTTTTTTCTTATAACTTGCTTTCTGTGTTACAGGTTATTGAAGCATCATAACGGGCTTTCATTTATATCATGCTCTTTTTAAAATAGTATTTTCTTTGCAGCACTTAAGAGCTGTGTTTAAATGGAAGATTATATGTTGTTGCTAGCTTTTTTGAAATATTTTGCTTGAGCTGACTTACAAAACTGAAAAGTATTTGCTTCTTAAGTTGATAATTCCATCAATTTACTGAGGAAGGAAAGAATATGGGGTCTTCATGTGTTGGCAGAAGGTGCTCTTATCTTTTAAATCATGGGGATGTCTTACAGGTCAGTATATTTTGTCCACAGTGTCCTCCCATGGATATTGCAGTTGATACAGATTTGTGTGTTACAGACTAGTGGGCTTTTGAATGCCAGTGCTTTCCCTGGTGTCTCTGTTTCACCAGACACACAGTAGCATGTTTGGATTTTTTGTTTGAGTGGGTAGGAGAGTTTCATGAGTTTTTTGTCCTTTTCCAACTGCACTCCATTTTCTCATGCAATATTAAAAAGCATTCGGAATTAAGGTTAATAGCATGTTTAATTCCTCTTACCAGCCTTCTGCCAGGTTCATCTCAAATTATTTGCTAAGACATAACTACCTTTATTTTTCCTCTATTTTGGCACAGCATAAGTGATGAAATGAAACGGAAAATATATAATGATGATTTACTTCAAGAATTGTGTATTAAATTAAGAAAATCGCAACAGAACTCCTGAACACATGATTTTAAAGATGTGATGGGCCTTTCTGTTTTCCTGTTTTGTTTAACTACTTTTTTTTTTCCAATTTACTGTCTGTTTGTTCAGCTTGTGTTCTTCAATGCAAAGTTGTGGGGTTTTTTTCACTGCCTTTTTAAGAACAATTTGTTGGCAGGGGCTCTGCCATCTTTCTAATTTGCTGTCTGTGGAAAGCAAGGTGTGGGTTGCACTAGTCTTGTATTTGCTGTAACTAAATAGTAGCAAGTTATAAGGTGTTTGGGATTTTAAGGTGTTGTAAGGATTTTGGGAACAAGTCCAAAGAAGATTGTGAACCCAAAATAGATAGATATTGGGAGATGTAAAGAATTGCTCTTAAAATGTAAAATTTAAAAAAAATCCCAAGACAGCAATCAAACAAGAGGAAAAACAGAAGACCAGTCCTGGTCTTCATTTCTTTTTGGTTCAAACTGAGTTCTTTGGTTGGAGGAGAACTCTTGATGTCTGGATCTGTATAAATTGACTGTGTAAATAATGAGAAGTGTTGCTTCTTCAGGATGTTGAAAATGTTGATGCTGAAAATCTTGATATAGAAGATGCCATTTCTCTTAAGATCCACTTAAGAAAGAGGAAGAACTGACCAAATGACGTTGAAGGGCAGAGCATTCACTTAGACTTGATTTAGAGCCAAACGGAGGTGTTTTTCCCCATCTCCTTAACAACGTTAAGACCAAGTAAAAGATGTGACAAACAGGAGGGCTCTCCATCAGCGAGTTCTTGTAATCTCTGGGCTCTCAAATACAACTACTACTGTTTGTGCTTCCTGTAGTACTGTAATGCTTCCATCCCCGTTAACTTGTAAAAAAGGGGAAGTTAAAGAGTGACTCTTAACTCCTTCTTTCAGATTTTTCACAGCACAGATAATTACACAAACACCCCTTTGGAGAACTGAACTGAAACTTGGGGCTTGCTAATCCCAAGCAGTTTTACTTTTGCTGCTGAAGAGAGCTACTTTGGTAACCCCTGTGGCAAGCTTCTGAGGGTGAAAGTACTGAGCTGAGCAAGTTGGATGTGGTACTGCAACTGGTGCTCTGGATTTTCTCATACTTTAAGTATGAGTGATCTCAAAGCTCCAAAGCGCTTCTGAATATTCCTATCAAAACCATAATGCTGTCTTCCAAAGTGACTTCCTACTGGTGTGATATGACTTGGCTAATCACAGAGAACGCTTTCCTACTTTTTTCAGTGTACTTGAAAATAACTTGTTTTCCAACCTGTAAATACAGTGGCAAAGTCCAGTCCTTCTTCAGACTCCTGGTTTGGTCAGGAGCTGTTGCTATGAGTATCAAATACAATAGTAAAATTACTCATGCACTCTGGTAAGCTACTGTACATGGATCTTGTAGGTGACACAGAAATTCAGAAAATTTCTTTTAAATTTCCCTCGAGTCATGCCAGGTAACAAGACAACAGTTTAGCTTTTTGAAGACCTATAGGTGAAAGAAATAGAGAAAAAGAGCTAAAATAATTATTTGCATTAACTGGGCCTCAAAAATTTCCCAAGGGTAGCAGTTCCCTCTAAACTCAAAGTCATGTTTTAGTAAATTACCTATCACACTAGGACTTTGTAAATTTGTTATTTAAAATAATTCCCCTATATTGTGAGCTTCATTTATAACTACGGGGTTCCATAATAAAACAGTAGAACTGTTCTTTAATAATTCCTCAGCATTGTAACGGCAAAGAGGACAAAGAACAGTTTTCTCTTACTAGAATCAGCCTTCATTATTTGAGTAGTGGAACTGTAGGATCATCTGGCACTTACTTTCTTAATCTTCCTTAATGGGGAGGTATTTGTGTTTCTTGTATTTCCTTTGTATGTAGTTTATCGATCTTTTTGTTAGTGCTCCGGTTGAATCTGTATTTATGTGAGCATGTACTGTTTCAGTGCAGTTCTGAAAGGAAGTTTTAACTAAACTGCTGAATTCCGTGTGTAGGTTCAGAATTACTTGCAGTACTTGTTAGAGAAATGCTGCAGCTAAAATACTTGGAATTTTTACTAACCATTTCAGGACAGAAGTGCAGTTTGACATGTTTCAGTAGATGTTAAACTTCCTGTATTTGATATATTATTTGAATTTGAACGCTGCCTTGGGACAGCTGGCTGAATATTGGAAGATTCTTGGGTCATAATGCACAAAAAATGCCTTAGCTTTGCCATTCAGCTGTGCTGACAGCTATGACATAACTAAAATGATTTGTAAATAGAATTATTATCTCACATAGTGAACTTGCAAAAAGTGTAATCTGGGATAATTTGTAACCATATTAAAAATAATTTTGGTAAAAGTAATTAATCAGAAGTGTAAATTGTAAGTCATGGTATATTGTAAGTATAAATTGTAAACTGTGATTTCTGCCTTTAAGATTTGAAGAAATTTAGGTAAGTTTTTCAACAATCCCAACCTTCTGTCTGACACCATAGAAAACAGCTTGTTAGAGTCTTTGATACTCACGTTCCCCAGAAGGTTGCTCAGTGGTCTTGTACCCAAATAAAAGGTGAGGTGGTTTAAGGTAGGATTGAAAACTTACAGCCCTCATTGTGTGGAAGCTGCCCCTTTTTCTTGATAGCAGAAGATGAGGTGCACATGGAATTGTATGGGGTGCAGGCTTGCATTTTGCTTGGATTTATTTGATCTAGTGTAATTGAGTGTCGTGTTGTAATTGGTGTGGTGTGGGGGTTTATTTCTTATATACTAGAAAAAAACCTGGGGAGGTTTTTTTGTAGTGTCCTAATTCTTCTGACTGTAAAACTTTGATTTGAAAAAATAACACTTTAAGAATATAGATCACAAAAATGTCATGTCACAGTAGTAATAGTTGTTCTGTTTTGGAAGTTCAAGAAACTTAAAATTAAGCACTCCATATAAAACCCTTCTGTCTGGGTGCGTGGAAGGTGATTGGATAGAGGACAGAGAGTGGTGGTCTGCCTGTAGTCAGGTACATTCTGTAGTGGTAATTGCAAAAACACCTTTCAGATAAAAAATAGTGAAGAAGGTGGTAATAGTGGAGTGCATTTGATGTTTCTGAAATAAGGGGAAAATGAAGTAAAGATGTCTGACAAACCTTCCTTGGACTGAGGTCCTAAAAAGTTGTAACTTTTTTCTTTTAATATACACTACAGAGTCCTTGTGTATTAGTCGATTGCCTTTACAGAGTTGTAAGTTGGTTTTGTTGGAAGGACCAGTAGTTCTCAGCTGTAAGTCTGGGAGAGTGCGTGTATGAGCGCGTATGTGCTGTTATTTCTAGAGGAACAGAACTTAAAGGTTGGAAGGAGAAGTTTCAGAACTATATTCTTGTGGAGGAATAAATGTTTACAAAAATTAATGCTCTCTTTGAAAAATACAATCTGCAATAACCTAGAAATTGACGTTAAGGAGGCCAAAATTGGGGTAATGAATGAACTGGTATCTGGTGAATTAATTAAGGCAGTCTGTACAATAAGATAAAGTCAGTTTAAGTGGACTACAAAAAATAATCTTGCCTGTTGGCCTCTATTTTAATTTAGACGCTACTGGCTGTTTAGGTCAACAGGCTTTAAAGACTTTTGCTCCGGAACATGATTCAAGAGGTGGGAAAAACATCCTTACGGTTTTTCGATTTTGCTTTACATGGGAATCATTATATTAAATTAATAGGATGAGTGGTTAGGTTAAAAAAAAAAAAAAGCAGCCACAAGATTATTCAAAAGCCTTGAAGGAAAATTGCAAGAAGCTAGATAATGTCTGTTAACGCAGCGAGGTTTTGAAAATTTTTCATTTCTATTGCAAGAACAAAGCTCTGTAATTTGAATTACTTGTAGGTCAAGCAGTTCCTGCCCCTGCTGGGGCCCCGCCAGGCGGTCAGCCAGACTACAGTGCGGCATGGGCTGAGTACTACAGGCAACAGGCAGCGTATTATGCCCAGACAAGTCCACAGGGAATGCCACAACATCCTCCAGCACCACAGGTATAAACTTTTAAGTGTTTTTTGGCTGGCTTCCGTTTCAGTGGTTGTAGATATTTTCTTGCATGTCTCCTGCTTTGTTACCTTTGGAGTATGCATCTTTTTTTCTAGCAAAATAACTATCAGAATAATTAATAGATGACTGTTTACCTGATAACTTGAGTTCTGTATCTATCCATATGTCTGGTGATTATGTGTTGTTTTTTTTTTTAAAAAAAAAAAAGAAAAACTTTCTCCTCCCAGGGTTTTGAAAACCATGCAAGAAGCCACCACCATTTACATTAACCAATTTTTCTTTCTTAAAGGCTTCACTCCTGAGTTAGCTCGATTTAAAGGATTTTCTTTAACTTTTTGTGTATCTCTTATGTATCTCTTCTGCACAGGGCCAATAATAAGAAGTGGACAATACAGTATTTGCTTCATTGTGTGGGGGAAAAACCTTTGTTAAATGTATGGATGCAGACGCCTTGATGAAGATTCTTAATTTTGTTTGGTTAAAAAAATAGTGTTTTTGAAAATGTACAAAATATCTATCACTACTGATAGGAGGTAATATTTCTGTGTAGAAATGAAAAATGGTTTGTTTTTAGTATTAGTGTAGATGTACACATTCCAGCAAATGTATTTGCAATTATGTGGTCAATGCTTTGTGATATAAATGTACTTTTTCAATGTATACTTTATCACTTTTAAAATGCCTGTTTTGTGCTTTACAATAAATAATATGAAACCTCCTGTGTCGGTAAGTTGGATATGTGGGTATATAAAGAATTATAGGATTGATTTGCAACGCTGAATCAAGGTACCTGTACACAAATGAGATTTTTTTTTTCCCCCATGAAGTCTTGTTGAGTTTAAAAACTTGTCATTAGCATGTTTTTCCCCTCTTGCAGAATAGTTGTAGATGGAGCATCTCTTTCATTCATTGTATTTTGCTGCCTAGCACCAGTAATCTTGATACCTTAATTTTCTTTCTATTTGATTAAAACTGCATGTGTTTAAGAAGGTGATCTTTTGGCATACTTCCATTGCATTAACAGTGAAATTTCCTTTTATACATGACCACTGTTTCAGACCTGTGCAGCTGCTATAACAGATAACTTTTGTTCTTAATTGAATACTTCAAAACTGTTTCTGCATAACTACTTTATGGATTTTTTCAGACTAGTTATAAAATTCATTTTAAGTGTAATGTGCTTAAGCCTTCAGTTTAAAGTAGTCGAGTTCAAAATTCAGTGTAGAAAAGTCAATGTGGTATGCATAGTAGTTACAAAAATTGCATCTGTCCTTAAAACGCTGTTTTGTTTGAGTGGTGGGGAGTGGTTGAAAACTTCCTGCAGAGCAGATAACTTCTGTTTTTTGTAAATACTCAAGTATTTGAAACAATTGATTATTTTTTTTATATATACTTGAAACTTCTTGTTGCTCTAATGCTCATACTAAAAATCTGATTCTCTTGAAATCCTATGTTTGCTCTTTGCATATTTATTGGCTCTTTGCATATATTAGACTACATGCAATACAGTCTGTCTTGCCATTGTCTGTTGAAGTGCAGGTTTGATCCAGCCAGTATAGAACTAGCTCTATAGGGGTGAGGAGGACTGGGCTGTGTATCATCCTTGATTGTTCCTTCAAGGAGCATTGCACTGTAAGTACATCAGAATGACAAATTGATGAACTGCAACAGTATCTTTTTGTCAATGTTCCACATAATGAAAATGCCATACTTGTGTGACTATTATGTTGGAATACAGTGCTGATATCTTAGGAAATCATAATTGCTTCTTAATTCAGAAACATAGGTTTGCGTATATATATATATACATACACATAATATGAGCTTTGTGGGTAAGTATTCCAGAAACGTTTAGCAATAGCTAAAGAAAATCATGTTTCTGTTTATCTGAGTAATAGCTTTTTTCATCAGTACTCCTGAGACAGCTGTATCGTTCAGTGTTTTAAAAGTATGCATATCGTAACATTGAAGTCTTTGGAACCACTTGTTAGACAGAAGTTGTCTTTGTCTTCAGAGAGTTTGCAGATATGTAGTGATGTAGGTATGTTTTTAAATAATTCTTTAACTGTTACTTACTTGCTTTGTCTTTTGGAACACCATATTGTTGCTTTGGGAGTAAATTTTTTTTAGGGTGGCTGCACAGAAAGGTAAAAGTTAAGGCTTGAAAATTGAAGTAGTTTATTCAGGTAATTAGCAATGTATGTATTGTGCTGTAGAAATAGAAGGAATTATTTTTATCCCTTTTAAAATGAGGAGTTATTCTGGTAGCTTAAAAAAGGCTAGGAAAGTATTTGCTTTTTTCAGTGTAGGGTATGAAGTTTAATAGTTCAGATATTTTGCATGGTATTTTGTAGATAACCTTACAGAATGGTGCATTTATTATGTACTAAACTGAGGAAACTTAAATTCACTGGATTCTTTATCATTCACAAAATGGAGGCTGTTGATTTTGATTCATTTAAGGTATAAAATCTTTATTAATTGCAAACAGTGCAATTATTTATACTTCACAGTGCCTTCCCAGACCTTCCACCTTAGGTTCTGCTGCAAAAAAGCAACAGGTAAGCACAACCTAAGGAAGTATATAAATTAATATATTTCAGTACATTAATGTTGTCCCTGTGAGATCTTTGTGGTTGTGTATTGAAAAGCAATCTGCTGCTTCCCCAAATGCATTGTTACTCACGGTTCCATTTCAGTGGAAAGTCTTTTAAGTTTTTAAACAACTGTTTATATTTCTAGGTAAATATGTATCTCTTTTTTTTTTTCTTTTTTTAGAAAAGATGAGTAGATTGCAGTAATTAAACTTGATCAGAATAAGTAATTTTTGTTATTTTTCCTCAAATAGTTAATTGTTGCAATTAAAGAATCAAAACCTTTACAAATATACAGGAATTACTGTGGTTAGAAATGTCAACAGCCTTCACAAATGCTTTTTTTTATAATAGGGCACTATTCCCAGGTGAACCCGTAAGAGCTAAATATAAAGAATATGACTTCTGTTGTTATCACTGAACTTGATAACTTGTCTTAAAGTTATAGTGTGTTAGTGGTATTTTTAGATAACTTAGTTTGCTTATTCATACTTGACATGGTAGGAAAGCAGATTCTGGAGTTTCAGAGATTAGTATGTTTTAACTGAAAAAGCATGTGCACCAATTAAATGTTAACAGTATAGCAAATAATATTTTATCTATATAGCAGTCAGTGTATCCTGTTTCTTGATACTTTAACTGAATTGCTGTATATTTTGATAGTTTAAAATGTTTGTATGTTTTATAGATGGTCTGGTACAGGTTTTTTGTTTCTGGTTTTTGTTGTTTGTTGTTTTTTTTTTAGCTTAAAGTAAAGCAGCATCTCTTTGGTTTTTTGTTGATTATTCTGTTTCTGAAACATGCTGCTCCTCTTTCAAAAGTCCTGCTTATCTGTACATCAAAGAAAAATATTCAAAAATGCTGCCTTCATTTTCACACACAGTGCTGAAGATGCTGCAAGCACCAAATCATAGCTCATAGAATCAGGTCCTGAGATAGTTACTACCAGTAAAGAGGAATCCTTTGAGTGTATGCCATTGGTGAGCCGATGAGCATGGACCATAGAAGGGCTCCATGTAGAAGGTAAAATTGGCAAAAACGTAACAGATTTGAAATGTATCCCATACATAATGGTG
>VXAK01006082.1:23531-35559 GCA_013399435.1 Arenaria interpres
TAGTGTATAATTTTTGTTTTGATCACTTCTCATTCTTTAAAGTATTATTTGTTTGACCATAAATGTTCCATAATCTGTTAAGTTTTTTAAACTGTGATTTAATAATATAAACCATCTATTTTAATTTATATTCTTCTAAACAGCCACGCTTAGATATATTGATTTTTTTGAACTAAATTAATAGTTGTGCTTCAGTTTTTCAAGCCACTTAATATTTCATCTTAGTTTAATATGTAGTTTAATATGTAACTTCATTTTTCATGTGAGAAAAGGTTAGGTGTGTACCATTTGGATTTTTGATACTGTGAATTTAGTGTTGGGGTGAGTCATTTGTTCACTTCCTTTTACATTATAACTGTTGTTGCTACAATACCTTAAAAGTCTTTCAACTGTAAATTCAGCCAGTGGGAGGAGATAGAGACAAAACTAGCCAGTTTATTGGAATGTTGTTTGTGTGTGGAAGATGAGATGTTCTTGTGTGTAGCGTTTGAGGTGTATTGACTTCCAACTTTCTCACTGCTGGGCCTTCAGACATGCTATTTTGTGCTAAGCATAGTGTTTATTTTTCAACTCTGTCTCCAAACTTACAGTTCTTAGGAGAACAAAAAAAAAGATTATTGGGGTTCTCCTTATCCAGAAACATAACTGGACTTCCTTAGAAATGTAAGGAAAGTGTCCACAAGGTGTCTTTAAATGTTTCCTGCTTCCCCCACCTTCCCCCCATTAGAGTCCCACAAGTTAAGTAGAACGTGAAGAGTACAAATTAAAAAGGAAGCATAATGTTCCAAGTAGGAAAAGCATTTTCATATTACTTTCTGCAGCCTGTACTTTAATAGGACATGAAATAAAATGTCAGGTGGATAATCTTCAGTCTAGCATGATCATAAGTCATCTATGTAAGTTGTCCAGGCAGACAGGTTCATTATTCACTTGCACAGCCTATCTTGAAATATTTCCTCTTTTTGCTAGTGGTATTTTATTGGATGATAGAAATTGTTTCTCCCCTGTTTCTCTTCCAAAGTAATTTTTAAGTTTTCATTGCATGCTAAAAGCTTTTTATTTTGCTTTTTTCTGGAAGTGGGGGGAGGAAGGGAGGCCTGGGCTTTTCAGAAAGCATACAGTTGACAGGATTCCCTCTTCCCTAGTAATAGCTTATAAAACTCGTATGTATGCACAAGTATTTCTCTTGCGTGCATGTGAAATGCCTTTTCGTCCTGAGAAAAGTGTTCTCTGCAGAAACTACCCGTGTGTAAAAAGAAGATTGGCTTTAAAAGGCAACTGTGATGGGAACAGTGTCTTAGGGAGATGCAGCTTGGACTTGAGGTAAATTGAATGCTTTACAAAAATGTGGTTTTGAGCTTGCATTGACATTGTATGTAATATGGGTACACGTTAACTGTATAATGTTTTTTGTATGGTTTTTCTCAATAAATGTAAACCGATGGATAATAATAGCAATGTATTTGTCTTTTTTATGCTCCTATCTCTGCCTTTGTTAGTTTGAAATAACAGCTTCAGAGGAAAGATTGCAGCAACTAGTACTTCTGTGAATGAACATCACCCACATGAAATGAAGTAAAATGTATTTATAATGCTGTTAGGATAATTATCATTCAAGGCATCATGCAGCTTATTACCATTTTTTTCCAGATGCTTCTGAATTTGTAACTATTTTATTAAGGCAAAAGAGCGACTTGCAATAGGTAACTGTACAAAAAGCAGTCAGCAGATTCAACCACAGGAAAATTTCTTTTTGAAAAAAACCTCATTTGCTGCAGCTTACCTTGTCTTTGTGTGAGGCTTAGACACACGTTCTTTAGTTTAAAATGTGACTATTATTTGTAAAATTACTCCTAGAGAAGCTTACACTGAGCAATCAGATGGTGTTAGCACAATGACATTAGTGTGGATATCAAGAGGTCTTAGAGAAAAAGAGTACAGTAGCCTTAAGAAGACAATGTTAAGAGATGCAGCAATAAATGTATTGCATTGAGAGAACCAAGCTTGAAAAGCTAGGCACTTCCTGAAAATAATTTTCTTAACGCTTGCTTCCTACCTGTGTTAGCTATGATGGGCTCATATTTGTCACCAACTGTTCCTGTATCGCTTGAGCAATGAAAAATAAGAAATTTTACAAGCAAATGTTGGTACTATAAAGACTACTCCAAGCTTTACTGAGATTGTTGTGCTTTTGGATTATCAACTGCAGAGTTTGGTAAGAGCATCACAGTTTAAATGCAAGCCCATTTTGAAACAAAAGAACTAATGCTCTTTGAAACAAAACAACAAAAGTGAGCAGTTATGTCATCTTTTATTCTTTAAAAATAGTACACTGGGGTTTTTGAAAATCATCAATAAGTATTTCCTTTTGCCAGTTCAATGCCTCTGGGTTAAAAAGTAAAACAGCTTAAATATTCAGTGTTCATGCAAAATATACCAATAGATTTACACTACTGCACAAGCTTCCAGATTGTGTATTTAGCTTTATACTATTACACAACAGTTGGTCTTCAAATGTGGGCGCACTAGTATAACTCGGATTTTTCCTTTATTTGATCTTTCGTACGTGGATTCCTTCTTTTTAGCCTTCAGTACTAATTTTTTGTATTGAGCAAGGAACCTGGACACTCACAATGTGAAGGTTGTTACTATCTGATGCAGGAATGACAAATCAATGCATGTCCTTGCTCTCTTTAGTTGGCCCCATCAGAGAAAGAGATGATGCAGTAAGAAAGTTTTGAGGGGAAGAAAGATTCCAGCTAAAGGAGAGTATTAGTAGTCATCAGCTAGAAAATAAAAGAGTTAAGAGAAACAGATAATTAGATTTTTATAACAGGAAAGATGCAAGAAGAATATTTGAGAATTGAGCCAATTAAAACGCTAACTCTTACTTTCAATGGTGAGAATGCAGGTGCTAGCAGATGTGCCTCTGTTGTTGACTGCTTTACACATATATTCCCCTTCATCTTCTGGGAAGGTTTCTGGCAAGTAAAGGCAATAGGTTTCTCCTCTTTCAATATACTGATAGTCCTCAGAGTCCTGCAACATTTCCCCCTCAAACCACCATGTAACTTCGGGTTTCGGTTCTCCAGTAATTTTAACTGTAAATCTCACTGGCTCGCCATCAACAACCGATGTGTTTTTCAGTGACTTCTTGAACCAGGGAGCTCCAGATCGAGCTTGATCCTCCTCATCTTCACAAGTAGAACCATTAATAATGCTTCCCTCCTCTTCTTCTTCCTCTTCTCTTTTCTGTTTTAAAATAAGTCAATTTAGAACATTTAAAGTGGCAATAGCAGTATGAGTACTAGTGATACGTGTTTGATTACAGAGAAGTTACCATGTTTCTGAGAAGGGGAAATGCCACCCCTGTCCTCACTGAATAGTATAATGCACTGAATCTGCATATGGAACAGGCAGTAAAATGGATTTTAATGAGGCTGGAATCTTGGGGCACGAATGTAGATTCCATTTTCAGACTATTCAAAGGATACGATGAACTTTCTTTGCAGCATCTCTCTCCTACTCTTCAAGAACACGTGAAAATACCAAAAGCAATTTTACGTTATTGCAGCAATTCACAGCAGCTGTTAAAACAAGTTTAATGTTCCTTTTATACCTCTGGCAGTGTTGCCATCAGTGGTGATCAGATGCTCAGTTAAATGACACTTTAGGATTGAAGAAAAGGTACTTTGCAATTTATACCTTCTGTAATGCTGCATCAATTTCTTTTTGTTCAAACTGCATGCGTAGTAATTTCTGTTCTTCGATTCTCCTCTGCTCCTCTTCTTCCCTGGCTCTGGCCATTTGCTCAAAGCGGGCCTTCATGTTTACTTTATGAGTAAATGGAGCCTCGGATTTCTTGGCTGGTCTCACATCTACATCATCATCCTTGGGGGAGAGGGGGAAAGGATTTAACTCATTTACTACTTTTTAAATAAATGATAATAAAACTAGTTTTGTAGAGCAGCGGTTCCTCACTGAGCAAAGCCACCCAGAGTCCTCGTTTTTTCAGAGGCTTTAATGTTTTATTCAAGTCTAATAACAGCTTATCCTAGGGGCAGGACAAAATACTTGCAAAAAATAATTTCAAAACTGTTAGGCAGAAGAATACTCATTATTCCATATAGAAGTTGAGTACTGTCATGTGGCAATGGTAAATCCTTAGTGACTTGACTTTTGTGCCACAACATTACAGTAACTTCAACACCTAACACAGGTTGACCTTATGGAAACACAGTGTCCGTCATCAAATTTAAAAGCTCAAAACTAAAAGATAGGCTTTGAGCCTTTGATGCTGACGTGACTGACTGCTGTGGAAAGGAACCTCAGGATGAGGCTCAGACCAGGCTTCCCACTGTCGAGTTGCCTGCACTGACACACAATGAGGTGATGAAGGCTCACGTTGGTGTTTTGGGTCACAGAGCGCAGTGTTGATTTATTGGTTAGACTGATTGATAGTTCACTTCTTGTAGAAACAAGAAATGTGCGAAAAACTGTGACAGGTTGTAGTTTGAAGCAGAGATAAGTAGGCATCCTTTTTTGCTCTACCCTAAGAAATAAGTACAGATGATAAGAAGACTTGTTTTTCATGTGGTATTGGTGAGGGGTTTTTTAATTCATACAATGGAGAAAGAGTTCAGAAGGAGAAGCAATTCGTGTGATGATCAAAAGATTAATTCTCAAATCTGAATCTTTCAAACCCTCAGGCTGACAGGTTTCGGCTTGTTAAGATGCTGAATTGAGGGCTTTGAGCAGAAAAACAGATCTCTGCTTGACCAGATGACTGATAATAAACTGGTGCTGTTCCCTTTAGGGATGCTGAGGTGAGACTTCTTCATGCATCCAAAGGAGGGAACAAGAAAGAAGGGAGAAAATAAATCATTTTGGAAATAGAGCAAGCTTTGGTGAAAGCAGCATCATTGTCCCCTGCTGGACCATTAGTGTGCTAGTTACCTCTATCATTAATGTGTACAGAATACAACTTACCTCTTGAAATTTTTCAGCCTCCCTTTCTCTTATTTCTTCATCCATTGCTCTTCGCTTTGCTCTCTCTTCTTCAATCTTCTTCTGAATTTCTTCTTGAGACAATTGTCCTATTTTTTCAAACTTGCTTTTTAAGTTCTTTGCCTGAATAGAACCACTTCTTTTTAGCTTTATTAATTCTTCATATTCTTTGCTTAGCTCAAAGGTTTCAGACTCTTCTTCTAGCTGTTCAAAAATTACAGAATGTGTAAGGTGGATAATGCCCTGATTTTTACTAGCCGTTCCCCCCCTTGAGAAGTGTAACTTAATACACTTAGGTGTATTAAGGTCTCTTGGTTATTTGAAATAAGCACAGAGACCTTTTCCCTCAAATTTCTTGGGTTTTTTACCTCACTATTCTCAAGATTACTGCGTTTGTATCACATCTAAACTAGACACAGATTTTGAAACATCTTGCTTGAATATACCTTTTCTTCAAGGATTGCTCCCAACAAACCATAGCAATACAAAAAACTTAGTTATCCTGGACCCATAATTTACCTCCCCGATTTACTTACGTTACTTAATATGATAGAACTTTCTAAAAGCTACTTTGATAAACAGAAAGTTATTATTTTATTTTTTTTAGTTCAATAAAGAGCAAATGAGATTTCAGGATGTGAGGGCTTGGAAGAGCAATGGCAGTTCTGGATCCCATAGTTAAACCACACCTGAAGCTCTAATTCTTGGTATTTTACTCCCTCCTTTTAGGATCTCTGACTGACAGTAAAGATGTAGAAGCATTTTCGTTGGGTGTCCCTGTCTCTCCCTTCTTTCCCAGGATGTAATATAAAATTTACTTGAAAGTTTGCAAGCCAGGGCCTCTGTTACTCCAGCTTAACGAAAATGAATAAATAAATACATGTAGTCCTGTAACATTCAGAAGGGAATAATAAGGAACTGCCACCCACAACCGAATGAAGTTGAAGGATAAAGTTCATGAACACGATGTTTTAGACATTTGGTATGCAAAGCAAATTTTGTGTGTGATTTTTAAAATCAACCATGACCATCTTCAAACCCTTGATACGCTGATTAGAAATAGGCTGAGGCCACTGTAATTCTTTCCTAATTAGTTAACACAGGATTCCCTTGAGGAAAAGAAAGCATTTTGCTCTTTCCTATTTTCACTGTTGTATATTAATTTGGGAACTAGATGTTTCTGTTCTCCCGATATTGTAAAAATTACATAATTGTTTTAGTAATACTGTAGAATTTTCAGAAGTGACTAAAATAAAATTACAAATTTGAAATTGCGTTTGTACTTTATATGGGTGGCAAGGGATAAAAGCATTTTTCTGGTAGACTGGTGATAAAAAAATACCTATCATATTATATACAATGTTACAGATTTTAGTAATTAACTGAAATGATCTATTATATTTTTATTCTTAGAATCATAGAATAGAATCATAGAATACCAGCTTGGAAGGGACCTCAAGGATCACCTGGTCTAACCTTAGTCAGAGCATGCTTAACATATCCTTTGACGTACAAACCTCTCCCATTTCTTGTCTCAACTGCTGAAATTCTTGCTTTTCCATTTCCAACTTTTGCCTACGCTCTTCTTCTGTGCGTCTCTTCTCTTCTTCCATTTTTTGTCTCAGTAACTCCTCAAAATTAATTTCCAGTTTACCAGGTACGAGAGATTCTTGAGAAAATGTTTTAAACATTTCTGGTGATTCATCATCTAGCACCTGCTGGAAATTCAGAGCATTAGTGATAACATCCTGAAGGTACCTGTGATGAAATTAGTGTTGCTCAGACATAAAGATAACCAAGTATTTTTGCCACGTTTGCCCCAGAACAGTAAGATGCAACGTGACAATGTGGGTATTCCTCTAATCTTTTAGGGAGTGTGTTTCTATTTGCTTTTAGCTCTTTATTATTACAATGATAAACTTTTATAATGAAGATGTTTACTAATACGTGGCCTTTTTTGCAAGATGATGGAGAGGAAGTCCTCTAAGTGCAGCTCTGGGGCCTGAAACAATTCATTCCTGTTTATCATTAGACAAATCACTTGTGTATAAATGACATCGCTCTTAACGCGGAAGTACATACATCTACAGTCTTTTTCTAAGAAAACAATTACATTCCTGTTCTTATGCAAAATTAGTATTCTTAGAAAGGCTAACTGAACAGAATTCTCTACAAGAAACTCTTCTTGTGCACAAATAGATCATTCTCAGTTAGGCTGCCAGTGCATTGCCTTGTACAACCCAACAGCAAGAGTTTCCTCCTTTCCCTGGTCCTTTCCCTGCCCTCAGAGTAGGGGCAGGCTTTGATGGTCATTCTTGAGCAGTTTGCTTATGTTGTAGACTCATTTGTAAGAAGATGGCAGGGCCTAGGAAAAGCAATTTTCATAACTTCCAAAAAGTGTAAGAACAAATATTTCATCAGCCCGAATTTGTTAAAGCAAAGCATTGCTAAAATATTAAGCCATATGCTACCAAAACGGCCAGGTAGCATGACATGAGTTATGCAGGAAGATCTCAAAATAACTTCTTGATAAAACCTATATAAAAGTATGTTTGTGCATGCAGCTGTGTAAACAGAGTGTCTCAACGGGAATGTTCTGTAGATTAATGTGCGAGGTGAGGTGGGTGCTGATCTGGAGCTGTGTGGTGATGTGGCTTTGGGCGCTATTTCATCAGCATGTGTTTGAAAAGCCTGGTGGCGAACACTGAGAGCCCAGCGGGCCTTCAGCTGTAGGCATTCCCAGCAGCAGTAATCAGTCACATGCTAAAGAGAATTAAAGGAGCAAAATTTTCACTTGAGAAGGTGGTTTTGGCTGGCTTTATAAAGAAACAGAAAAGAAACGTATTTTTTAAAGGATTCTTTGGCACTCCCTTTTCTCTTTATCGCTACTTACTGCCACTGTAACTTAAACATTTCACTGCTGTCTGTGCCATCATAGTTCATATAGCTATCTTGACCTACTTTGCCTAAATCCATTTTATTTGTCACAGCTCTTCCACTATTTTTTTTGGCTCAATCCCACTCAAATACTACTTACTATTCCCTATGGATTTCCTTCAGCTTTTTTCTCTAAGGAAGCTTACATTTGGACTTCAGCCCCACCATTCCTTCCATTCTGCATTCGTTTTGCATAATATGAGCATATTTGTTGAAACTGTGTTATGAGAAGTGGTGTCAAAAAACAAAGCTGTAAACTATTTCCTTTAATGAAAACAATGCATAGCCACATAGTTTGCAGAGGGTAACCACAGCTAAATCAGTGCAGAAATGTGAGAGTCTCTTGCTTGTGATGCATCAGTTCGTACACTCAGCACTTCAAGAAGATACAGAGCTAAGCAAATAGGAGAGGCATTAATTCAAAATGTACCAACGCGTGTATGTATAAACTTTCCGAAGTTGTGCATATGAGCAAGCGCTAGCAGCTGTCTGCTCTGTATCTTTGAAGCAGTAAGTTAGGAAAAGGTGAAAAGAGAGTAAGCCAACTTATTCCTGGTTAAAAAACACAGGAAAAAAAAATCAGCTGAATTGTCTGACGCACAAAACCCCAGTAAATATTTTAGCCATATTTTGCGAAGTGAGACCATACTGTTTTTTCTGCAAAGTGGGAACAGATGGTAGAGAGAAACAGTCCCGTAACAACCATAGTTACAGCACAGTCAACCAGTTTTCAGTGGGCAAACAGTGACTGATATGAAAAAGAGCTTTTTTTTTGTTCTGGCTAAGGCAGGTTCTTTATGTAGTCTCTAGTGAAAAGAGGCTGACAGGGATGAAAGATGAATGGCTCTCTCTGAAAGTGATCACCTTGATGGGGGGAAGCGTGGAAGTATAAGTGTAGCACAAACAAATGTGAAATAGGGTAATCATTCCAAAAGGAGGTGGTATTTGTATTTTCCAGCAAGGATATTAGTGCTTCTGCATGTGTATGCTTTCAAAACTAAATTAAAATGAATAAACATGAAAGAGGTTCTAAGATAACGACTTAATTTAAATGCTTAAATACAAATTGAATGTGAGGTTTTACTACTTCTGAAAGGGATGACTAATGCGTTCTTAAAACGTTTTGAAGCACATCCACATTGCTTCTACATTGTGAGCTGTGGAAAATAAGGAAAGCACAGGCTTGTATTTTCTGTTACAAGTAATAGAAAATGTGTTGTTCATATTCAGGATGCTAATTAACAGAAAATTTTCAAACATGTATATGCTAAAGGTAGATTTTCAGTGATTTTTTTTTTTATTTAATTACTGACTGTCTTCACTCTCTGCTGTTACAGTGCAATCATAGACTCTGTGCTGCATCTAATGGATTAAACCCTGTTTAATCAGTGAGATTTTTCTTGCCTGGACACTTGAGCTGCAGTTCTTGTGACACTGAGGCAGAGAAAAAAGATTCTCAAGAAAGTAGAAAAAAACCCAGAAGACAGCACGCACTTTTTCTGCTTTCCTTCAGTTGTCTGCTGGTTCTTCCTAAAAATTGTAATGGCAGAAGTCCAGCAGCAGTTTCCTCTTTTTTTCTAATGGCTTTAGCTTCTATTTCGTGTCTTGGAAGGTATGAACAGACACTATTTTCCATAATTGCTTACCAGTACAATGTCAAACATAAGTTTACATTGTAGTTTTTCTGGGTAGTCTTTCAGTATAGAGGTCTTGTCTTTGGCCCAGTTTTCAGGCAGAGGGAGCACTGCGAGCAATATTAGTAGTCATCCGAAGCCTCAATATGTCTCAAAAGCATTGCTTTGAATAATGAAGAAAACTTTATTAGGCATGCAGTTGGTCTTTCCCGATAAAACCACTGAGGGGAATGTAGGAAGACGCTGCCAGAGGGGCAGGTTATCCCACAGTTCTGTGTGGCATGTCTTGCCCTTCCTTTTGAAACAAACAATACTTGGTTGGTAGTTGTGTAATTTAATACTGTATTTCCTAATCGCCACCAATAAGTAACTGGCTTATACCCAAAATCCTGCTGAAACTTGAAGTTGTTGGAATAAGCATAAGGAATACAGTGAAAAACTCCACGCTAGTTATTTTATATAAAAAATATTGTTGCCACCCTCTGAAATCAGGCATCTTTCTCTACTTTCAGGTAGTGTCACTATGTCAATCCTAGTTCCCTGAAAATTGGTCTTCAGTATAATCTTAACTCAAATTTTAGAAGTTATTGCATGTCACAGAGATCTGTATTTTTCGAAGGAAGTTCCATATTATGAATTGTTCTACTGGTAAATGCCACAATTTTCTTGTTTCCCTGAACAAGCAATGAAATACAATAAAACCATCAATTAACAGAGTTCAGCCTTCTTAATTTTTCCTTCCTAAGAGGCTACAGATGACTATAAAGTTTGTACTTGCAGCGAGCAATGTTGTATTAATGCCATTAATAATGCTTTGGCTAGTAAGGGCTGGTTGGTGGACATCCTGTAAAGGTGGGGAGAGAAACTTGGAGAAGCAAAAGCAATTGCTCTTTCCCCTAAAAAAACCCAACAAATCCCCCTTGTGAAAACATTTTGCTTTTCTGAGTTTGTTGCATGTGCATAATGATACTCACTGGATACAAGAGCTGGTTTTGCCCGCATTATTTGAAATCCTTTCTAGGCTTGCTGTGAGGGAATGATGTTCTGGGTTTGGTAAATGAACTTGATTAGTTTACCCACTACCACCACCACCTTCTAATAAGTAATGAGGTGAACTGATTAATGATGGAGTTGAAGCACGCGTTCCTAGCTGTATTTAAAGCCTTATCCCAGAGCTGCTCTCTAGTTCATCAGAGACTTAGGTAAAAATTAAACTATATACTAAACAAAAACACCATACCATGTTCTTCCTCGCTTCAGCAAATGCTCTTTTCTCCTCTTCCATGCGTCGTCTTGCATCTTCTTCTGCTTTCCTCTTTTCCTCTTCTCTCCTCTGTCTTTCTATTTCCTCAAAACTGAGTCTGAGTTTACCAGGACGGAATTCTTTAACAGAATTTTCAAATTCTTCATCTCCACCTTCATTGATCTTCAGAGAAGAGGGAGAGGAAAAAATAAAAAGGACTTATCAAGACATAAAATTTTTCTTTCTAGGAAATAAATAGTCCATTAATTCCTTTCTGATATTTTATAATTTTTTTTTCTCTTGGGGGAAAATTGTATCCAGAGTTTAGTTCCTATAAGAAACATTTTAGTCTTGGTTTTAGCCAAGAGAGGGAGAAAAGAAACTTATTTCAGTATCCTGTATGTAGCTTCTAGAATTTTTAAAGATCTGTTGAGTGTGTAGTTCAAAGAACAATGTGTAATCAGGAAAAGGCTGAACAATTAAGCACATATTTTATTATCTCAGAGTTGGATCCTTTATTGTAAATCACTCCCTATTCACTTCCTTTACATCCCTTTCATAGATCTTTGTACCATCAAGTCTTTTTGTTTGCATATAAATTGTTTTCACCAATGCGCTTACCAGTTAAAAAAAAATGCTGTAGAGTTTTATAGCAAAGCTAAACCAATTAACATTTTGCTATTACTCCAAACTGAGATTTTTCTTTCTGTTCTTTTTAGACATTTAACCATCACTGAAGAAAGGGAAGTGAGATACTCTGATCTCTTCACTGTTGCTTGCCTCCAGTTAGTGCTTATCTGCTAAGAGAAGCCCGGGTTTTGCAAGCTGCAATCAAGAGCAAAAGAACAAGCCATCTTCAGAAGATATCTCAGAGTACTTTATTTGTTTATGGAGGAAATAGACTGGGAACTGTCAAGAGTATTGATATTCCAGATTTCTGTATACTGCAAGCAGCCCTGGGACTGGTATGTGGGATAGCCGGTTGAGGGAATTACAGAAATCTTTCATTTGGAAGTCATGGAGGAAAAAAAAAGAAAGAATTGAAGGAAATTCAATTCTGAATTCTTCCTCTAAGACAACTTTTGATTTCAAGTTTTGACAACCACTGATAGCAGATTAAACTGCATGTTAGAAAATTTCTTTAGAAATAACAAATTTGTAAAATCCTATGTTATGTGGTTAATAAATGCATATACATTAGGGTGGA
>VXAK01006082.1:35917-48825 GCA_013399435.1 Arenaria interpres
GTGTTTTGCTTTTTGTTTTCTTGGAGAATATCGGTTTCTTGAATGTTTTTGAAATACAGTCAACATAGTGATCTTGAGCTGTTTGTCCAAGAATGTCCATTCATAATTATACTCTTTAAAGTTAGCAAATTGCTAGAAATAATACGT
This sequence comes from Arenaria interpres, assembly GCA_013399435.1. Lineage (NCBI taxonomy): Eukaryota > Metazoa > Chordata > Aves > Charadriiformes > Scolopacidae > Arenaria > Arenaria interpres. The sequence continues at coordinate 36,065 of VXAK01006082.1, forward strand.
TTGAGGATTTAATGGAAGATTAAAATCTCAATTCTCATTAACAAAGTCATAATGATCATGATTGTACACGGGAAAGATATTTAAATACAGAACTTAAAAAACGCCTTTGGAAATGGAGCAAAGTGAGGAAATACAGAACTAAACTATCTGGTATAGTTTATGTTCATGCTAAGTGTATGATTCCTTTAGTATGATCAAAGAACAAACTATAGTGAGGTCTGTTTATAGTTGACCTAGAATAAGTCTGACATGATAAAGAACACACATGGAGGCAGTATTGCAAGTAATGTAAAACAGGAACTGTGAGCCACATTTCTGACAATTTGGGGCTCCATCTAGTAGTTTCTACTATACTGTTTATGTCAATACATACAAGAGAGCTGACGTCTGTTTTCCCTTTCTTCATAAGAGGAAAGTTATAATTAATGTATTTATCTATTGTATTTATAAATCAATATGGGAATAAGAAATCGCGTTCTGTTACTACAGAATGTTTTCATCAAAAAATGGTTTCTGAAACATCTGAAGCACTGTCTAAGAACAAAACAACTAATTGTTTTCTTGAGGACTTACAGCTTAAGGTACTACAAAGTGTAGATCTAAAGCCTGCTAAGATTGCTGGCAAATTTAGAACACACAAATGGTCCAGTTTTACTAAAAGAATATCTAAAGCATAAAGCCAGTGCAGTTACTGAGTTAGAACAAAGGTCAAAAATACATCTTTCAAAAATTAATGGTGATGCAATTTTCAGACTCTTAACGGCCTGAAATATAGTTAAGAAATAAGAAAAAAAAGTGGAATCAAATACAGGAAAGAATGTAAAAGCATATCCTATGTGAAAATTCTGTAACAACGTGATCAAAATGTATTTACCATTTGCTGTCTAGCTTCTTCAAAGGCACGTTTTTCCTCTTCTAAACGCTGTCTTGCTTCTTCCTCTGCTTGCCGCCTTTGATTTTCCTGTCTTTGTCTTTCAAGTTCCTCAAATGTTACTTTCAGCTTACCCGGAGACAGAGACTCTTGTGTTTCATTTTCTTTATTTTCACCCTGTGTAAGAAAAAAACGAAATAGTTATGTCTTAAATAATAGATATTTATTTCTTAGGTATTTTTAGATGATTGGTTTACCATGACAAATGAAAGGCACTTGGTTTCCTTAAGGAATTGATTTTGTTCCTCATATTTTAGCTTCATTTCTTCATCCTGTCTCTCTCTTTGGTCTGCTCTCTCCTTTCCTGTGTTCTCAAAGTTTATTTTCATCTTCCCAGGTGTTTTGGTGGGTTTTACGGGCACTACTGTAACTAGCAGTGAATCATCCCCTTCCTGTCCAAAAAGATATTTATTATATTTTCATAAAGCTTGACTTCTAGATAACAGTGTCATTAAGAAATCAGTCTGTTTTCACCTTTGTGCACCAAAGCTTCCTTAACAAGAGGAATACACCTGTCTGCCTAAGGCAGTCACTAGTTTTCTTATAACATCTAAAGAGCATCAAGGCTGAATTATTTTTTAAATACAACTGCTCACAAACTCCTTAATTTCTTTACATATTTTCATTATCTGCTAGTTATAAATATTCATGGTTTGCAGAGGAACAGATGAAATTTTGAATACATAGCAATTGTAGCCACATTCTAGATCCAGTCTTGTATTTATTAAGTAAAGGATATGCTGTGGTTGGAACAAAGCTGGTAGTTCTAGAGAGCAATATGTAAATTGTCAGGCAGAGCAATTTTTTTGAAGGATGTTGCTGCTTCAAAACTATTTTCACAACTTACTTGCCAAAATGCATTTTACTCTGTTTTTTTCACAAAATACCATGATTAATGGGGATACTGTCAAATACCTTAAAACTAATGTTGTTTGTCTTTCCAAAGCTGTAACAGGAATGTGATTTTTCTTGTGTTAGTGAAAGACAATAGGACCTTTGGACCTAGTTTTTTTGTAATTAAACATTTATTTGCAAGACTTAAAATCCAAACCCATATGGTAAATTAGTCAATTAGAAAAGTTAACTAAGGTGTTCAAACAATCCAAACCCATATGGTAAATTAGTCAATTAAAAAAAAGTTAACTGAGGAAGGTGTTCAAACATCTGTATATTGACAGAATCCCCTTTTAATTTCAAGTTTAAGGCAAAGAGCTTTTAAGATGATAACTTTCCAAAGCAAGAGTGTCATTGCCAGTATATATCAAATCATTCCGGTGGCTTTGAATATTTACATTTTATATGTTTTTAACCACAACTATTCACAGTGGAGACTTAAATAGATTCACTTCAAGTACAGACATACAGTTCCGTATACTTCAAAAATGTGTTAGCTTCTTGCTTAAATTTTAATTAGGTATTTGTGTGCCCTTTTCCCAGCCCAAATTACAATAATAAAACAAGGTGAATAAAAATGTAGGTGAACATTTCTTTAAAAAAATCTGATTACCTCTGCTGCTGATTCAGTTCCCGTATTGTTAAAGTCATCAATCTATTAAATGAGAATTTCATATGATTACATTACTTTGGCTCTTTGCCTTAGATTTGCAAACATAGAACTGGAAATTCTTATTGTAACAGTGATACGTATGTAGCACTTAAATTCACAGAGATGGTAACGATTGAACCTTTGTTGGAATACCTCAGATAGGTTGGCTTGTGGAGAAAGAGGCAACATGACATAAGACATCATACAGACAGTATGCTAACACATTCTTAACACTTCAGTGATGAATTGAGTACTTCAGATGTCCATTCTTCATGTAAGCATTCCAGAGTAGTGTAAAAAGAAGAAAAGCTGAAGCAAACTCATTGATTATTTCCGAGTCAAGTGACATTGTCTTCCCCTCAACTCTTGGAAAAAAGGCTGTTGCTGTATTTGCTTCATCTGGTGTCTTTGTATGTTACTGTCTAAAACTGACATACTCTCTAATATTCCATATGGTATGTACTTCTGCCTTTCAGAGTAGATTAAATATGTTAGGCACATTTCCAGTTAAAAGTCCAGTTGTAACAATGTTAAAAGTCTTAGTAGAAAATACTATCCAAGTCCTTGTTGAAAACTGACTCCTCCTATAGCACTGTTTTTCTCTTCCTAAAGAAAAACAAACCTAAATTAAGTACTACTATCTTTTGGTAAAATAAAAATCCGCTTATGGTTCTAATCTGTCATTTAACTGTTCATTCTCACTGCAGTATTTGCAGCACTGAAGAAAACTTACAAAGGGAATTAAATGTGATACCCCAATGAAAAATTCTACAAAAGACAAAATTTGCTTTATTGGCATCAACAAAAGTTGGAGTCTGTTCATGTGTATACACAATAAAGATTCACAAAGTGGCAAAGGAATAAAACGTGATCTGAATCTTCATAATTTATGATTTTTACTGAATTAGTATCCTCATTTTTGCCTGCTGATGGCATTTCCCTAGTTCTTCTTGCTTGCTTTAGTTCATCTATCACTGAGCTGTATTCATGAATGTATAAGCACAAATGGTCTAAAGTAAGGGTCTGTGAAATATAAGAAACACTTTTAAATTAGTTCAGTGAATTCTATAAACTCTTGTATGCATATGACACCAAAATTTGTGCCTGGTTCACATTCCTACCGAGTTTATGCTTGCCTGGTTTCATCTGTAGCTCAAGTTTAGTGCTTGAAAAATAGTTACCATAAAGAAGTGAAGATGAAGATTCTCTGAACGTTATTTCCCACTTCCATCCCACCGAGCATCCTCCATGTACATCACCACTATCAGAAATCTTAAGATCAAATCTTCTGATTGATGTAAAACCTTTTTCTTGTGTTGATTGTTTACAATTATACCCTGACTATTGTGATCAGATGAACATACCTCCTGTGCTTTTTTTGCTAATTCTCTTTGAATTTTTCTTTTCTCAATCATATCTTGTTCAATTCTGCGCTTTCTTTCTTCTTCCGTTCTTTTTCTTTCTTCTTCTTGCCTTTGCTTTTCCATTTCTGCAAACTTGCCTTTAACAGTGCCTGTGAATATGAAAAAAACCACAGTTCAGTAGTTACATCTAATACTTATCTAGTGAATTATGTGGGCTTTAAAATCAGGCCTCTCTCTTACCTATTAGCTTTGGAACATAACCTTTTTCTATTTTAGATGATTTTGCGTCATCGTCTTCATCAGATCCAAGCAGTTCTTTCATCTAGTTGATGAAACACAGAAAGTAAACTGTCTTTATACCTTAAATAAAATTCCAGTATTATTGTCGTAAAATAATGTGAAAAGATCTTCACATATAGTATTGAATATTAAAATAACACAAAATATTTGCAAAGAAAATAACCTCCTGCTTTCTCCTGTTCCATTCTCTCTCTCTAACATATTGTTCTTTTCTTCTTTGCTTTTCATCTCTAGATCTCCTTTGATTTCTTTCTTCCCTTGCTTTCTGCATTGCTTCAAATTTATCCTTTACATCACCCTTGTGAAGCTTGGGCACATAGGATTTTTGGACGGGTTTAGATGAAGAAAGCAGAATCTTGGTGAAGATACAGAAGAAATGAAGATAAGAAAAAGAAAAGTGAAACAGATGGACAGAAATATTCCAACAGATTGGATTAGAAAGAATGTAAGAACGTAAAACAAGTGCATTTGGGGTTAGGAACTTTGTGCCACTACCCATCATCAATTAAGCATCATGGTATTAGTTCATAAACAGTAATACATACTAAAATATCCAAAACAATGTTTAGCATTGTATTAAACTTAGGCTATAAGTAATTGTAATGAATAGGTATATAACTAATTACATGAACTATGTGAATGTACATTTTCAATTACTAAGGCTTTAAAAATGAGGTACAGATCTATAGTGTTGCTTTCAATCATATGCAGTCACCTCTACCCCTAGCATTTAAAACAGATACAAAGACACAGACATAGAATACAATATCTGAGTTTTCTTCTGCAACACTTCAACAGCCATATTTGGTTTTTAAATCAATGGTAGCGTTTGTTCATGTAAAACTTCCAATACATTATACTTTTTTAATACTTGGAGAAATTCAGAAGTCTAGTTATTTTATGTTTTAAGTGTCAAGATCACTGGACTTGCAGGACTCTGACACAGATACACTGATACTGGACACTTCTTTGCCAATGCTTACTCTCTGGGAGTCCCAACAGTACGAGAAGTTCCAGCTTTTCAGAACTGCTGTGAAGTTTTCTCTCTTTTTACTGTAATGACTACAGGAATGCTCTCAATACAGCAGTGCTGAGAAAACTGGCTGAAAACATTCCGTATTTCATGTTTTCCACCTAAACCAATAGTATTTGTTCCCACTTTTGTTACTGTTGCCCAGTGAGTCTATGGAGAAGAAATATTTGAAGTAACCTAATATTTACATTTTAGAATTAGATGTGAATGTTGCCCTGAACTTCCCCCTAACATTTAACATTTCTTCATATTTTGTTACCGTTATTTTGCCTTCCTCCTCTACTTTTTTAATAACAGTAAGAATGTATTTCACAGATTCCATCCAATCAGACAGTTTCCTTAAGCTACTTTCAAGTGCCCTTCCATTGTCTTAAAATAACAGCAATACCAGAAACTTACAGTATCATTGTTTGTCTTTTATAATTGTTTGTAATTACTCTTTTTGCAAGCATCAGTTGTAAATTACTACATTACTTTGATTACTGTAAAATCGGTACATACCTCAGTTTTCTGTGCAATGTCATTCATGGCTACCGTACTGTGCTCTGCACCTGGTTACCTTTAAGATTGCTTTCAATTTCTACCTGAAAGAAACAGTTGTAGTTACATTCCTTTCTTTTCCTTTTAAATGATGCTTTAACCATCTTCCTGTAAATAAGTTTGCATAGGCTGAAATCGATGTATCACAATTTCATTTGGTCCTCTGAGGCTTTTGAAGACATGAATAGGTTCTAAGTGTGCAACAGTGATTAAAAGAACAAGCTTATGATTCACTATTCATGCTCATAACCCCTCTATATAGTCCTAGATATTGGGTTTTAATTTCCATTAAAAAAAAAAAAAAAAGAAAAAGAAAAAACTTGGAGCCAAGCTCTGGCTGCCCTGGTTGGTGTGTTACGAAACTGGTTTTCTCACTGCTCATGCGAGCAGAAAGGAATGCGCTCTGCACCTCCGCCGCCCCGCTGCAGTCTGAGGTACGAGCCAGCCAGCTCAGGTTGCACCAAGCTTGGAGAGCGCTCGGGCCAAAACCCCGCGGCCTCCTGGAGATGCTACTTCGCCTTTATACGCTTTGATATGGCCGAGAGGAGGAAAGATGGCCTGGTGGCCGGGGGGACCTGCCTGCGTCTCAGAGATGCAGCTGGATCTCCTGCCTGGGTGAAGGCTCCTGGTTGAGTCTCAGCCAGGCTGGCAACTCTCTCAGCTCTTCACCCAGTATGGAAAAAGAAATAATGCTTTCCTTTCTCCTAGAGCTATTCTAGGGAAAACTAGTGCTAAAAACTATGAAATGAGTTAGGTAAACCACATACATACCTTGGAGAAAGAATTTATATCATTTAATTGTGGGCTGGAAATTGCACTGCATTTTTTTAAAAGAAAAGCATTAAAAATTATAAATTGCACCAGATCTATTAGAAACCTAACAGAAAGGCACTTCAAGTTCAAGGCAAGACTTTTCCCTTTCCCCCCCCACTTTTTTTTTTTTAAATCATCATGGGAGATCTTATAGCAGCCTTCCAGCACCTGAAGGGGGCCTACAGGAGAGATGGGGAAGGACTCTTTATGAGGGACTGGAACGATAGGACGAGAGGTGATGGTTTGAAACTGAAAGAGAGGAGGGTTACATTAGATATTAGGAAGAAATTTTTCACGATGAGGGGGGTGAGGCACTGGAACAGGTTGCCCAGAGAAGCTGCAAATGCCCCATCCCTGGAAGTGTTCAAGGCCAGGCTGGGTGGGGCTTTGAGCAACCTGGTCTGGTGGGAGGTGTCCCTGCCCACGGCAGGGGGGTCGGACCTCAGTAATCTCGATGATGTCCCTTCCAACCCAACCTATGATTCTATGATTCTAGGTTTATTGGAGCTTGTGGGAGGAAGGGACTCCAGTGCCATTGCTGTCTGGACTGTACCGATGCCCTGAGTCCCAGGCAAGCCTGAAAAACTCCCTGTGCCAAGCACAGTGCAAAGAAATGGGCTCAAAGGCACAAAGTAAAAAGGGTAGAAAAGGAGCTTACTGCTGGAGGGGGCTGCTCACTGGTGGTTTAGAGAAACTAAAGCCAGAGCATTTTGCGGTATGAAAAGTTAAGTTCTTAGCAGTTCTTAGCCTTTAAGTTCTCTAATTCTTAATTACAAACAGATTATAAAATGGGAATTTTTACGTGGTGTTGAAAATAATGAACATTAAGAGGTGGTGTCATATAAGCTCTTAAAAAATACACCACCGTCATCAACGCTCACTGGTGCTGCTATACAGATTGGATGAGATTCTTAGATATCCTGGGATGGTTTTCCAAATGAAAGCAGTCACAATGTATGAAACAAGCCTTTCGCTACCAATCCCTGCCCTGATTTACAAATTCCAAACTCTTCAGATTCAGCTGCAACAGAGGTGTTCTGGAGAACACTTGGGTGTTACTTTTCAACAAGTGAGCATGGAAAGTCGTTCCCCCCCCCCAGATCGGAGTTGACAAATACCCCATTTTTAGACTGATAGGAATCCAACACCTTTCAGTTTGTCACTTGTGAGCACATGAACATAAAAGTACGAAGTGTTAGTTCCTATTCAGACTGTTTCAGCTCAGCAATAGCACGTAAAGTTCTGTGGTGTCTAGAAAAGCAGATAACTTCACTAGCATTCCTGTGGTCTCAAGGTCCCCATACACTTTAATATACATTTGTATATCATGCAGTTGGGTTTGCGTGTCTTCATAAGCTTTAGCTTACTTCATCCATATAAGTAAAATCCCCATTGTGATCAGTATAACAAAACTAGTTAAAATCCTTTTGCTTCCTCCTTTTTTAAGCAGGTCTTAGAGAAGCTCCTCTCTGTTTTCCTCTCCTTTTAAAATTTCTTCTTCCTCACTTGTGGCCAATAGCCTTTAGCCGTGTACTTAAAATACAGAAGCTGAATAAAAGGTTAACGGCATGAACCCATCAGAAAACAAAGGAACGTCACGCATTGGTACAATTCATGCAGTGAAGCAGCCTGGGACATAGAGACCTTCACACGGGGCTGGAGCAGTAAGTCCCAAAGATAAACTTTCACAAGGAAAGTTTTTTCACATTTTGCCTAAACACCTCAAGTGAAGGTTACTGCTAACCTCCACTACAGCAACATACCCTACCTCTACGGCTTCATCTTAAAGTCATTTGAAAACTGGCTATTCCAAAGTCTGAATTGCCTATTATGTGCACTTAATTGTAGGAAGAAGATTATGTTTATGAGTCTGAGAACTCAATTTAGCCTTTGAGCTAAACCTTTGTCTTGAACCTTTCTGATAGCTCCAGTTACCTGAACCCCTTGACAGTGTCACTAAGACTGCTGACAGCAATGAGATCTACCCTCAAATAACAAACCTGAAATTTTCTTTAAAAGTGCAATTGTTGGAAGAAGTTTTCTTTGCAAATTCCTGCTGTCTGAACTTCCAAAAAATGTGCCAGTCCAACAGGTCGTGGGCCTTCAAGATGGCGGGTACATTTCTGCCATTTGGATTACTGCCATATCTGCTATTACTTTAGGCTACTTTCCAGTTCCTTGGAATCGCTAACTCTTAATACGCTTGAAGGTTGGCCAGCTGGCTCTAAGGCGTTTTGCATCTGCAAGTCATCCTACCTCCACCTTTGATGCTAAAAGATACGGCTATAAAGCAGCAGGGCATTACTAAACATGATACCACCCATGTTTGCACTTTCTTCCCTCTCTGTGGCAGTTAAACCTTGAGCAGAGAAAGCAGCAGGACCCTCCCTCAGGGACCCCTCAAGGCAGACGAGTAATTTCCAATAAAGACAATTTAGTACCTTCCAGAAGAAACCAGAAGCACTTCTTAAGTTTTGGCCTGGGTCTGTGAGGCCGTGACCACTGCTTCAGGAGCAGCAGCAGCAGATTGAAGCTCCTTTGTATCTGCCTTATCACTAGGAGAGGATCCACAGTCAGTGTATTGTTGCTGAGAAAACCAAACTGGCTAAGTCAAGAAGTCCTGACACCTACAAATTGTGGAAGAACAGCGACTTCATCATCTGCCGACAGCTTTGCACAAAGGAGGTGGTAATAAATTTTGCAACCCAAGAAACTTTGACAGGTTTTATTTTCTAACAAAAGCTACTTTTAAATAAGATCTTCCTACCCTTTTGAGATGAACTAGTTAAATATACAAGTTGTATATACATCCTTGTTTTGTTATAAGAATTTTCCCACAGAGTTCATCTAATACAAGTAATGCTTATTCTTTGAGGCAACAAAGCTCTACTTGTATATGTACTTACTCCAGAAGAGATTTGTCCTCCTATTATGAAGCTGTCCAATCTTTTATTTCCTGAGATCAGCGTATCTCAGGAAAAGTTTTAAGAGCTCCTCATTGAAGCTTCCCACTCAGAAAAAATCCCAGATTATAATGTTGAACGTAACCATGATCAAAAAAAAGAATCCAGCTTGTTACTAGGTTTTTCTTTGCCTATCCGGTCTCATCGCTCCAGCATTCACCTGACACTAATTCATCTTTTTTCCCCTGCACGTTTTACTCTTTCTATGATTAAACAAAATATTTCAGGAAATGTCCGTCTGGTGTTATAACATTTATGTTGCAAGTCCTAGACTGCAGTTCCACTTTCAACGGAGGTCTACATTCAGATTTTTCCTAGAAAAGAAATTTAACCTCCATCCTTTGATTAATGGTCCTACCTCTGGAACTGAATGGACGAGAAAATGCCATTACTAGAACGGCTTGACCGGCTGGCATGCAGAGAGCGATCTCTAAGAAGTTACAAGTGAAAATTTAATACAAAACCAATAATGTGTAGGAAACTAGGCAATAGATTGGAAATACTCTGTAAAAAAAACCCCAAAACTACTGTTTTCAAGCTTCTTATTTGTTTGCTGTAAATGTTTGCTGTAAAGCTATCAGTTGCCTCCAATGTGTCTTCATTTGTTACGATCACAGCACTTTTTCAACTTTCCAGGCAGACTCCCTAAAACCTTACTTTAGGCAAAATAATCAAAGTGAACAAAGAAAACCATTAAGGGCACACAGGAGGTTTGATGGCTCACAAGTCCCCAAATCCATCTCCTTAAATTTAATTAATTTCCATTTCTGAAAGGAGGTCAGAGTCCTCAATTGATCAAAACACATTGTACAGCTTTAACCAAATTAAAAAACCAAAAATCTTCCACAAATAATAAAATTCCCCTTCATTAGAAAACACAGAAGTTCTTGATTTTCAGTGGAATGATTAACATCCTCCTGAGATGAACGCTACTCCTTACAACAGGAGTATGAAGCCAGGACTTTAAACAAAGTCTATTCCTCTGTGATTTCTCCTTTCGGGAGGCCCCTGCTGTCCTACGGCTACTGTGAGTTATAAATAAGCCCTTCACGGCACCAGCTAAGTTACGTTTACCATCTGTCTCCTCTTTGTGATCCACTTGCAGGGAAGACTCCATTATATAAGAAAACCATATTGTGAGAGTTGGAAACTCACCACTCGCAGCCAAAGCAGTTAGGAGAGGGAAACACAGTCCGCAATGTTAAAATATTTAACGAAATATTAAACAGAAGTGGAAAGAGGAGGGGGAAGAGAGCCATGGTCATCATTTATGTCCTTACTGCAACTTGTCTGGAATGACACTGCCAGTTGTTGTACTAAATTACAGATACTAAAGTAGATACTAAAATTATCTTGCATAGAGGAAGATCCTGAGCTGCCATAAGCTGTCAGCTCCACTAAAGCCAATGAGTTATGACAATTAACACCAGCTGTCTAAACTTCACATTTTGCAAAATACAAAACACAAAACTACTTCCACTCCCTTATCTTCCTTCATTCATTCTTCATAATTAAATGCTTACCGACAATCAACACAGAGTCCTACTTCATATGCAATGCTTTCCTCAATCTTTGAATTTATTGCAGTTCAACGTTAATTAAGTCTCACATGATGGGAGGATAGTCCTTGCAGGTATGATCTTATTTATAAAAATGTATTTGTTATAAAGGATTTTGTCTATGTCTGTTTATGTAACAATAAATACTCTTAATGTGACAGTGCCATGCAGTCCAACTGCTGCGTTGAAAAATAAAATCCCCCTTCTCTGTACAAAAGGTCTGCCTGTTAATTCCTTACTCTCTTCAGGTCCTATTATGGGGTACGTAGGCTCCAGAGCAAACACAGTAGGGGCTGGGAGGCTGGTCTGTTACGTGGGAAGCCCTGCTGAGATCTTCTGGCCCATGATTTCATGTCCCAGGATAGCTGCTGATTCTAATTGAGGGCGAACTGAAATCCCAGAGAGAAAAATCAGCATATTTTGCCCCATGCCATACTCCCTCCATCCCCTCTTGTGTCACTGCAGCTGAAAAGACACAGTATGATTTGAGCTCATCTCTTGTTGACTTCACTGACAGGACTTCAGAGAAGAGGGTACTGAAATGTGGGATAAAATACTGGACACGTAGCACTACTGCGATCTGCTTCTTCCCTTCTCCGATGACGGGACACAGCCCATCTGCCTCCTCTCTGAAATCCTCATGGGCAACTCAGACGGAACACAGTGGTGGTCTCCGTGCCCGTGCCATGCCTCCACTGCAAAGGAGAGGTCTCCAGGCTTCTCAGAGACAGGCTGCTGCTTCCACTTGACCAACCCTACTCTGCTGGTAGCGCCGATGCCCATAAAAACCAGACTGCGTGTAACACCTTCAACCTGAGCGGACACGGCCACCTTCAGCGCGCAGCAAAGGGTCACTCCTTTTGCTTCCTGAACTGCTCTTCCACCGCCGCCAACCTTCACCTCCATCTGCCCACTGCCAGCTTCCAGAGGGCTCGGCCACGGCACCGTTCCTTGTTACAGGAATTTCAAAGCTGAATATCCAAGTATGGTAAATGACAGATTGTCCCCACTTCTTTCACGGAGGGGAACTATTCACTTAAAGTATTCCAAATGCCGTATTGTAGAGAAAATATTTCCTAGGCACGTCTTAAACTGTCTGCCCGGTTCTTGTGTTTCACCAGAACGCGCTCTCTGCATACACCAGACACACTGCCGAACCTCCCTACGCTCCTTAACACGCCCGGCCCTCCTAAAAGACTAATTGTTGTTTCACAATTTAATTTCACTGGACATTTTCCTAAGAGATCTAAGGTCTCTTAAGACCTGGGATCTAAGGCTAAGAGTGCTGTATTTTCTAGTATGCCGCCACTTGCTGATTTGATTTTCGAAATGCTAATACCTTTCACTAAACGCGCTTTTTTTTTTTTTTTTGCGGCTGTTTATGGTGCCAGCGGATGCTCTTCTTTACCTAAAACAAACTCGATAGCAGATCGGCCGTAAGCTGTCACAGAAGCCCCGTATTTCCTTCCAAGCCCCGGTGTCTCCCACCCGGGGATGCCGCAGAGCCCCGGGGGCCGGCAGGGCGCCCCGGCTGCTGCAGCCACCCCGCCCGCCCGAGCTCCCCTGAGACACGCCGCTTACCAACGCGGGGGGATTGTCAAGTAACTTTTATTGAAGGCAGCCCGCCCGGAGCCGGACCCACACCGGAGGTCACCCCGCGGCTCCCCGCGACCTGCCCCGCGGCCGCCCAGGCTCCCCGGCCACTGGAAGCG
>VXAK01006082.1:56745-68395 GCA_013399435.1 Arenaria interpres
TTGAAAGACAAAAATAAAGGAAAACTAGCCATTTATAGATATAAATGGATGAAATGACAGCAGTATCTCTAACAGCTGACCGTGGCAGTAGCCTGTGTATAACAGAGGGATGAGATCTATTTGACAAATTAACAGGCACATCTGAAAAAGCATGAAATGTTACCAACATTTGAATGCCTGTATTGCATTAATTTGCTTTTGTTTGCCTGTAACTTTGTGCCTTATTGCTACATCTCTGGTATGTGAACCAAAACCTGTATCTAATATATCTAATATCTAAGATGTGGCTAACAGAAAGTTCCCTTCTAAAAGGAACTCTTCCTCAGAGAAAACTCATTTTTGCAGAACAAGTTAAAGTATCTTCTACAATACATACAATCATTCTATACATTTTGGGCCCAGACTGGTAGCTTTTAAATGAAAAAACTGATAATATAATGTTTATTTTTTTCTGTGGAATATTTCAGGTATATATTCAATTATATTGGAAGCTGACTTTAGATGAAGGACAGTGTAGTTTCTTTGCTTCAAAATAAATGCTATTATCAAGACAATATATACAGTCTTTATCCTGCACTTGTTGGATTTATTCTCATTTTTACATTGTGCTTTAAGAATATAAAGCACAAATCGCCAGAAGAACAGTTTTGGCACATACTGAAATTTTGCATCAGAATGCTCACACCAATGTTATATTGATCATACCACCTACTTATTGAAAAGTACTATAGAGAAATGTGTATGAAAATTACCCATAAATACTTACTGTTTCTTTAAAAGAGGAATTTAGCCAGCGGTTATTTACTACATTCTGTATAGATATTGGTGGATTTTCCAAATCTTCGAATGAATCCATTAATATGAAGTCCAGAACAACATCATAAAAATTCAGGTTTTTCACCTATATTAAATCAGAACATGATCTAAGTAATCTAGTTTTTCTTTCCGCAGTGGAATTCAGCACATACCATATTCTAACTCTGTATTAACATGCAGATTTATAATTGTTTTGAATGACTATTAAAGATAACTTTGTCAGTAAAGGAGAAGTTAAAAAAATTAATACATGCTTTCTGATACTAAATTGCAGTGGTGGATGCCATTTCTCTAAATCAGCAATGTAAACAAAAAAGATTTGCTTTTCCCAACATTCTGAACTGTAAAAATTTATTTTTAGATGTTATAGCTTGCATAATTTAGGGTAAAAACACTTTTCAGAAATTCAGACTCACTCCTCTAGCAGCAAGTTCCATTTCAGTATTATCCCAGTGATCTGTTTGTTCCAAAAAATATATCATTTCATCAAAGACATCTTCAAATTTCTTTGGATTCTATAAAGTAAAAGCAATGAGTATCAAGCAAACTTAACAAGAGAGATGGCTTATTTATACTGGAAAGTGACTTCTGGTAGAAGTTACATTAAAAATAAAACATTAGTTAAAAAGGCTTTTACCTTTCGTGCTCTCACAATTAAAGCAGACAAAATTTTTCTTCCACTTTCAGCGAGAAATATTCTGTTTGCTGTTTCTGAAAGAATTATCTAGAAAAGGTTTCAGAAAATATAGACATATTTATTCACAGGTTATACTAAGTGACCTTAAACAAACACTTCTATCAAATTTAATATAATTATAATCACTACTATAGTAGGTAAGTTCCTAATAAGCCTTTGGTGCAAAGGTTCCAAAGCTAATCACAAAACTGGGACTCCTCTGCAAATACGTTCCATTTTCGAATTACAGAAATGTAAAAGTAACAAGAAAATATTTAATTACAGAGTATGTTATAAAAATGCTTGCACAGGTAGTGCATTAATAAAGCCATACTTCAGGCTTAACAAGACAGGCAGACAAAGCACCCTCCTTACTATTTACCTGAAACGCTTGTCGAATACAATGAAGCTTAGCAAGAAAGTCACTGTCTCCTAGACATTCAAACATTTCAGTCCTATAGAAAATAGAAAAGTTTTCAAAGACCAATAAAAAAAAGCAGCACAGGAAAATTCAATAAGTCTAATTCCTAGAAAAATACCTAGTACAAGCAACTTCTAAAAAACGAATTCTATCTAGAATATTTAACATTAATTCTTGTTTTTCTTGGAAATAATTAAGTAGACATAGATCAATACCTTAAGACTCGTGAATAAATTTTGCCTTCTTCTGCTAAGTGCATAGCTTCTTCATACAATGGGCAATGGCAAAGGGAATCCAGACCATACGTATTACGAATCTCTCTGTGGTCTGCAAGCTGAAAAAAAAAATGTTTTTTGCAGTTCATTAAAGAGCTTGCTAACATAATTTTTGCACTGATAAAACAATTATTAAATAATTAAAGAAGTTTTCCTGACATTCTACTGAAAGATGTATCCTTTTCTGCATCTGCTTAAAACAAAAGTGCGACACTCAACTAGTAAACTTCTAGAAGAGAAACACCACACTATTACGAACACTGTTACTTTGTAACTTTCAAAACTTTAATTAACGAAATTGACACAGCTTAGTTTTGTTTTTCATTTGCCTGCTTAAACCTAATAGATCTCAAAGGTGTTAAAAAAAAAAAACCAACATTATCGGGACACAAGGTGCAGAGTGATTGCATCATGCAAATCTTTAGGAAGCTGGAAATAGTAACATCCTCCCACCCCTGTTTTTGTTTCGCTGGTAAATATGTCTGCGAGTTACCAAAGCACATCCTATGAAGCACCAGCATCCAGCATTTTTTACTACTGGCTCCCAGTAAGGTTTTCATTATCGGCAGTTTTAATTCTGTATTTATTGTATAAATGATTGTGAACTCATAGACATTCTTAGAGCAAGAAAAAACAAAACGCATTAAGAAATCAAAGCACATAAATAAAACAGAGAACTCCTGTTTACAGGATCTCATATTTAATCCACACAACAAGGCTAGCTACAATTGCCACTACAATCATTACATATTACTAATGATTAAAAAAAATAGAATCAGAGGCTAACACATTCTTCAGTTTAGTTAATAACCAGAAAGTGAATCCTAACTTTGGGGTTTTAATCATTTTTTTTTTTAATATCCGACATGGGGGAAAGAAACCTGTGCTTCCAGCCTATAAAAAGAGAGCCTAGAAACATGCTTAAAAAACAACTGTCACAGTAATGGAACTATATGAAAATAGTTACCCTGCATCTTAGAAAGACCAAAAAAAAAAAAATCAGATTAAAATATGACTTTATGTTAAACTTCCATTAAAATTTTCAAATAAATATATGCTGAAAAGTTTTTCCTGTCACTGAGGAACGACATCCAGGCATTCAGAAAGCCATGAAAAAGTTTGCTTCCAGTACGTCTTCTCCACAGACCTTTGTTGAGCCTATTGCAGCAACAAGAGTTTGGCCAAGTAGGCTTGGCTGCTAAAGGGAAGAACACGAGCATGTGCCAATACCTATTTTTGTCGATGTAAATATTTAAGCACATGAGTAAGTTACAGAGCTTTCAGTGCAGAGCTGGTATTCTGACAAGTGTCACACATCGTTAGGTGGTACGTATTTGCTGGAACTTCCACCGACCTTTTGAATCAGTCATACCAGTATCCTTTTACTGTAAGAAAATACATACAATTCTTTTCATAAGATTGTCAGGTTTCATTTTAAATTGATCTCTTTGGGTAAAGAAAAAAAAAAAGAAGAAAATAAGAAAATAATAATTATAAAAAAATCTGTATTCCTACACAGATTTCTATACAGGTCTCGAATTAAGACTCAAGTGATGAGACAATAGCTAGGGAATAAGTGAAGGAATAGAAGTTTTAGGTCAACCAAATGTTATATTAAATGAGTAATGTACACTTTCAGAATTCATCTAGCTTGAAAGTATTCCCATTTAAAAAAAAATACATCAGTTGTTTTGCTTGGAAGAGCAGAGTAGAATAAGCTGAGTTCCTAAAAAAGGTTTACAGTTATTAAGACCAAAGATTTTATTCCAATTTAACAATACTAATCATAGCTCCAAATCGTGTTTTTGATTTGCTGATTTAAAAAGCCCACCTGAAAATTTATGTTCTTATTAAACAAGGGAAGCCATATAGCTTTTAACTGAAAATGTATGTGAAAATACATGGAAAGGAATAAACAACTGTAACAAATAGGAATATATTGATTTCTTTCAGAAGTAAGAAATCAAAATACATACCGACACACACAGATACATACATACACACATGTGTATATAGTATAATAGTTAGAACAGGTATAAACAAGAACAAGCAAAAACTCGTTACTCCAGAACTTGTTTTTTTACATTATGATTAAGGAAGTATTAACTGCGGAACAATATATACATATTTTCCAAAATAAAGACCAAAACAGGACACAAATGAGTATACTGATTTATTTCTTACCTGATCCAGCTACTACTGAAGCCATAAAACTTTCCATTTACTTTATTTCATTCACAAAGCATGAGAAGAAATAGGTTGCGAACACACATGCACTTTGTAAACAGCTGCCCCTCTCTTGGAGGTAACCATTTCTGTGGTAAAAGGCATTATATTAGCTTTCTCTAGCGAACTTCAGGCAAATCACCTTCTTCAGGTATTTAGGGAAACTGACTGACTGTGACTGAATTAGGAGTCGTGATTTCTACAGTGAGATGCAGGTAATCTCTATCTGCTGCCAGCAAACCTGGGATGAGGATGTCTGATCATAGCCTTTCCGGTTCCAGATTAGCGTAGAATCTGGTAACTGGGAGCTGGGTGAGACCCTTGATTATATTTAGCTTTTTTATTTGTTTCAACTTCCTCTCATGCTAGCAGATGAAATAAAATAGCTGTGTCACCACTGCAATGCATATTATTGAGCTCAAATGAAGAAAGCAGTTAAATCAATGGGCTACTAAGCAGGAGAGAAGGGTATAACTATGAAGATGGTTTTGATTACAGACTGAAGTTAGTCCCAACCAATAACGTTTGGAAAGGGAGTGCAAATTCCTCGATCACTGACTTCTCTTAGCATGCAAAAAGAGCAGAGAAAAAAAACACCAAAACAAACTACAAACTGCAAACCAGAAACTCAAATGACCTCTAAGTTTAACTAGAAAAGGTGATTTCCAGGCAAGCTCTCAAGCTGCATTGTAACACTCCTGGAGTCAGCGTGGATTTTCTCTTGATGCTTTCTGGTATTTAAAAATATATTTATAGATAAATATTTTATATGTACATATAAAAATATATATATGTAACATACAGTATTATATTTTAAAGTCTTGCATTCAATAATGGCCATTCTTTTAAAGATGAAACCTTTTTTAAGGTGAAACCTTGCCTATATAAACATTTTGATTCAAAATAAATTAGTGTAGGATGCTCCAAACACGCATCTACATTTCTAAGGTACCAGAGTTCAGCTATCAGAAGAACAGACAAATCATATACAATGTTTAAAAACATGCAGAGCATACAACATTTTCTAGATAAGAACTTCCCAAGCTGACATCAAAAGGAAAATGAACTCTTTCACGTAAAAGCCTCCAAGGACTTTTACCTTTGAGCAAAAAGGTAAAGAGAAAGATTAATTTTAAATGAGATGGTTCACTCTGACTACCTTATATGAATTGGCAATAATGATATGTATTCAGGCACCTGATTTTTACGTTTGCACCATGTAACGTTCCTCAGCAGCTGTTCAGTATTTAAGAGAAGGCCCCAGCATCCCACAGCTTGGCATCACAAGTAAGTTGGACTCTTGAAAGTTCCTTGCGTCCTTTCTTGCCATTCTGTACTGAACACTTCTGTGCCCTGCCACTGCCATTTTGAAACTCTTAACACACCACTAAGGACAAAAAAGTGCTCCATGCACAGCTACCAAAAGTTGTGAGTAACACAGAGGTTGTGATGAGGGACCTGACGTGCCAGCCTCTAAATGTCTGCTATTTCTTCAGTGTCATGTGGGGTTACATGAGGAAGGGTACGAAAATGCAGACAAAGAAGAGATTAAAAGATGAATCACCCCATAGCAGCAACCTAATCTTGTAATGCTTTACTTCTATCCATTTAAGGCTCAAGAAAGAGATAGTAGTTGTTGGTGACGACTGTGCAGGACATTTACGATGATCTGCAGTGGATACTTAACTTCCTTATGTTGAAATAATACATACATCTTCAAAACTCCAAAGCTTGCAGCGATAACTTGTGTCTCTACAAAGAGTGCTGGCAAAGCAGTCTCTGAAGACTACAACATGGATTGGCTGTGGTCAGATGCTGATCAGTTTTCTCTGGCCAGTTCAGCTTTAAGGCTGCATCTTTTAGTAAAGAGATGCTGAAACCACTGTTGTAAAGCATCAAACCTCTGGAACTCACAATAGTTTTTAAGCCTGAGATTCCCTGACTGCTCTGGTCTAATGAAGAGGCTCAGTACCCACCACCCACAAGTTGTTTCTTGATAAATAGAAGAAATTCTCAGCTGTGCATCAAAGGCCTTGTTGACCACCAAAATAACCACCTACATGAATGTAACGAAAACAAACAATGCTAGACCTTTCAGGAATTCTTACTTGCTTCCCCTAATAAAAAGGTCAATTAACTGGCACACTCAGCATTCCTCACATTCTGAGAAACTATGCTTATCCTATATTAAAAAGGCTGCTGATGATCTTTCTCTGGATATCTTTATCTTCTAAAACATTTTATTGTGTTTTTTTAAAAAATAAGTAGCTATAGGATGAGTGTGAAAATGAAGACAGAATGGTGATTACTAACTGAAACACTTGAGATGGTACTTTAATAAAACTGAAATGATACAGTAGTGTGTTCTTCCTAATATTTGGAAGGGAACAGGAAGTAAGTTCAGGTATTTTCAGGAGCTCCTCCAATACTTACTTGTATATATTACAAGACACCCAATACATTTTCATTGAGGAAAACACACATTCAGAACATGATTTTATCTGAATTATTACTGCAGCTTTATTAATTACAAGCATAAAGAAGAATCTGAATTCACTATGTTGTGTGCATCAGTGGTACTCGCCCAATGGAATAATCCTAGGCCACGTGCTGTGGCTGGTACATAGGCTTTTGCCTACATAATACATCCATGTAGGTATTATGGGACAAAAACTAGTTCAGTGCTACTATATGGATTTGTTACAAATGTTACATCTATTTCCTAAGAACTAAAAACTGTATAGTATGGACGTAGAGGAACACACTGGCTACTAGATGAAACTGCTCTTTGTCCTAGAAATGAAAACATCTCATATACTATAGAAATACCATACATAGCAAACGTTTCTGTTAGAGGACAAAGATCAGCTCCAGATTTTTCTTAATTTTATTATTATTTTTAAGGCTTTCAGGGCACCATTTAATGACTTGTTGGCCTAAGTTTTCCTATTCATAGCCATACAGCAAGCAACCACAGTTGTCCTTGGAGGGAATAAGAGGAATCTGGTTCATATTCACCACTCTTCATTGCCACATGGAAAACTTTTCCCTCAATGGAATCTTTTTAACCAGGGCTACATCTATTAGTATGCAGAAGACAAATAACGGAGGGGAAAAAAACCCCAAACCAACACAAATGAAGCATGAAGTTTGAGGAATTTGTTAGAAAGAACATAGAAACAGGAGGTGTTTCTCAAAGTGGAACAGAACTTTTCTGTTGCCTACACTACAATGGCATTTATTGGCGGGTGGAAAGCTTCTGATGATGATGATATGAACATACGAGCTTTATTACTGGATATCACGCTTCACTGGATACCATGAAATCCTTCGAGTTTACCCACAGGTAGTAAGCAGTGGTTAGTGGCACTCCAGGTACAGTTTCTTCAAAGAAATAGTATTACTCTTAGCAGATTGAAAGACTTCCAGGATTAATTCTTTCCTCTCTTTCTCCACATGTTTTAAGACTATAAAGATGAGGCAACTCCATACCTCACTGAAGTTGTTACAAGAGGGAGCTCTTTATAATTTGCTGCCCAGGGCCTGAAAGACTGCAGGACTGCTCTACCATGTTTGTTTTTGAGGTAAAACAATAATCTATGTCAAATTGGATGGATGACATGAACATGGAGGGAGTGACGAGGATGAGAACAGTAAGACCTGAGAAGATCAGATTAGCAATTATGGTCACACTTCTGAAGGCAGTCAGAATACAGGAGGGCACGTCTCTGATTTTTGAGGTGAAATAGGAAAGAAACAAACTAAGCATTTCATTTAAAAATGCTACAGGAGCACACCTTACTATTACTTGCCAACATTATTCCCTCTGGTATTCCCTGGTTGAGAAAAGGAATAAAAGATTTATCTGAAAATCAGGAAAAAGGTAACCCTATCTTTCAGTGACAGGGCTCTTTTTGAGCACTTTCTGAATCTAAAATTCAATTTCAGTCACTTTGAAGGCTTCAGTGCCATATAAAAATAATTACAGGCATACAGAAACTGGTGTTCTTTCCCTGTTATCAAAGCCTGCTCCTTCCTGCACTGTTTTGTTTTAATAAATTTGAACTGAGAAAAAGACAACCTTAGTAAAGGAATTACTGATAAAAAAGAGCAGCTAAGGTCTTACTCACAAGTCTTAAAAAAAAATATCCTAAGCTTTGGACTGAGTTAACATTGTAATAAACAAAACAAAGTTAATTTAAAAACAGATTTACAGATTCTGTTCTAGTCAAGATATGAAAATAAGACAAGATAAATGCATGTGCACTGACAATGAAGAGGCAGCAACAAAGCTCACTGTCGGGGAAAGCAGGAAAGAGCTTCTACTGGAAATATGGAAAAGAAGCCAGGAAAGGGAGGGTGGAGACCTTTACCTGGCACGCTCACTGCTGTATTCTTGCCAAAGGTGGTAGCTATTTTGATCACACAGTAGGTGAGTTAGCAAGAGTATGAAAAGGAGACTAATCCTCATGAACACAAATCAATGGCAGATGGTCTCAAATGGGGAAGAAAATATTATTTATCCCAGAATACAGTATCAATAACTTAATTAGGGCAAATGGCAGTTTTGCCTACCATCCCTTCCGTAGTGCTTCCGAGAGCCTAAGTGTGTTTAGGAAAGGAAGTCTGTCTGGGCTTGGGGATGGCAACTGTCTGTGTAAATCATCTTTATAAGTATTCAGGCACCTGTGTATTGTAGGTGCCCAGACTGGCACAATTCTGCATGAGAAGTCATCAAGTGCATGATCCTCAGCATCCTCTTGATTATCAGCCATAGCCAAGATGAGGTTTTGGCATACCCTACTGCTATCCTCGAGAGCTCATAAAAAGGACATATGATTTAAACTCTGCCAACTGTCCCAGTTTTGTACAGTTCTTTTCTTGAAAGCCATCTTCCTATGTTTTGCCCTAATGTAACACAGAACAACATTCTTGTTGCCTCCTAACCAGTATCCCTATCAATTTCCATCAAAGCATCTATGTCTTGTTTTAGGATTCCCTCCATCTTTGCTGAGGGCAGTGAACCAAACTTGACTTGACTGTGTGTCAGCACTGAAACATGGAAATAGCTTCCAGTCTCTAAAACCGGAGTCACACAAAATACTTCATCCTGCTCCTTGGGACAAGACAATGTAGAAGGAAGATGGGTAACTGCCAACATACAGATTGTAGCACAATGTGACCACAAAAAATGCTGCTACTTTGTAATTTGTGGGAAGGTGAAATTACTAATGATTCCAGTAGGGCAAAAACAAAATCACACAGCAGTACACACAGTTTCATGAATTTCAGATTTAAAAGCTTTGCTAAATATTTCTATCAGTGCACAGAGTATATGGTAGTTATTAAAATCATAACTGCAACCAGGGAGCATCCAACGAAAGAAAAACTGCTGTTTGCACATTAGCTCAGACAAATCCAAAGTGCAAAAGCCTCAAATCTCTTACGCTGAAACAATTTGCTTTTTTGCAAGTGCAAGAATAACAAAATGACAGAAATAGGTAAGCAAGAAGCAGCTACCTGACATCATCATGTCTAGAATAATAAAAAAAAATTAAAATCTGTTATGTCATTTCTAATCCAATTACATCAAAGTAATCACTGTTCTCTATTAAAGCTAAATACACTGCGAAGCAGTTATTACTAGTTATTTGCAGTACTAATTTAAAGCAATTTTGCCTCCAGAGGATGGATAAAACCTTACATCAAGGTAACACTGCGTTCGTAACAAAAGACCAATTCACAGCTTTATTTTACCTGCACTACACAATGATGCCCCAGAAACTACTACTAGAGAGCTAACTGGCCATGTAGTTTAAGGATGGTGGCTTATATTTAATGCAGAATTTTGATGGTGTTCTGGTTTGAAGACCAAACTTCAAGTTGTTTATGGCTTTTTTAACCTTCAGGACTCCTATCAGCTGAGAATTTCAATAGATTCTTCAATAAAATCTGAGAAAGGAGATCAGAGAGCTTGTTCTACTGGCAAAGGCTAGAACAGCTAGAAAAGAAAAGAAAAATCTTCATAACTTTGTTCTGGAAGAAACGAGTTGACAGAAGTGGCTTTGAGGTATCAGAATGGGGAGAATATTTGCAGAATATTTAAAGAATTCCATTGCCAGTTTTGACTCAAACATTTCTTTAGCAAATACTGAGACAATTTAGCTTCAGGATAGGATGGTTATTCCACTGAGGTGATACATCCTGGGGCTTTTTTGTTTTGTTTTTGGTTGTTTGGGGTTTTTTTTGTGTGTTTTTAAGCCAAGCAACACCAATGAGCATAATGATTTTTCCCACCTCCACATACTTGCAAACATACTAGGAAAGTACATTTAAAAAAAAAAAAAAAAAAAAGAGATATGCAAAGTGTACAAACTGTGGTGTTTTACAGCTCCTCTCAAGAGCTGATGGAGTTGAAGGAAGCTTGAATTGCCATCCTGTCCAAATCACAGGAAAGAGCAACCAGTCTCTGTAGACACTCTCTTAGGAATGAATGCTAGGTGTAACATCACAACTTCATCTGAATTACTAAATCAATATAATCACAGTTTAATGGGAATTACTAAATCAAGGTAATTGTATCATGGAAAAATAAACCATACAATAGACAGTCAAAAGACAATTTCAAAAAACGTGTATGCAATTCTCTCCCTTTTTACAACTCTTTGAGTTTAGTAGCTCAGTTGTAGCACATACATTCTATGTTGGATATTGCTATCATGTATCTATTGAGACCAATTGACTTTCCTGTAATTTGGAGATGAGTGCTATTCAGGATCACTTCAGCTCCTGAGAGACTTTGAAAGGAGATATTCCTCATTTAGATAAGCATGTTGTTGTATATAAAATTCTTTCAAATACTTCAAGGGAGCAGTAGCAAATTTCAGCTAATAGACAATGCCCTGTTATCCAAAGACTATTTCCATTTATATCCTTTGTAGTCTTATCCAAGAAGATTAGAAAAGTTAGATGAAGTACATACTATTGTGCATGGAATATACTTAAATACGTACCTGTCAATTTCTAAAAAAGACAAAAGCCTTCTCCATACACCTTTATATTATGGTAAGGGAATGGGGGGAAGAGAATAGAAAAATGCAATTCACAGTGAAAGAACTACTAGAGCCTCAACTGATTGTGCTTCTTCACTCATGAAAATCTGATCTATTTTTCAAAAGCAACTTCTTTTTAGAAGGAGTTGCGGAAACATTCTGCCAGTGCAAAAAAAAAAAAAAA
>VXAK01006082.1:68421-93259 GCA_013399435.1 Arenaria interpres
AAAAAAGCACAAGTTGATCCCAACTTCACTACTTGAACTGCTAGGAAATTGATTACAAATAAGCAAGGAAAACTTCTCCTCCACCCCCACGCCCCCCAAGACAAATACACTCTGTTTAAAAACATTATCACAAAATTAAGATTCCTCTGTTCACTGTTGAAATAGATCAATGAATCTTTAAAGAAGCAATCTTTAAAAGTCTTACCTCAGCTGTGGAAACAAAGGAGTCTGTTGATGCAATGCTTAGTGTATCTCGAAGGCAGAAATCATCTGCATTATCCTTTACAGTAATGTCTGTATTTTTATCTTTAAAATAGAAAAAAAAAACAAGACCTGATTATTAGACTATCAAAAAATTTCATTAAAGTCTTGAAAGCATGCTTGATGTATACTATAATACAGTACTTCATTTGGAAGGCATAACATTGTACTACAATGACAGTAAATTCTCTTATGACCTGCTAAAATATATTAAGGTGACTGTATTCTTCCATCTTTAAAGTGGACTTACATCTTCAATGAAGAGAGAAAAAAAATATATTTCCTCTGGGGTTTTGCCTTTTCTTTGATTGACTTCTGAAGATCTCCCTATCTAAAGATACTACTTTGCTATATTGATCTAAATCCTCTGTTAAGTTTTTAACTTGGCTGTGGTATATAACAAATGCTCAATGCTTTAGTAACCAAGAAATACTGCTCTAAATGAAAGCCATTAATAAAAGGTTTCAGCTTCACTTGAATTCATTTCATTTTCTACTTCTCAAGCCTTTTTTCACTTGCTGGTTCTTCAAAAGAGCGAGTGAAGTTTTTAATCTTCTCTGTATTCTCTTTCCCCGACAAGCTTTTCCAGAATAATTTCTTACAGTACTAGAATCATTAATGCCTTTAAAATAACTGATATTTTATGCTTAAAATCATATGCAATACAGTTTCTCTCAGTTTACCTTTATTTTATTCTCAGATTTCAACTGTTGCACATCTTACTAGCATATATGCTTTTGTTTTCAGTGTACAGAAACACTTCCACAGAAGGATTAAATTCATAAGCCAGTAAGTCAGACTTCAGCTTGATGAGCCCCATGCTACATTCCCAGTAGAGCACAGGCATTTATTTTGGGTTACTTTACCTTCAGACATTACACATGCATTGCTAAAATCTGTTTTATTTCCAACAGTCAGCAGCAACCAGCTACCCAATATCATCCAGATCTGTTGCTACAGCAATACTTCATAAAAAACACTATTACATAGCAAAGTGGCCAAACGCCAATATACTGGAATGGTTTACTCATCAATTGAAATGCTACAAATCCATATAACTTAACTATTATTTAGGTGGTTGTTATGGTTTTATTAGTTACGGACTTGGAAAGACAGCTCAAAAATTGCACATAACAATAAATACCTGTCATTGAGACTATTCACCAAGGGAAAAAGTTATTAAAAGTTTGGACAAAGCTTTTACTAGAGTGAGTTAGGCAAATTCCAACTTGTAATCACAACTTCACCAACATTCATATGAAAGTCTCCAATTTTTTCAGATCATTCTTAATAGTTTGTTCTTTTTTCTGACCTCTTAAAACCAAGAGAAAAAAGGTACCGCAGCATCCAAGTTGGTTGAGAAACAATCACACATTGGAATTTAAGAGCTGGAACACAGCTGGAACTGTGGTTCGTAAAGCATTCGCTTGAGGTCTGGTAAGAGCAGACAGGTAACATGATGTTTCCTTCTTATTTCTAGCTCATAATTTGTATTAATCCCACTCTAGTATTACATTAAACGCCTTTCTAACATCACTTTTTCACATAAGCAGTTGCTGAAATGGAAATAATACCATTAAACATAGGGTGGCACAGGGATGTATAGCCTGGTTGCAGAATTTGCCACTGAACCTCTCCTTTTGGCTAAGTTGTTTTCCCTAATAAATTTGTACTTAAAACAAAAGTTTCTACATCTCAGTCAGAAAAACCCTCTAGCACCTGGATCAAGTGCAACCCAAAGAAATACTTATTTTCCATTGATGCTCCCAGTCTATAGGCAATATGCAACACTTACTTCATGAGAAATAAACAGCTACATTCCTAAGTAGCAATGCAAATTATAAACTCCTACAAGAGTAAAGCATGGCATATACTGGTAAAGATTTTACTGATGGCTTTAATGAAGATGTTAAGGTAAGGACCCAACTCTTATGTACACCGAGTGCAGCTGTCAAGTAGTCTCATATATCAATTTATTCACAATCCAAGAACGTCTCCACCACCCTCAAAGGAAAGTCCCAACTACACCACAGGCTGAAGCCTCACAGACTTTGGATATTGTTTTATAATTCCTGTGCTGTTGCTATTATATGTGAGTTTATAGTTCAATGACAACAATATATCCCTAAACTGACACTGAAGTATTTAACACTGGGCTATGTGATTGATTACATGTAAATGGGCAAAATGATATTTAATGAAAGTTTATTTTACATATAAGTAAAACAATAATTGATGTAAATGAAGGAACCATCGAGTTTCTAGCCCAGAATACCAGAGAATCAGAGGTTCTTCTGTAGAGTTTGCAGTCAGCCTGCTACAGATTACATGAAGCTCTAGAGATAATAAGATTTTGAATACATCTATATCTGCTGAAGAAGTCGTAATTCCAAGTTAATATGGGCCTAAAACTGCCACCTAAGCAGTATGTTTTTAACATGTTAGTTGAATATGTAATCTTTGTGTTTTCACTCAAGGACAATTCTCACTCTAAAAACAAGGCACAAAATTTGCACGTTATGGCGAAAAAAAAAAAAAAAGAAAAAAGGTTGGCTATGCTGAGTGAAATAATACCTTTGGCAAGTGATACATGAACAAAAAGCACAGCCTTCCCAAAGAAAATAAAACAGCCTTGTCAGCTATTTCTGACTTTCTGGCCAACCCCCTTTAATACCCTGAAATACCCTTAGCCAAGCAGGTGCTTATCAATACCCACACTGTGCAGAGAACACACCATTATGAAAATGTTAGGGTGAAAATTAAGTTACAGCTGGAGTACATACCATGCAAGTACCACGAGAACATTCTTAGACACAAGAACACGAAGAAAAAGAGGCAGCAGCACAACGATTCTCCTGGAATGAACAGCTGCAAGAGGAACCCACCCACCAGCGGCTGCAACTGCTCAGGCAGCCATCCCCAGCCCTTCTGGAGTCTAATACCTTCAGGAAAGGAATACAAGCCAGTATGTGAGCTTCAAATATACTTTACTTATTTGAGGAGCCAGGCAGTTATTTTGGGTTCATTTATATTTGCAAAAAGGATAAAGTAGAGTTTCAGATATGATACTGACAACAGCAATTGCCATAAAACTCCTGGTTGCAGTGCCTTAAATTGCATATGTGGTTCTAAAGATAGATTAAGGGTATTGAAAAATGTTAAGAATATGGAGTATGTTAAAGCTTGTGAAATTAATCCTAACTTTATGAGATTTTGCAAACAACTACCTATCTGAAAGTAAGCAGGCTAAAAAATCCCCAACAAACCAGAACAAAACTACTTTCATATCTATTCACAGATTACTAATCTAGAATATTTATTTGTCTTTGCTCTGGTAGGTTCATGTGGTAAAACAGACGACAAAACCATCCCTCCAAACTCTCATAGCAAAACCTGGCCCTAGGGACGGAACTGCACCCGAATTAACTTTTTAGCATTCAACTGGGAAGTATTCGCTGCCAGATAATGTTTTAAAATTCTGTCAACTGTTTATATGTTATCTTCCCTCCAATCCTGAATGAAACATGGCATGAGTTTGCAAATTAGTTTGGCGCTTGCGTGCAGCAGTTAAAAAAGGAAAGCACTTACCCACTGGCAAAGAGCTCACTGGGAGTTAAGGAATTTAGTTCTGAGCTAAAGGCACAGTTAAAGCCATGGTCTCCTATTCTCCCCAGCCCTCCCACCTCAGAGGAACATCAGTGCAGGAACACATCATGAGCAGGAAAGCAGGATGAGAGAGACTTGAGAGACTCCAAAGAGGAGAAAACTTTGCAAAGGAATCCCCTTATGAGAAGTCAGGGTACCCCAAGAGCAGCAGGGTCCCTGTATCCTGCCGGGCTACCACAGAGGCAGCCACTGCGCTGTGTGGCTTCAGGCCTGGGCAAAGGAATGACAATAATCAAGTTCAGAGCACAAAGTAGCATGAATTACTACACAATTCAGTTTCAAGAGAATGTGTCACAGTCTTCTAGCTAGTCACAAGCGGCACAGTGGCTTGTCACCACTGTTGCTCAAGTATCCAAAAGCAGCTTTATTTACGTTTATAAATAGTCATAAATCTGAGAGTGCTGACTGAACATTCATTAAAAAAATCATCAGACCTACCAAGTAGCTACTAATGTATTACATGAAGTCTTACAGGATGCACCTAGAAAGCAGTGAATTTTACTTAATTTTGTATTTATTAAAAGAAAACAATCCCAACCATCAGGTGGCACCTTCTGATGACTGGGTTGTAGAGGAACAGGTTAAAAAAGGCGAGCCAAGAAGGGAGCAGGGTGCCCATGCACACCATTCTGGATTTAACGGTTGTTGTTAAATTATGTGTTCACATTCACCAGTAACACAAATACCTGGGTTCAACGAAGTGCCTACAGCTAGAGACATCTCATCTCACTGTATATAAGCAAAGTTGCTATTGATTTCAGCATAAAAATATATTCCAGGTCAGGGTCTTTTAAAAATATCTAACCAAATCTTGCACTGTACCAGTACGTCAGTATGTATCCCGAGTTAGACACATCTCCTGGTTCTTTGTTGGGACCGCTCTGATGCAAAATAAAGTGACAGATTCCTTTGAAAAAAACCAAAACAACAGTCCTCCCACCTGCTCACACCTTCAGTAGGTCCCTGTTGTGAACACACAGCTTCTGCTCACCAGTATTTGACTGGGAACTCAGCAACCAAAGTAGTGGCGTAATGGAAATGAGTAAGTGGGGAAAACTGAGTACAAGACAGCATCAAGTACTTAGTATTTGCAATTACACCTTCCTCCAAGTACTCCCAGACCTTTCTCAAGGTAAGCTTTGGCTGAGCTAACTGCCAAGCCCTCAAATTACATCCTTAACAAATACCTTAGTAGTTTTCATGCAGAGAATAATCCTCTGTTTTTGTGCAAATAGAAGGCCAAATTTTACTTAGTCAGTAAAGCTTTCCTAATTGTTTCCAAGTACAGCTATGATCTTCAAGGTCCACATAAAAGCCTCCCACTACAATACTCTCACACAGGTATAAAAAGGCCCATTTTCCAAGACACTAGATACCTAATTATCATTACACAAAACGCAAGATGTTCTTATTGACACTGTGTTCTGTATTTATTACTTTGGTGTTATTCTTAAGACAAAAGGACTACAGCTGATTAAAAGCTGAATTAGAAGCATGTGTATAGATGACAGTAATAAATTCTTAATGCTAAAATATAAATAAGTAGAGAAGGCATAAAAAATTGACTAGTACAATCCATTAAGCTTACGTACATAAGCAATAAATCCACCTGAAAACTGAAAGGTACTTATTTGCAATATTTGCCACCTAGAAAAAGAGGCAACTTGCCTAAATTAACTTTATAATCTTCAAGAGAATTTCCACATACTTTGGAAAGAAATAATAGCAATTTCTGGGATGTTTATAATAATTTGGTTATTTTCAGACCTTCAAGATACTGACTTTGTCCATAAAATTATATTATCTGCTGAGCACTACATGTTTAATGATGTATAAAACAAAACAACGTGGCTACTCTTCTTATATTCTAACACAGTAAAGTCAAGCACCATGAACGCTCTCATCTAGCGCAAAATGCTTGTGCATAAACAATCATTTTAGTCTCTCCAAGTAAAAATCAAAGAACCTAATAAAAGAATTCAAGTATAATTTATTTCCTGTAATCAACAGGTAACTTGAGTATTAGGATATATTATACAGCTTTGATATTCTTGAATGGTGATAAATGAAATGATTCTTTCAAGATTTAAATCTGCTAAACAACTCTTCCATAAATTTGATAAGTAAACTGAAATATTTTCTGATAGTTGCAATTTTTTTTAAGCAAAAAATTTTCAAAAGGCTAGAAATATCATTTTGTTACAGAGAATGTGAAATGTGAAAGCTGTCCCTGAATCATTATGGTGTGCTTTATCATAAAACCAAAATCCCAAAATAGAAAGACCACGAGGAACTCTGCAACTCAAATCTCAAGGAAGAGGCAATCCTGCTTCAGCAGGAGAGTTGGACTAGATGATCTCTATGGTCCCTTCCAACTCTAAAAAATTCAGTGAAAAATTCACTGAAATTCAGAGGCAGAGTAAACACCCGTAGTGCTAGATTGCTGAAATCTGAATTTTAAGAAAATAAAGCAGCATCTAACATGTATCTTATAACCTAAACTAACACACCATATGTGCTGACAGCCCAGAAATCAGCTCAGTAAACACACAATAAATGTACGCGTACGTTCACTTCTCTGGTTTACTGCTCCGAGTCTGCTTGACATAGACATATGATCCTGAAACACATTTGAGATGTATATCCTGTGTGAACTACGTGCCACGTAGGCCTCTCCCCATCATATAGCTTTTCATTTCTTCAAAAATGTAAACTTTGATTTTTTTGTAACTGCACATTAAAAGTTTCTACATTTACAGGAGGGCAACGAAGCTGGTGAAGGGCCTGGAGCTTCAATCTTATGAAGAGCAGTTGAAGGAGCTGGGACTGTTTAGTTTGAGGAAGAGAAGGCTGAGGGGAGACCTCATCACTCTCTACAACTACTTGAAAGGACACTGTAGAGAGGTTGGTGCTGGTCTCTTCTCGCAAGTAATTAGTGACAGAACGAGAAGGAATGGCTTCAAGCTCCAGCAGGATAGGTTTAGACTGAACACTAGGAAAGAATTTTTCACAGAAAGAGTGGTCGGGCATTGGAATAGGCTGCCCCAGGAGGTGGTTGAGTCACCATCCCTGGACGTGTTTAAGAGTCGTTTAGATGTGGTGTTGGGGGATACGGTGTACGGGAGAACTTTGTAGAGTAGGTTTGATGGTTGGACTCGATGATCCCAAGGGTCTTTTCCAATTTAAATAATTCTATGAAATGATTTTAAGGTTCAAACCCCTATCCTTTAGACAAAAAATTTGATTTCTGACCACCCTCCTGTTTTAAAGTCTAATAGTTGACTAATAGTTTAGATAAGAGTTTCTGTACTTGTATTTGATTTGAGAGAGAAGATCTGGCAACCAAGTTTGCTCAGCTGTCTAATCTGGACAGGCTCTATTTAGATAAAAGTGCAACACAAAGTTGTCACTGTTTCCTCTTCGTAAGGGTCCTTCATTCTCCTGTAGTTCGGAAAGCATCACATCTATTTTGGCCACAGCAAAGTCTAGTTCGAATTCCAGTGCTGCTTATTTTAAAACGTAGGCTGTTCATTGCAGATTTATAGCACAGCACTGTGAAGACTGCCAGATACCTTAGTCATCAGATTTGGACGTCACTGCCTTTTCTTAGTTCTTCAAACCCTAAAACAAGCACAACCTACCCCCTATTTTTGCACAGACACTTTCTAGTGACAATGGAATGGTCTGTTCAGCCACATTCAGTGTGATAGTACGTTAACTCACTGTGATGCAGAGCAGATATAAAATGCAATGTCATATTTACAGAAGGAAGTACAAGGTTAACTTTGAGGCTTACACAACTAGAATTAGCTCCTTTAATACCTCTCCTACGCCAGAGTCCTCAATAAGCAGGTTACGCAGAAGAGTCTTCTCACCAGACTTGAGAGAGGAGTCACAAAAGTAGGTGAACTTCTCCCTTTGGCCTCAATTCTACTTCACCTCTGTAAATCTATTGAAATCAGTGGGTACTTAAAGCAAGATGTTTACACAAGTGCATTGCTAGCAGTGTCCTTTGCTTTTTTTCCACTGCCACCTTCTTGGCCTTCCCACCGTGCATCATTTCATAGAAAAGCAGATAGCTGCACACACAGTGGTGAAAAAGGACAAGAATAACCAGCAACTGTTGCTCAGCTCTGAAACTTGTTGCTTTACGAAGTCTCCTTACTTGTTACATAAAAAAATGGGAAGAGTACACAGTTTAGTATGTAGCCTATAGACTATTTTGCTGAACACAGCACTTGGGTATATGACCATCCAACATGTTCTCTTCAAAGTAAGATTTTTAAACACAAGGTTGCTAGAAACGTTTTTCTTTAGCCAGTACATTATGCTTCAGGGATGCTGACATTTCAAAGCAAGTGAGACAGACCGACAAAAGGAAACCACATATTCATTTGTTCTTCCATTAAAAGAAAAATATACTGTCTGGCAGTTGGTAATTCCACTTATATGTATGAAGACATTATCCGAAAAGAAAGATCGATACTTTTCTATCTCCAGAATTAATAGAAAGATAGAAAGAAAGAACCAACTATATAACTGGTGATCTATACTTCCATCTTTTGATGTTCATTTCACTGAGGATCACCTCAGTGAAATGAACATCAAAAGATGCAAGTATACGTATTTGATTTGGATTAACATTTGGATTCTGTATTCAGAATGGAGACTCCAGCATATTTGACACGGGCAAACTCTGCAGGTACAGCATAATAATCCCAGTCTTCATTTGAATTTCAGGCTGATCTGTCTTACAGAATTCTGCAGGCTTCAGTGAAAGTGCTTCACAACGTGACTAGCTTCTGCAAACCCAGCTGCACACACACAGCAGACAGTTTAAGAACCTAAATTGGCAGGACAGGTGCTTAACTTCAAACAGTAAAACCTAAAGAATATCTTAAGTGCCCTGCTGATTGGGGTCTGCTTGCATTCCACTTGCCCCAGAGAGTAGGAAAGAATGAGATAAGAATCCTTAAAAAGTTGTACTGAATGAAGAGTTCTTTCCTCTGGATCTTTAGCTTAGTAAATAACACCAGTTACCAGTTACTTAAAGTATGAATTAATAGCACTATAAGGTTGCTAAATGCATAAATAACACATTATAATTCAAGTATGAATATGTTAAGAAATGATTATTGCAACCTAAGCCTGGAAGATAGCTTAACACTGATTAGCAGCTACTCAAACACGTGTAATTAAAGCTGCTATCCAGTCAATATATTAGTTATCTAAGGTAAATTAAAAGTAAAATAAACCAAAGTGTGAATAATAAAGAATGTACATAATTTAGGCTATCTGGAAATATGTATATGTTTACCTTTAAATATTTGCAGCATATCTGCATGTGGAACAAGGGCAGCTTTAAATAGCAGTAGAGAGAATAAAGCCTGGTGTGATCGACATGTGCTCTTGAATCAGCTACACTACAGCACTTTGCTACAAACAGGATTATGAGGTAAGGTGGGACATAGTGTACAGATCAGATATCCCATAAAGAATTAGAGAATTTACAGTAATTTATTTAAAAAAAAAAATTAGCTTGAGCAATCAGAAGGGAAATAAAACACATCTCAAACCCAGCTAATTTTTTGCATCACTTTTAGTAATTAACTGCATAAATACATGCATGAGAGAAAAGTGAGATGTAAATAATAAATTTTACTCCCTCTGTTGTTATTGTCCACAGAACCTTTAGCTATAACTTTCCACAAAAATAGATTTACTCCTACATATAGGTTCAACTTAGAAAGATTTCAAGCTGAAACAAAAGTTTAAGAAAATTGTAAGATATAAAAAGGCCGTTAGCAATGAAATGCTTACACAAGCTACTTAAGCCTCACAGAGATAGGGTAAACATTTTAAAAAAATAATCACAAACTATATTCCTGGTAAATAAATGTGTATCGCCATAGCATGCGGTATGGCTAGTGCTAAATAACAAGCCCAGTGAACAGAAGTTGTTGAAGACTGTGCTACGCAGATACGCTGCAACCATTTATGGCAGACTGATGGGTCAGAGACTTTGACTTAAATGGCAGTAAGGTTTAAACACAGCAGGGACATCAGTTAAGAAAAGTTGTTAGTTGTTTTCATTTTATGCCCTCGAAAATAAACTGCAGACAAAAGTTTATCTATTTTAGCCCTAACTGAACTATTGAATTTATAAAGGAACTGCAGTGCAGAGAGCTAAATCTGCTGATTTTATACAATTTTGTCAATATTTCATTTGGATATTGTGCTCAATTCTGCACTTTCAAGATTAAGCTACCAAGCTAAAGAGACCTGATTTTCTTTGAAGCCTTCTCAAGCTCTAAACTATTGCTGTCTTTATCACCCCCACCCCATTCTGACTCTCCTGCCTTCATTTCGCCCAAGAATGTTTCAGACAAGCCTCTCTTAAAAACTGACTTTAATGCAAGAATAAATTGTTTTAGTAGAACTTCTAAAACAGGAATTAGCCCTATGGACCAAAACATGTTCTTGATCATCAGTTTATATAACCTCACAGTGCAATACTCCAGCCAGAAAAATAAACACTTATTCCGCCCTCACTACTTGCCATCTGTCTGGTATGATTTTTCATGCCTCTGGAACATTTATATTCACAAGATATATAAACATGTAGAAGTTAAGTGTATATACATCCGTTTTAGTGAGAAAAAGAATTTGTAAACTATAATTTGTTAAGAATATACCACAAGAACATGAAAGAAGAGAAAAAAAAAAATCAACTACATGCCTTTGGAAGGCTGTTTCCACTTATTCCATACTTCACTTTTCAAAAGTGTTCAAAATGAAGGCAAGTGGTTATTAAATCAAGCCCTGATGTGTGGGAAAATGATCACTTCTCTTTACACAAAAAGAAGGTAAATATATGTACTTTTATAAAAGGTTTAAAAAAAAAATATGGAGAAGCTATTGACTAAAACTAAACACTAGAATGGCCAACAAAAAAGATGCAAAAGGAACACTTGAAAAATATGCCTTTAAAGTAATGTTAGTCATGTGTTTTTGCTGTTGTGGGGTAAGTGATAAACACACAGATAAATACAGCGTGCGTTAGTTGTACCTGAATAGTATTGTGGGGCTCTAGCTGCATAAACTGCTGTACAACCATTCCTTAGTCACGTAGAACTGGAAAAGCTTAATTGTATTTCCCCTTCTTATCAGGGATTTAAAATTGATGGGCAGAGAAGAAAGGAAAAAGAGGGAGAAAATAATTAGAGTTTGCAGGGGTAACTGTGGAACTGGGAAGCTCAGGCTAAAATGAGATCTAGGGAAAGAGAGGGCTGCAGCTGCTCACACGGTGTAAGGAACGAGCAGAAACACTTGAGAACCAGCAGATGGATTTTGTGTGAGAAGGACTGAGCAGGGAAGCACAGGAACAACTAACCCAACAAAGTTTGGGAAAATAAATCAAGTAGGTGGATTGCAGCTCAATTATAGCCTTTAGAGCTAAAAGGAGGAATAGCTTGTATTTCATTTTAAGAGAAGCTCCTGAGTGAGAGAGACAGCTTAAGGGAAACGAATAATCTGGCCAAAAAAAAAATGAGCAAAGGTGATTTTTATAAACAACAGTCAAGTTCATGTGAGAAAAGCAAGTTTTAAATGGACAAGGCAAGACATGAGAACATGGCAGGCATCAAGAAGCGAGAGAGAGAAGAGCTTAAACAGGAGTTTTGGTGTGGACAGAAAGAAGACTGTTTCCAGGGATGCCATTTAAGGAAAAGCAACAAGGTGTATAAATAGCCTGCATGGCTGGATCTCAGAGCAATGCTGTCAGGCAAATGGTAACGAGGGCCCTCAAAAAGCAGAAACAGACTCTTTCTGATCTTACTAGAAGCATTTTCAGAAATTTCTATCCATCTCACCTCCCAAGCTAACATACAATAAGTGGCCTTGAGTCCCTCAATGCTGGTTCAGTGTACAGTAAAAGAAATTATCTTGAGCCACTGGTGAAAAGGCTTCAGCTAATCTGTTTCACTATGCAATGAAATAGCATCTAAACTTCAGCTTTTAAGATAAAGACAGACATACACTCCAGAGTATCAAATACCAACATAAAGACACAATTTATCAAATACTAATCTTCTTCAGTACCAGTAACTTCACTGCAAGTCCATGCAAAGCTATTTCGCCTTTTTACTATAGCATTGCCAAAATTAAGAGTATCACTGAGAAAGCCAAGCATTATAACCTTTTCATAGACACAACATTTGCAGAAATATTATTGTTTACAGTTTTAAGTTGAACTTGTAACTACCAATCTTACTCTGCTATTCAACATTGTGCTTAAGTGCTTTCTGGTAAAGAATTTTACTGAAGGTGATTTAGAAAGGAAGTGTTATTAATATTGGACAAATATGCCTTCAGAGGAAAGGTTTAAATATTACCGGTAGCAGAAGACATACCATCCAATCCAAACTGTATCTGTTGTGAGTCCAAAACAAGGAGTTGCAACAATAAGTTGCATTACAAGAGACTGCACAGTAAAACACAGTAAGCTTCAGCAGTAGCTTCCACAGATTTTAATAGCCGAATTGTATTCAAAAGAAGCAATAATTTCTGTAAAATAGGACTGGAATAACTTTTCTGGGCTTTTCCTCAGACTTATTAGTATTGTTTTTCTTCCTTTATAAGAGCATTTCTTGGGACGAAAATACTCCTACACTTAAAAAAGGAAAAACTATTGTGTTCTTTTGTTTCGATTTCAATTCTGTTTCAGCCACCGGAAAAAGGTTTTGTCCTTTTCCAATGTAAATTTATCTTCAGGGAGATAAAGCAAAGACAAAGGAAGCAAAAGTTTTCAAGCTACCATAAAAAGCTATGGTACTGTGAAGTTATTTTATAGCAGGTACCACTCGAGCACACCTACATAAATTATTAAAAATTGCTCACCTCCTCATTGGAGCATAAGAATTAAAACCAGAAACATTTCTTGTCCATAACCAAATAAAATATAATACTTGGAATCTAAAATTTTTCCATTAATGTTTCAGAGGCAGGAAGGAAAATACAGGCTCTAGATATTCATTCATGAACAGTAAAACATTATAGAAGTCTGGGCTAATAAAATATATAAAAATGAGCTTTCAGCAGCTTCAGTGATTATGCAAAGATTTTTGTTTTAAGAGCAGTTGGAGAAAAGGTTTCTAATATGTAAATACATTCTCTAAAGAGTGTTGTCAGTAGGTTAAAGGCTGTGCTTATTCTCTCCAAAATGCCAGGCATATCTTTGAGTGTGAGAAGAAAATTAAAAAAAGAAACAGACAAACCTCCCAACAAAACCATCCGACAACACAGACCTTTGTGAGAGATCTGCAGTAGCTCAAACAATTCATGTGTTTTAAATTGTATACTTAATATACAAAGTAAATATTTCTAAATTAAGAGTGTAACTAATGCATAGGTTTTATTATTATTATAAAAAATTTAAAGGCCAGTGTACACAAGTCACCATTAGTTTGAGTGCCAGCATTCCTTTTTACTGTAGAAATCAAAATAATAATATGAAGTATTAGGAATTCAGTACTGACAAGGAGCCCTACAATTTGAGAATTTTCCCCTCTGACCTGCAATTCTGCTCATAAGTAAAGCTATTGTTTCTCTCCTAACTCTTTGCATTCCTCTCAAGTTAGCTCGATTAACATTTCAGTCTGCTAGAAAAGATCTAAAAGGAAAAAAGAAAAAAAAAAAAGGAGAACTTTCTTCAAGGACAGACTACACAAAGTATTGTAAGCTTTTAACCCTCTACCCCCTCACATTCACTACTCAGAAATAACAAGATGAATATTTTGTTTCACAGTTTTCTGCCCATCGCCTCCTTCCTGAGTCAGTGCTGCTCATGCCTGCCTCAGGAAAGCCTGTTCTCTAGGCTTCTCGTGCTGTTCCACAGTCCTAAGAGGATCAGCATAGAAATAACAGCAGTTTAGCCCTACATCTTTGTTTTAATTTCATGTCCAGAAACATTTCTGCTACAGAAATCCTATTTTAGCTTGCTAGTTTATATCATAATTCTGAAAGTTCAGTGGAGAATGCAACAACAATGCACATAATTGCGTTCCATTATTTAATCTATTTAAAATGCAAGTCTTTTTCAGGGCTGTATTTGTTGTTTGTAACTCAACCATAGCTTGCAGAGTTTAAAAACATTTTTTGCAGTTCTTTGTGTTGCTGTTGTTTTTATTACTATTATTTTTACTATTAATAGAATTCTATGGACAGGGAGAAAATATATTTATTTACACCTGTATCTTCTGCACTTTTAAAAGTTGAATATTCAGAAATATCTGGAAGAGAAAATATATAATTTTCATATAACTAAGGAAAAAAAAAGCAGCATTTGGAGGTGCTAATTTACACAATAAGAATCAAACAAAAGGCAATTAGACTACAGCATGCAACCCCTTCAAGCCACGATTGCCTGCTCTGACAAGTCACCTTTTACCTGCCACAGACGACAGAAGAGAAGCACTTCAGGCCAGACATGAAAGCCAGTGGTTCCAGTGACAAGCGACAAGGGTCCCAGGGAACTCATTGCTGGCTCTCCCATGTAGGATGCTACCATAGTCTCCTCCAGAGGCTGTTTCTCAAAGCTGGTTGGCAAATTGTTTCTCATGCCAACCAACTTCAACTAGTAAGTGGGACCACAACATGAAATGCAAGTCTGTGGTACGACTGATCAATGGCAGCACTGAGATCTTAATTTGGTTAGGTAGAGAGGATAGGATGACCTGGGAAAGGCAACATTTAAAGGTTTTGGGAAGGAGCAACACCTGTGACTAGCAAACAAGTAGGGGAGAGAGAGGTTTCAGGAGCCCCAGAAGTTTGACCAAAGATTTTACAGACAAAGTTGAAAACCAGAAACTGATGGAAATTTTTACGTTTGTATGTTTCCTTCCTGACCAATTTCGGAGCTCATTATAACCCCGGGCTTCTGAATAAGAAGTGCTAGTCAGATATTTATGTAGCAAGTCTTTTGATTAACACTTGATAGCATTTGTCCAACTGTCAGAGCCCTGTTTCCAGCTGTGGCTAATCACAAGTGTTTCAGATGGAGAAAATAGAAGAAAAATCTACAAACTATATCCAACGATCAAAAGCATCAGAGAAAAAACAAAGCAAAATGTTTTCCGATTACTAGTTGAAACCCTGAAGCATAAAAGCTGGTTATAAGCATTCTAACGACAAGCTGCAAGTGCTATGGAACTATTAAGGACAACAAAGGCTTTTTCTTGTTCACTCCAAGGCCCACAGAAGAAGAAAAACTATAGTAAGGGGAAACGATTAAATGCCAGAAAGACCATAACATCCATTAACCCCCAAGTCCATCTCTTCCACCCAGAGAGGCATAAAGAAATCCCTCAAAACAGCATTAAAAAAAAAAAATAAAAATCTTTGTGTAAAACACGGAAATATCCTTGACAAGCTTCAGAGGCAACTCGTTTCAGAACTTAACTTGTTTCACTTGAACAGCCAGACATTGGATCTAGTTATGACTTCAACAACAAGGTCTACAAATCCCACAGCACCACATACCTTCTCCATGCGTAAGTAGCTATTCAGAACAAGTCAGTCACCTCTCAGTATTTTCTTCAGTAAGGAGCTGGACTTACTCAACTTAAACCACATATGAGCTTGTTTTTCCAAAACATGGATCATTTTTATGGCTTGTTTTGAGCTGTCTAGTATTTCCATATCTTCTGAAATATGAACAACAGAACTGGACACAGTATTCTAAAACCATACAAAACCCAAGATTTTATCTTTGCTTCTATGCTGACGCTGTCCTTTTCACATAGCCAAAGGTTAGCAGTCATCTTTTTTCTACAGCACTGTGCTCAGAACTTACACTGACTGCTATGAAGAATTTTCCTAATGCATTCTAAGAGTGTTTCTTTATTACTTTTCTTTTAAAATCTCTCATCTATATGTACAATCCATACTTGCCTCAATTCAAATGAAATTTGTTAGATTGTAACCATTTAAACAGATAATTCAGATCACTACTGCTAACCTTTCCTTTTCATTAATTCAATGCTTTTAATGCCCTAAATGACTGGGTTTTTTAATCAACTTCCACTCTACAGATGATTTTATGATCAGCTACATAGTTGATAAAATTACAGGGTTTGACCAAACATCCTCCCTAGAAAGAAAACCTTTCCCTTAACAATGGACAGAAGTATAAACAAATGTTCATGTCAGAGAGCTCATTATTATCATCTAATGTATGCTACATCAATCACCCAAATTGTAGATCTCTCAAAATCCTACAGTCCAAGAAAAATTGCCTACCATGAAACCATATCAAATGGCACTAATTTCACCTTTTATTCTGTTGTCTGCACTAACAGAACTGCAAACTGTCTTCTTTCACAGACATGATGCTTAACTTGGATGTTGTAGTTTTTTGGGTTGTTTGTTTCTTTTTTTAAGATTTGGAACTAAATTGGTGATTGCCCAAACATTTGGAACATTTTCCACTCTACAAGATCAATAAATAGTAAATAATGGATGAGGGTGCTTTCTTCATCTAGCTTCTTTAAGAAGTTTTGGGTATAAATTGCCCAGGACTACGGAGTCTGATTGAGCAGACGCTGCCTCTTTTGCCACAAATGATATACCTTCCTACAGATTCCTACATTTCTGTTTCTGTTCAGAACTGTCATTTGTACTTTGCAGTAGGATTTTACTCTTATTCTTAGTAAAGAATACTGTACTATCTTATTTCTTTACGCCACTGGGATTTCATAATTTTCTTGGACTTGCTTATTCTTGTGGCTCTTGAACCCTTCCGTTCCTGTTATTAATAAATGCACATGTGTGCACACACGCAAAAAGAAAAAAAGTCATCAATGTTCATTCCAGCATAATTCCTAAAAGAGCAATACAAAGCTGTGAATAGAAGGGAAAAAAACTAAGTATTACATGTTAACATGTATATTTTGGGGTAGTAAAGGAAAGTCTGTTGACAGCAGCATTCATTTTCTTTTGCTAGATTGCCAAATAAATTAAAAAAGGGGGCGTAAGAGGGGAAATAAACCCATAAGAGAGCCTCTAGGATTCCCCCAAACACACTTTTATGACAGTTTTTTGGTAACTTTCCTAGGAGAGACAATCTCAAAAACAGCCTACTTCAGATGTCCATATACTACACTCAGTGTCATATCCTGAAGGAAAGTAAATTATCTAAGAAGTGTTGATTGATGAAATGTTTTTACATTGAATATTGAACAAAAACATCCTCTATATTAAATATTCCAAGCACTGTGGTGCTTGGAAGTAGATGATGTTATTCTGTTTGTGTTCTAAAACATTCTCAAAAAATGACGCATTTTTTAATGTATTACCTGCTGTTCAAGCCAAAAGTTCAAGATAATTATGAAAAAGCCCCAAATCCTGAACAGTGAAAATACTACTCACTAAATCACTCCATTACTTGTTTTCCTCACTCATCTGGGCCAGCACAGATAAAATCCACAATAAAGTAACAGACATCTACTCAAGAGATCACAAATTATTTCTACAAAGAACATTTGAAAGGAATTAAATTTTCAGAACATTCTTGGTAAACAAGAATCCAGTTATCACATTTAAAAAAAACCCATAAAATATCAATATAAAATACTTCCAGGGTAACCAAGCAAAACAATAGCTAAACACATTGAACATCAAATCAAGTCCTTTGAATACCATTATGTTACTTTTGCCTGAAGACAGAAATTACAAGTAAACTTCTAATTTAATAATGTATATACAATGCAACACCAAAATAAAACATTCAAACATTTTTTTCCTTGAAGAATTACATTAACAGGTGTACGTAGACATGTCAGAAAGACACTCTGACCCAAATTTAATCCCCACCCTTACTCAGAGCTGTATTTAGTAGTTGCAGGATGACACCAGTGCTAAGAGATGAGAGTACTGCCACCTCGTGCCAGTCAAGCTGAAGTCTAACAAGCAAGGCTACTGACTCCAACTAATCCCAGAACATGTTCTGCCTTTAAAGTCTGACAGTTATTTGAGATCAGATGCTTGATCGTGAATTATGAAAGAGTATAATAGTATCAGTCTTTAAGAACATCTTAAACCAATTATTTAAACAAAAATAATCAGACTATCTGTACTTAATCAGCATGT
The DNA here is from genome assembly GCA_013399435.1 of Arenaria interpres. Lineage (NCBI taxonomy): Eukaryota > Metazoa > Chordata > Aves > Charadriiformes > Scolopacidae > Arenaria > Arenaria interpres. Next base: position 86,494 of record VXAK01006082.1, read on the forward strand.
CTAGCAGCAACTACTCATTATATTTGCTATTTTAAAATCCTGGGTATTTTCACTCATAACTGTCATAAGTTTCAATCACCAGGGATAAAAGCTTTGGTACTGGATATCTGTTTCATACTAAATCTTTCTTGTTTCGTTTTTGATTTTGTAAAAAATTGTGACAAACCAAAAAAAAACCAAAGTACATGCATATACAGTTTGACAGTTCAAAAGACACATATGAAACTTCTTTTGAAACAGTCAATCAAATAATACACCCATGCTATAAAAAGGGTCATATATTCTTACTGCATAAGTACTTAAATACCCAAGTCAACATAAACTTTAGAAACTCAAGAAATATTATGAAAATTCTCAAATATACCGATATGCCACAAAGAAAAAAAAAATTTCCTCAGTCCATTCTCATCTCAAATACAAGCACTACATCAAATAGTACATAATACTGTAAAGAACGCGATTTTTTTTCCTGTTTATTCACTGATACATATAATTCTGCTCAGTCGGTATTTCAGTGACTTCTCCCTGCCTCCAAGGCATTATTACAAGCAATAAAAATGTAGAATAGGAGTACTCACCAATATCATTAGCTAGAGAAGCAGGATCAGAGGCCCCAAGGGTGGCTTCAAACTCCTCCTGAAGACGGTAAGCTCTTTGAAGAAGGGATTCAAGCTTATGAATGAATTCAGCACTTATGATATCCTGTAAGAAGATAGACATTAGAAGATTTTCTATTTGTTAACAGTCTGTAATATTCCTTGGTAAAATCTAAGACTATTAAGCCTTCAAAGAGCAAACTGTGCCACATTCATTTCCTAAAAACCACACAAGGACACTGTCAGACTAGTACTTCAACATCCAAAATATACACATATTTAGTGTAATAAAAATAAAATCTAAATTTTAAAATACTTTATTTGTGATATTTACTGCACTAGAAATAAAGCCACACAGGTGTGGTTTTATTTAAAAATATTTTTAGCATTTAGTTCATAAGAACAAATGAATAAAGTTTAGGCACATTATTTGTAAGTACTCATAAATTGATCATCTTTCCCAAGACCTTTATCTTTGCTAAGCAGATATCTTCCCACATAGTTATAAAAGAAAGGGATGACCCAAGGGATTTTGGGCAGAGAATTAGTATGCTTTGTAGCTTGATAATACCATCCAGAAGCAGACACTGATGCAACATCAATTGCCAAAAAATAAATAAGGCTAATTCCCTCCCCCTCCCTGTCTCCTCCAGGCAGTAGATCATTAATTTAATATACTCACTTCTACACTTTCTTCTGCAATCGCATCTCCTGCTCCCAGCTTAATGGAACCACAACTTGCTTCATCTTCAACTTGCCTGTTACGGAAAGTTAATGCCTGCTCCCATCGACGCAGTGCTTCTTCGAAAAGCTCCATACCTAGGGGAGATCAGGATTACCTCCATCTCATCAAACACACAGCTTCCATATGTCTTCACAGTTTAGAGTCATGGGAAACTATTTAGCTAATGAGTACAATTGTAGCAGAGACACAAGTTTTTAAAACAACAGCAATTCCCAGTCTAAAAAGATAGCTATCTTTTTAATAAGATAAAGAAGTTCACAATACAATCACAATGTTCAATGTATTTTTTCCTATTTACGTCTAAAAATAACTTTATGGATTACTACTTCAAATGTAGGAATAAAAAAAAAAAAAGTATTTTGAAAAACTAACACTAGATCAAGTAAGATTTCATTATTTTATGGAAACATTCTTAGACACATGCCAACTGGACACTGCGAAAGAACACCACAATAATATTGTGTGAGTGTCACTGCCATGAAAACAAGAAATTCACAAGCAACATTCACTGTTGGTAGATGCTGAATCTTCTTATTATAACTTACCCATCAAATATAAGTTTTCAGGTGTGGTCACTGGAATATTGACAAGCTTAATATCATCTTCATCTGCTTTATCCCAGGAATTAGAATTGGCACAAGCACAACTGTGACAAGAGGTGGCACTCTGAACCTTAAAAAAAATAAACAAATTCTGAAGTGTTGCTATACAAAGTATCCTTAAAACCACCTTCCTGGCAGAGTATATTACATTCATGCTATCTGCTTAGGCTTTTTTACTACGTAGTAGGTACAATGGCCTTCTCAGCATCTCTAGCCTTCTGTGCAGCTGGTTCAGGAAAGCTGTTACAGATCTGTGAAACCATAAGGTGCATATTCAGTGCAAGTTAAAACACTTTTACTTACCGAGGCCAGACTTTGAACTGAACCAGAGTATTTACTGAAAAGTCCTCCATTTGCATAGATACAAGACTGAGATCCTTTTTCCTTAGCAGAGCTCAGAGAAAGAGTCAAGTTTTGCCGACTACTGGAACAACTAGAACCTACAAGATACACTGATTTTAAAGGTGCTGCAAACTCAAAACACTGTCTTTTGTTAGCAAGATCTATCAATAATTGCATTTACTTTTTTCAATAAAATCCAGTTTAGAAGCAAACAACAATTATTATTTCATTTACAGCCCTACACAAGAAACTACAAATCAGAATAGTCAATATCTATAATAACCATGCATTTGAGCATAATTATTTTCACATCCTATAAAAAATTAAATCTGCTTTTCTCAGTATTGAGATACGTACAGAAAAACTGCAAATCCTCTACTGATAAAAGAAGTTTTAATCTACATTAATGACTAAAACTTCACCTTCAAGAAAAAGACCACTTTATTTATAAGACATTGTAATTTTATTCCTAATTTGCACAATTTCTACTTTAAGAATTCAATACTCGGCATTAGTTTGTTTTACTACTACACAGTGTTGTGCGCACCCATCCCCTCGTACCCCTTTTCCTCCCCTCCAAGAAAGCAAAACAAGAAAACCCTGGGGATTCCTTCACGTACCTTTTTCTGATGCAGCTGCTTTGGTACACTCTAATACTAGATGACTTGGTTCCCATGGTGGCACCTTCTTGTTTTTCTTTCCACGTCTTCTTTTGAAGTGATGGGCCAGAAAAATCACAGATATTGCACTCACTGCTGTTACCGTGAAAAGCTTCTTTAACCCAGGAGAAAGCCTTATCTGAAAATAAGAGAGTGTGACTTCATTGGAAATATACATTCCTTAGCTCCCACTTTTCCTCCTACCCTCCTTTTGGTGTGTTCAACCCAGGCTACAGCTCTTCTGAGGGAGACAAGAGACACGGCCCTCTCAGCCTGAGAAATAACCAACTCCAAGAAAGGAAATAGACTGCTTCCCAAAATTTGTGATGGCCACTAGGTGAGAGCTTACAGAGAGGCTGGGGCAACAAAGCAAGAGGCTGCACTGAGACACATATTGCAGCACCAAGAACTATAAGGTATACCGCAAATCCACAAACTGTGGGGATCCAAGTGAAGAACTTTCAGACAAACTTCTTTTTACTTATTTATTTTTAATGCCAGGACAATGTAGGGCTTCAATTAATTCTCTAACAGCAAAATACTCAGAAGAAACTCACCTTTCACAACTAGACTATCTTCTTGCACTGTGAAAGAGCAGAAGATCCAAAAGCTAACATTTGCATGGTGCTTCAATTTGCAAAGAACATGTATTTAAATGTATTTCTCTAAATAAACTATCTTTTTTTAACTGTTACGTTTTATTTTGGCTATATCAGTCATAGGTTTGCAGACATTTAAATTAGCGAATGAGAACCATATATACAAGCAACTGAAATTAAAAGCTATTAACAAAGTTTATAAAATTCAAAGTGACAAGATATACATCGAAAAAAAGAGGCATTTAACTGGAAAAGAGAGTCCACATTCACAAAATCTTAAGGAAATCTATGCTGCTTGAGAAACAGACTGCTGGGAGAAAACCAGATCTGCAGTCCTTGGGGCTAATATGGTGTTTTCGTAACAAGTTTCCTCATACAAGGCAGAGCCGGCCACACAGGGTACCACTCACTCCGGCAGTCCCTGGTTGCTGTGCACTTAGTTAACACCATCAGAGTTGTGTAACCTAAAGAAGCATTAAAAGCTTTGCTTTGCGTTGAGTTTGCAATCAAGCCAAACACCTTTGACTTGAGAACCCTGTCCTTAGTGGTACTGTGTCTTGCCCGAGGCCGAAAACCTAACGCTGTACTCTTCCTGGAAAAGGAAATCCCTGAAACACAGCACAAACACTTACTTACAAAGTACTACTGTATTTCACAGAAAGAATAAATAACCAAATAACTGAGATTAAAACCTCGAAGCTCACAGAATTAAATGTTAGAACTTAAGTTTCAAAGAAACGTAGGTGGATTTTTATAATTTGTCTGTGCCTACAAACATCATTATAAATAAACAGTGAAATGAAAGCTTCTAAGGAGAGGAAAGCTGGTAGTTGCACATAATGGAGTTGCACGTAGTATTTAAAAAGGGTATGAATACGCTGCAACGTACAAAAGAAATCAGTGATTTTCCAGTGAGAATTTTAAAGTACTCTAAATACAGAAAAATTGTGAAAATAATCAGATGCAGCCATGACTGAGAATATCCCATTCCAGCCTTGTATGCAATAAAACTTTGAAAAGCATTTACATGCAAACATGAAAAATTACATAGCTTTTGCTTACAAGCATTTAATTCAATAAAAATAAAATACAGTCATATTTAAGACATGGGCTTTAAAAGCAGAACTTTATTAGGACCTGCTAATATCTATTTAAAACAAATATTATTGGCATTCCTAATAAAAGTTTATACTTTTTTTTTTCTTTTAGTTCTCAATGATTCAGCATATGCAGAATGGAAAAAATCGTCTGGATATATTTTGTACAGCCAACCAGAAATTCCTTTTTTTTTCCTCCTGTGTGTTATGGCACCAGAATATGGCTCACTCTTCAAGAAAATTATTCTCTGAAGGACACAACTTAATATTTTCTCAAGTAATTCTGACTTATTTCACTCTACCATTTATCACATATGTAGTTATAGGCAACTAACACCTCTCTTCTCTGAATCTCTACAACCCAACTACAGCTCCTCCCCCCTGTCTTTGACATGAAGGTGCTCTAAGGACAAATCTTATGATCCCCTGCAGACAAGGAGTATCAACTTCACAATGCTTCCAGCTTTTGTCAGCCTGAAAACTAAGATCATAATGTACTCTTTGCCCAGATTTGAGTGACTGCTATCCATGTTGGTAGTGAAAAAAAGCCTATAACATCAGTGGAAGAAAATAAAAATAAATCACTCCAGGGCCATCTGTAAAAGGAAATACTGTGATTAATAGAGCCTTGGATTTTCTCTAAAGGTCTTTCTGTAAGTAAAGCAAACAAACAAAACCAGCAAAAAGAATTGAAGGGGTTTAAAAAACAGCCTGCTTTTAAAGAAGCACTGTCTTGTTTCATTCATGTGCCACTTTTTTAATCAAACAGAAGTGACACGAAAACTAGAATTTTTGATTTAAATTAGTGAATTACTATTCAGATTAATTTTCTGAGTGGTACTGGCTATCTAGAAAGTACTTCAGACCACACTCAATAGTATTATTCCAAATTTAATGACAGTTGTGCTTAGTTTTTAAATAACTAAAAAAAAAAATCTACAAAAAAGCAATTTGAAGATTTTTATATTTGATTTTATGAGAATTATAGCAGTGTTGAAAGTGAAGACATACAGATATTGCAGATAAAGCAACCTCTTCAGTCAGACGTACAACGATGCACTGCTTATTAGCAGAAAAGGACAAAAAACCCCACTTACTTTAGCTCAGTGTTCTAAATAAACTAAAAATCCTAAAAATCCAGGTATTCTATGCAAATGTAACTCACATTAAGCTCAGAAGAGAGAGTACAACATTGCAATTAAACTTTTAAAGATATATTGAGCGACAATATTTAGATAATGCATATATTACCTGGTTAAGAGAATAATACCAAGAAAGGGGAAGATGAAATACCCGTAAAGCTACCGTCTTCAGAGAAAATCGTGTCTCAGTAACAGCTTCTTCTGACATGGCTCCTTCTCTCCCATAACCTCATTAAGTGGAACTATCTTAAAAACAGTCACAGATGGTCTCTGGAATACTCTGTCAAACAAAGGGTACATACTAAATTATGCAGTAAGAGCCTGGGACAGCTTTCTTCTGCAAGCTCGAATCCCTTACATAACAGGTACATGACTTGTTTGATTGATGTTTCTGAACAGAGATAAGACTCGTGCTTAACAAGAAGAGAACAAATTTGCTGGCTCAGCTTAGGCCTCATTCCTTCCAGCTGCTCAGCGCAGAGACCAGGGTCTGCGTAACCAGGACCCACAGCGGACTCGGCCTGCTCCTGTCAGCGGGCAGTCCGCTTACGGGATCCTCTACATCGGACACGGCAACAATCCTGTTTCTAAAATAGCTATTACTGGAAGAACATTTAGCTACTGGAAGTCAAAAGAGTTACAAAATTGGAGGGAAAAAGTTTAGCTCGTTCAGAGCTTCAATTTTGTTGCTGACACGTGATGAGGGATAAATACAGTCACCTGAGGTAATCTCCCCCGTGAGAAGGGCCATCCCCCTCACTCCCTGATGCCAAGCACCAGGTGAAGCCCCTGACGCGTGACATCCAGGACCGCCAGAGGTGCAAGAAAAGGGCGGTCCCGCAGGCCGAGGCAGCGCTCAGCTTTAACCACCGGCTCGTTCCCCTCCGGACACAGGCGTTTCCCCAGGGCAGGAATCTCCCCCTCCGCGGGACACCGAGCGGGGTCGGGCCGGCCCCGGCGGGGCAGTGATCCCCGTCCCCCTCG
>VXAK01006083.1:0-40686 GCA_013399435.1 Arenaria interpres
CTTCCTGGGCTCAACTTTACTCCGGATTTTCTCTAACTCCTCCCCTGAGCAGCGCAGGGGGATGGNGATTTTCTCTAACTCCTCCTCTGAGCTGCGCAGGGGGATGGGGAATGGGGGTTGTGGTCAGTTCATCACACGTTATCTCTTCTGCTCCTTCCTCCTCTGGTGGAGGACTCCTCACACTCTTCCCCTCCTCCAGTATGGGGTCCCTTCCAGGGGGAGACAGTCCTCCATGACCTCCAATATGAGTCCTTCACATGGGCTGCAGTTCTTCATAAACTGCTTCAGTGTGGGTCCTTTCCACGGGGTGCAGTCCTTCAGGAACAGACTGCTCCAATGTGAGCTCTTCTCTCCATGGGTACACGGGTCCTGCCAAAAACCTTGCAGGCTTCCCACAGGATCACAGCCTCCTTTGGGGGCATCCACCCACACCAGTGTGGGGTCCTCCATGGGCTGCAGGTGGATGTCTGCTCCACTGTGGACCTCCATGGGCTGCAAGGGGACAGCCTGTATCACCATGGTCTTCACCACGGGCTGCAGGGGAGTCTCTGCTCCAGCACCTGGAGCACCTCCTTCTCCTTCACTGACCTTGCTGTCTGCAGAATTGTGTCTCTCACATATTCTCACTCTTCTCTTCCAGCTGCAACATACCCAGATTTTTTCCCCCCTTCTTGACCATGTTCTCCCAGAGGTGCTACAACTGTCACTCATGGACTTGGCCTTGACCAGCAGCAGGTCTGTCTTGGAGCCAGCTCCCACTGTCTCTGTTCGACATGGCAGAAGCTTTTAGCAGCTTCTCGCAGAAGCCACCTCTGTAGCCTCCCCACTACCAAAACCTTGCCACACAAGCCAAATAGAGGGCAAATCAAAAGACAGAGGAATGTTCATCTGTTTCCACATATAAAACCCAAAGCTTTGGACAGAAACCTCTTGTTCATATCCACCCTGACAGAGACAAGGAACTCATACAAATAAACCAAAAAGACATACACAGGCTTTGAAAATATGCCAGTATGTATATATGCTACTTTATGGTATATGAGTTATAAAAACAACTACATAAATGAAAAATCTAGCTTTTTTTTTTTTCTCAGACAGCAGAAGGATGAGTGTATTTATGGACATAAATGGTTATCTGAGGTGATGATGGGAAACATTTAAAAACTACAACAGACCTGTAATCTCATTCCTTCCCTTGCTCTTGTGTTGGGGTCCTCCTTCTTAAGAAGAGATTCAATGCCCTACTTCGTCAGAAAGTTTGAATGAGAAGCTTTTATTAGTGGGATTTGTCACACCGATGGTAGACTGTATGGGGCTAATTCTCTGACTTGTTTCTCTCTACCAAGTCACATACACACACAAAAACTTCCAAAGCCATTTAAAATGCTTTCCTGATAATTGTCCCATGTACATTGGTGGACTCAGATTTGCTGGCATAGAAATGCTTTTGTAGATCTAGGTCTTACTATTAGTTAACTTTTTGACATAGGCATCAAGAGGACATTCCTCTCTCATAATAAAGCTGTGGTGATTTTAGGTATTTGCTGTTGACAAGTCAGAATTGCTTTTATTTTCAATCCTGAAGACATTGTTCGCTTGAGATAAAATTCACAGGGCAAGTCAAATTTTGAGAGGGAGCACGTTGTGAGCTGCTGTTGACAGTGTGTCACGAATACACCTCTACCTTGTAATTTTTAAGTTTGTTATTTTCCCACTAGCTCCACTGGCTCTCATAGTTACTGCTTTTAACAACTAAGGCAGCTACAGAATAGCTGGGAGCCTACAGGGGTGTGCACTGAATCACAGCAGGGTGTCCAAGCAAATTGGATATACGGGTGTTCACTGAAAGTGGGAATCATCTCTTTAAAAGTTTATGTGCGATGTGCATTATTTTGAGAGGAACTACCATAGGAATGTGCAATTCCTGCCACCTCAGTGAGCGCAGGGGATGATTTAATCAAAGCAGCAATGGGTGGGTTTTTTTATTTAGCTGGGAGTTTTGGCAGTCTTCCTCCTGCCACTTAAAATTGCAGGCTGCTTGCTAAGGCTGTCCGGCAGGCAATTTCACCCAAAAGAAAGGAGAAACATTTTACCTTCCCCTGCTCAGCGCTGTGATGCTGACACCAGTGCCAGTGCCCACCACCTCTGCTCCTGTAGCTCCGTGTACTGGAAGGTGTGACAAGTGGCCCTGAACCTATACCTATCCTCAGTTACCTCTATTTTATCACTGATTTATTTTTTGGTGGTTGAAACACTTAGGCGGAGTGTGTGTCCTCTGCAGCAGCTTTTAACCCTTTCTGCTATGTCCCAGCACTGAAGCCCCACACTGATGCTACAAAAGTAGGAGAGAAGACCTGATGTTTAGCTCCCTGAATTTGAAAATGACATTTTCTGCATGCCAGGTGTACATGGCGTGTACTTCAAGACTGATCACAGACCTTCAGTTGGGCCTAACGACATTCAATACAAAATGCACTTGGTACAAAAGGCCCAAATAAAGACTCCCTGCCCCCTTTTTAAAGCTACTTTTGAACTCAAAATCTGACTTCTAACCGAAACAAAAAAAAAAAAAAAAAAAAAAAAAGGAAAAAAAAAATGTGCCACTTCCTGTTTTAATTCCCAAATTATTGCTTTAAATGGCAGCATTTCTGGTAGCTCACATGCAGGACAAAAGCACCTGCCCATAAGCCAGATTTTCAGGGAATACAAATAAGGAGCCCAGTACTTCGACCATTAAACAAGTTCCCCTGCAATACTCTCATTCAATATGCAGTAGTTTAGAATTTGAGCTTCTTCCCATTTTTATTTCAGGTATATTTAGACAGGTACGTGAACCAATACATTAATGCTGAAACAATTTCAGAGTATCAAAAGCTGCTAATTGATAGTTAAATGTGAGCTTATTTTTCATGTGAAACGGCTGTACTATATTCATTGTTGAAATAATGGTAATCATTTTCTTTGTGACATTCTCTTGAGGAATTTTAAACAAAGCCTTCAGTAATTGCTTAGTTATTTCAGACCTGCCCGGTAATTTTCCACTGTATTAAAAGGCATTTGCTACTGACAGTGCTGGAAAAAAATGTACATGTCTGCTGGATGGAGCTTTTACTTATTTTCAGTCAACAGAATTACCTTTTATTAACATACCTGGTATCTGAACAATAGCCCTCTTTTTATTTATTTGACTAATATTTTCCTAAGCTCATATCTGTAGGGTATCTGCACCTTCAAATGGTAATGAACAAACAAGACTGGTTATGTGGGCAAGACTAAATTTTCTGGTTTTTTGAAAAAAAAAAAACAAAACAAAACACGTTTAGACCTACTCATAATACAATAATTTTGATTATACGCAGTTTTAGAGGAAAACCTAATCCAACAAACTGAATTTTTAAGCAACATTTATAACAAAAATAACAGTATTAGTACTAGAAAAGCAATTTTTGCAGCATATGTATTATAATCTGATGAGTTTGTAAAGTAAAAAATATTATGAAAGGTATTTACTATCCAGATTGCTCCTTGTATGTTGTGTGGGTGTCTATTTTTGTCAGTTAGGTTGACGGTTGGACAAGATGATCTTTAAGGTCCCTTCCAACCTGGAAGATTCTGTGATTCTGTGATTCTGTATTAAACAACAGGTATTATCTACCTAAAGGTCATCTAGATCACTAAATATTATGTGATGTTATTTATGTTGTTTATCAAACTGCTTTTGTTACCAGATCCAACACTGCATTGAAAAATATCCCTTCGATATTTTCAGTAACCTGCACCCCATGTAAGAATTACAGCAAGGTCAGGCAAGAGTCCTCAGAGCAGCAGCCAGGACCCAGGACCCCACCAGTATGAGCTCCAACAAACACAAAGCGGGTCCTCGTACTTTCAGCCACCCATGGCTTCCTTAAGTTTATAAAATAAGTCTTGTGATGTGTTCTGAGACTTCACAACAGCAGAGGGCTTTTGTTACACATTGCTATTTGTGACCGGCTTCTAAGATAGCTCCCATGCTTACAGTGATCAGAGATCACAGAACCATAGAATGATTAGAGTTGGAAAAGTTGGAAGGATCTTCGAGTTCCAACCCTCCTGCCATGGGCAGGGACACCTACCACCAGACGAGGTTGCTCAAAGCCCCATCCAGCCTGGCCTTGGACATCTCCAAGGACGGGGCAGCCACAGCTTCTCTGGGCAACCACCTCCTCACCACCCTCACAGGAAAGAATTTATTCCTCATATCTACTCTAAATCTCCCCTCTTTCCATTAAAAACCGTTACCCCTCATCCTATCCTAGGGGTAAGATGGCCTGAACACCACATCTTCCTCCCTTCTGCCTCCAACACAGACCCAGACCCAGCTACAAGAACACACCATAGCGTTTCCTGCTTTTCTCTCTGCTTCTCATCTGCTTTTGCGCAATGGGATAAACTTTGTCTGCAAAGGACTCGGGGTCTCCTGTAAGGCACTGATTCCACGGCACCAAGTCCCTGCAACTGGGAGGACTTTGCAAAGCTGCCAGACTGCCCGCTAGCAGGGACGTGAAGTAGGTGGTGGGTCTGTAAACATCCCATTTGACAAGATTTTAGGTATCGTAAGTATGAACACTCTTCTCATACAGGTAACAGCACATATTCCAGATGTTTCAACCTTATCACTGATATCTGAATGTTCCTTCAGCATCTTGCCATGTTCTGGCCCACAGAAACAACCTTATCTCCCTCAGTCAGCAGATATGCTCTAGCTGGAACAATGGAGGGAGCAGAATGCCATTTAATTACATTTATTGAACGCTCAAACACTGTTTCCTTGACATATTACTTATTTAGGAATAGTATAGCACATTTTAAAATGAGTTATTTAGGAATATTGCAATACATTTTCAAATGACAAACAGTACTATTACAGCAGGAGCATAAAAAATGGATCCAAAGTAACGTCAGACAATTTCTTTTACTTGGTAATTTAACTGAATAAAATACAATCATTTTATTCCCAAACTTTAATGCAAGCCATATAGGCTCATTTATCATTTTCCTCATAACTTCAGAGTTATAGATAACTTTGGGTTTTGATATTATTTAAAAAAAAAACCAACAAAAAAGTAAAAAAAAAAAAACCTAAACCAACAACAAAGAAAGAGGATTTTCCAGTCAATATGATTAGAAGCAATTATTTACGATGGGGTGCATTTATATAATAGATGAGTGCCACTTCTCATATTCACCATCTCATTTACAGTATATTCATTTTTTGAGGAAATGCAGAACATACTCCAGAAAAGCTGACTCCTTAGTTCTCAACAATAAATATTTTTATTTAAAAAAAAAATGCTAATTTGCCACAGGTGTCTCCTAGTCTAATCAATGAGAGTAAGTTGAATCCACTTAGTGAGTTTAAGAATACATTCAATGGTTTAAGAGAGATACAGAAAGAAGTTTTGCACTACTCTGATAAAACGCTGAAACAAGGGTGTCTTGTTCAGGTTGACACAGAAGATCAAGAGCAGAGGCAGCACTTCACTGAGTCAACTCAAGTCTGATGGGTCACTCTCCTATGGTGCAGCATTTTATAGCATTAGGGTCTCTCAAGCCTCTTTCCTAATAGTAAAACAACATCTTAGAGTACCTTCTATTTTTTTTAAATATACTAACATGCCGATCTTGGTAATCATAAATTTTCATTCATTCACATTCTGGGCATGGCACAGATGCCAGACAAACAAGCTTTCCTATATATAATTTTCACAGAGAAAATCATAGCCTAATGATTTAAGCACTACCTCTCTCCAGCGAGAGATTTGTGTTCAAATCCTGCTTAGCCACAAAAAATTCCCTGACTCAGGGCATGTTATTTAGGCTGAACTCATAGTATCAAAATCCCAGTTTAGATAGAAGATGTTCCTGTTTCCAAAAAGCAATTTGATTGCCTGAGCCAGGAGGGATTCCTCATTTGGGGCTGCAGGGGGCCCAGCGGGCTCAGCTGTGGTTTGGAGGGGTGTGGGGAAAGCCTCATCCCCATACAGCTGGGGGTAGCGGCATCCAGCAAAGTACTCTCACTCGACTTGCCAAAATCAGGGTGGAGGGAGAAAAAAAGGAGGCGGGTTTGTTTTGCACAATAACTAAGTAGATCCAGGAAGAGATGGCACTGAAAACCCTTCCCAGCTGGCAGCTCCAGAGCTCCTTTACCAGGGGACCCTAATTGCCAGGCTAACGATGGGACTCTGGCAGAGCCCTCCTCACCCGCCCGTTGAATCGGACCCCAATTTAGGACAGCAAGAGCCACCCCATCAAAGAGCATGTCCAAAAGAGCCTGGCAGACTTCCCAGGATTGGGGACTTGGGGGGTCGGGTCTCCCTTCACAGCATTACTTGCACATTTTATTCAACAAGTCGTCAGCGATGCTGCAAGCTGTATCGTTTTTCATTCAGCATGCACTGTTAGATGAACAGTATTGCTTGACTGTATTCCAATAATCCTATTAGTGGTAATACAAATATGCAGCAGGAAGATGACTGGCTGTAGAAAAACACAATTTCAGGAATGTTCTATCTATTAGCTTCACAATCATTGTTTCTCAGTCACTTTATAATTTCAATCTTTCCACTGAAAATGGTTATTAGTTTATATTTCTTTCCTAATAAAAACATTGATACTTCTAGGAGCTTCTTTGCTGCCCTCTTAAGCACTTTGCTAGAACAGCAGAGCTGAATGAAAAAAGTTCATTATGTTCAGCAATAAGGTGTTTGAAATAGTTCCTACTTTGACTCAAACTGCTTCCGATTACATAAATATTTTCTGATTATATTAAAAAATACCTAACCAGGAGTTCCTTAGCTTTTTCAATCATATTGTAAATCAGTATTATATTACATATCAGTATTACAATCTTTCTAATATTAACTATTATAAAGTACAATAAAATTAGAAAATGAGGACATTAATAATATGGACAAAAAGAATTTTTGAGGGCCCTGTTTTGTTATTTTTGTAACACCCTCTTTATACATATATGAAGATTGTGTGTCAGTTTTAATTTTTGCTCTCTTTTTTACTTCTTCCACATGTTTCTTTCTTAATATGTTTTCCTGCAATAAAGCAGACTCAAATAACATTTTAAATCTTTCTCAGGAAAGCCAAAACTTTTGGATCCACTGATTTGCCATTTTTTAATGCCATGAAAACCTATGCTTGCTGATAAAGCAGTGGAAAAGAACATTGAAAATAATGGCAAAAAGTGTAAGAGCTGTTTTTATGCTAAACTTGAAAAAAATGTCAATCATTATTAGTTTGCCATAATCTAAAGCTTTAAAGTAACTTTTTATGGAATGAAAAATAAAACTACGTAATTTTAACATGCAACTTTCCTTGCTTGCTCTCAAATATTCACTTTGGATGACAATCCAAAGACCAATAAGAGTCGGAACAGAACGGAAAAATCACATTTTCTATTTCCTCATACCTCTTCCAGTTGAATACTATCTGGTCTTAGGACCAACTGTATACTCTCACTCAAAGTCATTTATAACTCTAACTTCTTCTAAAAGCTGTCTTTATTTAGAGTTAAACTCATCACTGCTGAGACATCTTAAATGCACTTCCCCATGCACGCAGGCAGAGGGAGATATCAAGGCAGATTTGTACAAATCCAAATATCCCCTTAAACGGGGACAGCAAGTAAGTCATTGCAATCCGATTGTCCAAAGGCCTTATCTCTGGCACCCTGACCGCTGAGGAAATTACCCTTGAAGAAATTACCAGGGAGTGAAACAGTGGAGATATAATTCTTTATTCTTAAGTTGTGCTTTCAACCCATCTATCTCCCTGCAGGCAGAGAAACAGAAAAAAAAGGCACTGAATAGCAAAGTAACACAGTCAAATTCATGGAGCAACCCAGGCTTCCAATACCTCCTTTCGAGGTTTAGAAGGAGAAAGCAGCAGTTGATGCACCAGCACAAAACACACAACTTCTGGAATTGCTCCAGGCTGACCTGTGGGACACACAGCACAACGGCAGGTCTGATCCACGTTTCCCTCAAAACAAAACAAATGTATACCAATACAAAGCCAGTTTCACTTTCTCATCCCCCTTTGCACAGATATGCCCAGAGAAGCTGTGGCTGCCCCATCCCTGGAGGGGTTCAAGGCCAGGCTGGATGGGGCTTTGAGCAACCTGGTCTGGTGGGAGGTGTCCCTGCCCATGGCAAGGGGGTTGGAACTCAATGAGCTTTGAGGTCCCTTCCAACTCTAACCATTCGATGATTCTATAATTCTATACCATTGTGTACGGAATTCTGAACAAACACACATACACATAAAATAAGCTTCATCACTTACACGTGTATTTTTGCACGCAAAATTTGTTTTTATAAAGAAAATACAAGCTATGCAGTTTAAAACAAAGACACAAAAAATAATACAGGAATGCTTAATGAAGCTATGGAAGACTTAATTAAGAGAAAACATTGCCCAAAGCATCAGATCTTTCAGAATACTAGGTATTTTTGAAGGAAGTGTTTTATTCAACTCATAACTGTACAGCCAAAAGGCTGACACCATGGTATGTGATCATACCCAGCCTGGGAAGATTTCAAAATTCAGCTTCAAAAACCTAAAAACTTCTTGTTAGTAGTGCATTTTTGTGCGTTTGGTGGCACGGGTAGTACAGGATAGTAGGTAAGTACGCTCCAAGTCCCTAGGATAATTCTGAATTCCACTTACATCTTCTGCTTGAATGACTTTGAATTAAGTAAGCATTGTGTATCAGCCAAAAGAAATCCACTTTGCATGACAGAATGTGTCTTTTGAAAAGTTTAATAGTGACACACTAGAAGGTTAGAGAAACAAAGGGAAGAACTGTGTTTAAACAATCAAAGAGATGGGAAAAGATGGACCTTATCGACACACCTCAGTAAGTCTATTACCGTGGGGTAAACAGACTTCAATCTGGATCAAGATAAGAAACACTAATGATCTGCTCTGGGAAGAGAAGCTAAAGCACATTGTGAAGAGCATCAGCTGTGGAGGAAAGCCTAGAGGGAATACAAATGAAGAATTTCACAGGTGAGTTGCCTCAAATGCTACTGGTTTCCTTCATTATTTGAATGATTAATAGGAGAGTGATTTTTATCCCCTATCTTTGTAGACAGAATTCGTCAGTAGAACATAAGGGATTTCTGCCACGCTGACAGGAAAAAAAGAAAAGCCCTTCCAGGAAAAGTTGTGTGGAACTGAAGTTTTCAAGATTAAAACAGTAAGAGAGTGAGCGTCATGTGGCCGTCTTGCTGGACCTGCGGCAAAATTTCTGGAGATCCTAGTTAGAGATTTCTTGAGCGAGAGAAACTGCAAGTCGCCATCTTAAGAGCAGTCCTTTAGGGCCACCCAGAAACCCTGAAAATGTATGATAGTTATATATTTATGTATAAATGGTAGTCGACTGTCTTTCTTTGGTGATGATTACTTAATCAAAACTTTAGTCGTAATATTTTTGGTGACAATGTAAGAGCAAACTCATAAAGATTGAGGAAGTCATACACTTCGCAGAGTATAGAGGCTATGCTATAACAATGTGGCTTATATTGTATTCATTTAAAGTAAATAAATTTTAATTTGAAGTTCTTAATTAAAATAGAGCAACTATAAATAAACTGGAAAATAATAAATGCAAATTGATTATATCTTCAGTGCTATAAAATGGGTTAAATCCAGTGTTTTAAAATCACATTAGAGAGGATATGAAAATTATGTTCCCTTTTCCAGGCTTTAATATCACTCGTTTAAACACTTTAATTAAAATGCAAATTCATCTATAGAGCAAATGTAAAGACAAAAGCTTTGATGAATATGGAATATCTGAGAAATCATTAGCCAACATCAGAGCACATTAGATTACTACTACTGGATTAGAAATATAATGTTCACCGTGATAAAAACATTATAAATTAAATCAGACGGCTGTACCACCTAGTGTTTTAATTTCCGCAAACTTCACTCTGAAACACTTTCTTCTCTGAATAACCACCTTCATTATTATCAAAGGACTATTAAATCCTTAGCTTAAAACACTGATTTCTTTTCATATGATTTTTCACCAAAAGAGTCTTTCTTAAGTGATGTTCTGTCATCTGGCAAGCAGTGTAATGTAATGCAATTGATGTGTCATGTATATGCTTATACAAATAAATTAATGACAGAAAAGTAAACCAGTACTTTCTGGGAGAGCTCAGCAAGGGGACAAAGTGATGGACTCAGGGACGCGCTGGCTTTCATCAGAATTCATTAACTAAATAGTTTGTAGCCATGAATAAGAGATCTACAAACCAAACCTGTGCACGGTATTTCTGTACAGATGTGCAGGCACATCAGCACCCAAAGCTACTCACGGCTGCCTAAGCACCCATAGCTGGGTTCACGCTGCTCAGATCACACTTCCCAGCTGACAAGGTGCTGAGATGTTTACAGCAATCAGCACTTTGCCACATTGCTTTGGTTTGTTCTCTAAGCAGGCACCTTAAACGGTAGTTAGATATGAATATTCCCGTGCTTTTCTCCATATTCCTGAAGACAACTTAACTAGGTGACACGGCTGTGCTTCTACAGATGTCATCTAACCAACACCTCCCATCTCTCATTCACCCACGTGCTACTTCTCTCTCATTTATGTGAACACAACCGCTTGGGAGCTGCAGTCGATCAAGCTGTGAATCCACCCACCTTCAAACACAAACTGATGCTCTGGGAAAAGCGAGGGGACAGCCCAGGCTGGAAGTCAAGGTATGTTTCCCAAGGTACCTGAGCCTGCTTAATAGTCCTCCCCATGGAGGGGCACAAAGCCCATTCCCCCTCTGGCCCCTGGAACACCCCCTGATACTCATTTTGACTTTGAAGCTCCAAGCAATAGCCAGACTTTCTGTTTACTCTGCATATTTTAGGCACTTTCCTTTGGAAGTTTAAAATAATGCAATATCAAAGCCTGTAATTACTTTGCTAAATATGTGACGGTGAGCACAGGCATGACTTTTTAGCGTTTGGGCCATGCTGACTGTTGACAGCATTTAGTTCCCATGATGGAATTCTTGAGTGCTCAGTGATTGACAGCATCCTGCAGAGTTTAGAAGTGCAACATAACACATGGTCTGGTGTAGGCAAACACAGCCACATGGTACATCCCACACATGGGATGTGCAATTTAAGTGTAAATGCCAAGATCCCCGGGGTTTATTCTCACGAATGAGCATGCCAATCTCAATTAAACCCACGGTGTTTATTTAGAAAGTTAGGATCTTAATTTCTGCTGGCAGCTTAGGATGTGAGCCACTGTCTTCAAATACAGACATCTGCAGTTCAAATTCCCTTATATTATCTTTCCAGACTCCAAAGTGATAGGTTAGAACGTATCTAAAGGGAGTGGTCCTAGTCTTCATGGCCCACTCTATCTTTGCTGACAAGGGCACACCGTGGCATCGCTTGTGACAATACCAGCTGTGTACTGCAGTAAGGTTTCAGAAGGTTCTCCTTAGTCATATTTAATCCAACTATCGCCTAATAAAACATTTGATACGCTACTGACATAAGCTGTATGGAAGGAGATTTTATGCTTATAATCTGCTGCTGAGTAAAATTAATTCCTTAATTCATCAGCCTAGCTTGTTGTCTCCACCATAATCTAAGCATAGCTGCCACCCACCCCACCCCAAATTTGACCTATCAGAAATGAAAGAAGCATAGCTCTTTCACTCCTAAAGCTCTACTGGTGTTAGCACCTTTTGATTCCACACTTTCATGTCCTGGATCTCTTATAAGGCTATTGTTTTCTAAAGGAGATTCTCTGTGAAAAACCAAATATGAAATGTTACATTTATAAAAGGAATATAAATGGAATACAGTTAGCAATGAAAAAAAAAATAAATGGACAGCTACTTTATTTTTTCTGCAATTATCCCCTATTTGTACAGACAAGATTGGATTATTACCTTAAAAAGAAAAAGGATACTGAAAAACATCACCTTGCTATTTTGTACCAACATTATTAAATGAAAAAGTAAAAAGGAAAGAAAATCTCAAAAAGCCCTAATTCACCTGAAATCTTTAGTGAAACACTTAGAATTTTCTAACAGAGACTGGGCACTGACTACTTGGGTGATTTATGCATTGTTAATTCCTGTATGTCTGTTATAAAGCAATCGGTATTGGAATAGAGTCGAGGACTCAACTCTCTATCAGGTATTGACTGAGATACGTAAAAATTCTCAGTTAAAGGCGCTCAACTACATTCAGCTGGAATGTAAATAAATAAATACTAATCAAGACAAATACAGCTCTAGATACTTAGCAAAATATTAACAAATGCAAGACTCTTGCTTGAGTTGCACCTTGCAGCTGTCTGGATGCTCCTAGGTCATATATTATCGCTCCTCTTTCTTGTGGATTTCCCTCTGAACAACTACTAGCAAGCTGCTTTCCCCCTCCCCACTAATGAATTTTCATGAAGTAGACGGAAATGTAATACCTCTGTGAAATCCACCCTCCGCCAAATCTGAATGAAATTATATATTTCCAAACATTATCAATTCAAAGACAGGCCCCACACAATGCATGTGTGCATCTAATTAAACAGACAGACCGTAATAATACCGGATACTTCGTTTCCCATAGGAAACAAAGTTAAGTGGATTTCACTTAAAAGTCTGACCAGAGCTGGTGAGCACCATCACACAAGGGGTGATCAGAACAGGACAACTGCAAATCTCAAAATTATCTGCCCTTTATTTTTTTTTCAATTTAAAGCATGAAGCCTGTTAAAATTTCCCTTTGTGGACCTGCCTCTTTTCAGTTGCACACAGTCCCTGCAAACATTGCCGAATTATTTTGCCTTATAAATTCACTATTTCTCTTTAAACTGACAAGCAGATGATGGAAAACATATTGGTGCTCCATATGGCTTGAAAGCACAGAAGAAATCTTGTTCCTAAACTTGGCATGTTTCAAATGCTTTTAAGAGCTGCGAAAGGCTTCTACGTCTGCCAGCTTTCTATACCATTATTACAATTACAATGTTTACCACTGGAGGATACCACCTGGTTGCAGGATCCTGTACGCTATTCTTCCATTTCCCTCCATGGGTCACCTGCCAATGAATCACCAAGGAAACTCATTACCAAAAGCAGAAACCACACTGAAGGGCAGAGCTGACTGCCAGCAGACAGTGCTACTCGCTGGACCACTCAAGCCTGTTATTTCTTCAACTGCTGCACTCCTGTCATGTTGAACGGCTGTGCTACGCTGCTTCTCATTCTCATTTGTTATTTAATTTTAATCTCATTTGACTCCCTGGTGGTGCGGGTATGATGTCTGAGCTGCCGTCAGAAAGTCTGTGTGAGGCTATTTTAACAGCTACGAGAAGACAAAACTCATTTAATTTGTCTTTTTTACTGAAGAATTTGCTTTTTCATTAGCTCAGCTTAGGCATGTCACGCTCTGGATGAACGAAGAAGAAAATGAGTCCATCTTTCCCACCGTTTAATGTTTACATCCCCTTCATGTCAGGCTGTGGTTTTCCTATTTCTGTGCTGCCAGCCTTCAGAAAGGTTCAGGCATCACTGCACATAAAACAGAAAGACCATGACCCATCTCCTAAGCTCTAATACTCCACACCCTTTGCAAGACGCCTGCCAACACCAGGCAAATATTTTCAGTGAGATGCAGACTTCCAGAATACAGCCTTCTGATGCGTGGGTCAACTCCTGCCTTTTCCACCTACACCCTGTGAATCCCGTTTTTCAGACCCTGTGTTTTGGACACCCCTTTGTGCAGATTTCCCCAGGCATTCTTCTGGGACTGCAGGAGTTAGTTAGATGTCCTGGCCAGGTATCTGCACTGTCCCACCGTGGCTCGTTTCTTTTTATCGAACTTGAGCAATAAGGAACATCTCATTTCCTCCTGGACACCCACTCACAATTTAAGGCAGAGGCTTTTTCTCATTAAAGGCGCTGTGCCCATTAGCCAATGTTCCCTTACTCACCACAGCTCACAGTTCACCAGTTCAAAGCTGATCCCACCAGATATTTTCAACCACCGAACGTCACTGCTCCCTAACTTTACTGAGTACAGAGACCTCCACAGAGAGCCTGGTTACCTTTCATCCTGAGGAAGCTCTGAGCTTTTATGAACTCCTTTCCTACTTAAATGAATCCATCATATTAGTGCAATACTGGTTACAGTTTCAAAAATCAAAAATAGAAATTAAAGAGATTTTCTTTTTTTTTGTTATAACTAACTTTCTATTAGCCCAAAAATGAACCACTATTTTTTATTTGAAAACCTCAGACTTAGATAATTAATGGTACTTGCTGTTTTTCAGGTTTTGCCTTTCTCCACTTTCACACTTACGTAGGGCAATTTACTACATCTTTGCTTAATGATGCCAACTTTATCTTTTTTTCTTTTTGCAAAAATCCAGCAGTTGTGGACACTGATGGAAACAGTTTAAATGAGGATAAAACTGGAGTGAAAAATAGAGGCTAAAATGACTCAGGCATATTTTGGCTAGTCTGACAAATGCACTGACCTGAAAAGCATGGCAATTATGGAGATAAAAATCTATTTAATCTGTTGATAGATTAAAACCTAGATGATAGTAATCATCAAACCAAACACCATAGCTTTTTACTAACTGTGAGAAAAGGAAGGGTGATTTTAGATTATGATGACATTAAAAATAACAGCATTCCTATTTGGGGTGTGCATTGTATGCCGACAGACATCTGACAAGATGCAGAGATTCTGACAAAAGCCATGTAACCATGTTGTCATTTCAAAATGTCATCATTTTATTCAGAGACTATCCTTGATGAATACTTAAATTCAGGATAAAATTAAACAACTGTTTGTTATTCTTCCTATTATTGATAACAAATCTAGTTAAGAAGCATATTTAAAGGTACTGTGAATCAGGCATCACTATAGCAATATCTGATGGTAAATTTACTGCTTCCGGTTAAAAATATATGAAAATACTTGCTTTCAGTCTTTGATGAGGCACCGAGTTTAAGAGGTTGGGAACAACAGTCCTTAAGACTATGGTCATTCCCTGCTTAGGACATTCTGTTAATAAAGCCTTAATTAAAGCAAATGGCAAAACTTCTACTGCCTTCAGTGTTGTCATAGAGCTCATAAAATATTGCCTTTCCACACATGTAGCCCCATTCATTTCTATAGGTCTGTTTAGGTGTCTAAATTTTGACTCCATTTTCTGCTCAAGAGAAATAATAATAATGACAAATGAGGAGTGCAGCAGTGTCCCTGCTGAAGGCCAGATCTGCAGCTCTTATTTCGAGTGGAACATCCTCCCAGGACTGAAGGTTTTAAATTGCACGTGAGAGGACTAAGAATTGACACATGTGCAAGCAATAGACTGAAGACCTGGCGCAAAGTGCTTGTTTAGAATAAAGCAAAAAGCTTTGATTATAAGGCTGGGAACATTGTATGGGAGCCTTTAAGTTGGAAGAGTACAGGGAAAATTTCAAACAGTTCTGAAGTATCAGGAATTACTTCAAAGATAATGAGAGTTGAGCAGAAGTAGCATTTTCCTACACTAATCTTTTTCCTCAGTGATCTACTTTCTTTCCTCAGAGCCAATGCGTTTTCACTGGCCTGAGTAAGAATGTATTTTAAGACAATAAGGCTGATGCAAAACATGCTATGATGTTGACAATACCTTGACAATTCTCAAGACTATCTTTCTTGATAATCCATTAAAAAAAAAAATAAAAAAAAATGGTGGTGGGTTGAGTTTACACCAGCAGCTGTAATGTTGGATCGTATGTCCCAACCACCCTAGGGTTTCACCACAACTGATACTGTTCGTCCTCCCATGTAGCACAAAGGTGACCAAGAAAACAGTCTAAATCCAGAAATTCCCTCTGGCTAAACTGGCATGATAGGATCACGAACCCAAGTCTGACCAAGACCAAGCTGGTACTGCTGAGTAACGCAGGAGGGCTGATATTGTCATCACAGAGGCATGCCTGTCGGCAGGCGAGCTTAGATACCATTAGAGACTTAAAAGTATAGCATTCAAAATCCTTTGGAAGTTATATTTAACGTTGGGGTCATAGGCAAAGTTTAATTTTTAATTCTAAGTTTGTGTCGTTATATATTACAAAGCAGGAAAATGCTCCTTTCTTACCCTTTCCCTCCTTCCTTTTGCTTTCAGCAATGCATTTACAAGACGTGGTATTTACAGTGAATTGAATGTCAGCTATTTTAGGATTCATTCCTTCAGTGCCCATACCACTATTCAGTGAACGCATTCTCCTGTACTTCAATTATTCAAGTAAAAGCTGCCTGTATATAATTATTATTAAGAAACCTAACTAGGATTCCTATTCATTTTGATGTGATTTATGTCACTGTGACAGCTTTCTGCTAACAAGTCATTAGTAATTATTTCTGAAACAGCAAGGTCTAAACAGCAGCAATGTTGCTTAGACAAGAAAAGAGAACATTCTGACAGTTTGTCTTTCATTTAACCTGAATTTTCCAAGACTGTATGATACTGTAACCTAATTTATCACACCGCAACCTTTTCATCTCTTAAGTAAGAAATTCCCCAAATGCTTTAGTAGTTTTTGATCCACTTAGCTGCAAAGCAGCAAAGATTTTAAATGTGAAAACAACTGTAAGAAGAAACAATACTAGGCTAAAAGCACTAAAAAAGGACAGACATCTTTAAAGTCTGTATTTTTATAAAGACTGAGAGCACGGGAAAGACAATGCCTGCTCTCAGCTGTCACTAGAAGGCACTACAGCATCTGAGCACCATCATCAATAGACAGGACACTATTGAACATGAACTTAATCCAGCTGTGGTTGCCTATCTTTTGAAAACTAAGTTTTTATAGATTATTTACTCTTTAAAAAATAAATTTCTTTGGGAAAGCTGTGTCTTTGGGGGGAAAGTCCTGAAGCACAACAGAATCTTTCCTATTACACACAGTAAATATTTTCTCATTCTGTGATATCTGCTGAGCTACTATAAATCAGAAAAATAACAAATGTCCTACATGCTCTCCTCCCTCTCTACAGTTCTTCTTCCTGAATAATTTCCTCTTTGGCTGCATACATACACGTACATGTACACACACATTTGCATATATATCTATGAGACACATCACTTGAAAACATTTCAGTGTCTCTCTGGCCAGAAAACTCTTGAATTACTTCTTTTTAAGGTTTTCCTTTCTTCTTTGCTTTACCTTGTGCTTTTTTAATGGCTGTTTTTTGCTATCTTTCTGTGATATTACAGTAACATTTACTGCTGCTGGTGTGATGAATAGTCTTAACCCAAACTGCTGGTCATCAAGCACAGAATGTAACAAGGACATCTGACTGCCTGCAACCAGAGCCCTGGCAGTCGTGACTGTGTCTGTAATATCTTGCCAAAGTGTCCTTGATGAAGTCAGTTTTGCTGTTACTTCCTATTAGTTATGACTTCATAAACTGTGAAGTCAAAACTGAAAAAAATCTTTGTACTCAGTTAGAAACCCTAAACCAATAATCACAGCTTCCTAAAACTAATAAAAAACTAAACAGCATCATGGAGCCAACCTTCACTATGCTGGATTTTGGCCAATAGGAGGAAAATTACTGTGGATAATTTACTTAATAGAGTGGAGGATTTTTTTCCCTTTAAGCCTAAGTAGCTGGCATTTCAATTTCCTCTGTAGATATTTAGGATCTTTTCCTATCCGCCAAAAAAAAAAAACCAACACAATAAAACCAAAACAATAATTTCATTAAAAATAATACTTAGTACAGCTCATTCTATGTCACAGTCAATTTCAACATCTAACTCAATATAGAAATCACATATGCATATCTGCAAACTTGCAGTCAATGCTTATATACTTCCATATATGAAATGGAAACAGGTTGACACTTCCTCTACATATCTCCTATTTTATAAACCAGAAAAAAGTCATCATCGTAATACCCGCCTTCACCTTCAACCCCACATCTCTATTTCTTGATATTGATTTGCTGCATTGGGGATCCTCTATCGCACAGTGTACGGAAAATGAGCTAGGATTATGAAAACAAAGAAGGTAACAGTTGTTATCTCCTGCCTTCTCATGAGCATACAACTCTTTACAACCTAACTATCAATATCCTTGGGTCTCCAGATTTTCTATCTTCATATTCATAGTCAGAAATCAGAGACATATTTTAGTGGGAGAGCTTGAATATGACAGAATATAGCACCCTTGGCATCTGTATGAATTGACCTTCCCACTGCTCGCGCACCGTTACGGTATCTGCTTGCACACTCTTCAAATACAAGTTCAGGTGTTCTTAAGATATGAAAAGAAAAAGTTGTTTAGATTGTATTAGCCTCGGTAGAGCCTAGCATGTGGGAAAATTAAGTAAATAGGACTAGATTGTGATGTGGTACTGGATAGGCAAATGTAGAATCAATTTCTTCTCGTTAAAAGTTTCTAGGAAAAAAAAGTTAAAAAAAAAGTATTATTTTCTTACTCAGAAGTTTTTCTGAATGTCATATGAGCCCACATAGACTGATATTTCACCCAGATAAGATCATCAAATCCTCGTCCTTTGATGCTTCTTAAAAAGAAAATCCAGCGACTGTCAGATTCCTTTTCCTGTAACCTCAGTAGGACGGAGCACTCATAACTCCCAGGAAAACTAAGCAAGCTGTATCAATTCTAAGAAGTCATCCCATTAGAAGTAATAACACCTGATCAAATATTTAATAAAAGGAGTCAGCAGACGTAAAATCCACAGGTCCCATCACCATAGCAGAAAAAAATATTTTATCTCCAACTAGCTGAATTTGCTGTAGCTACTGCTGATGTAGTGTGTTTTTTTCAGGTGAGTATAACAGAGGAATTAAGGAAAAAATGTCAGAAAATTTCCCCCTCGGGATCCTATTTTCAAATACAGAAGTATTTGACACAAGGTCTAAGCATTTCTGGCTTTCATCTTTAATAGTATTGCTTTGTAACACACATAATAGTTAAAATTACTCTGCAGAAAAATATTTTCATCCTCAAATCATAGACCAGAGGAGGGAAATAGTTGATGACTTCTAACTGCCTTTGAGCATCATAGAAAACCAGCTATTTTAAAAACAAAATTAATTACACTGCACAAGTTTGAAGCTGCACCTTTACCTTGCTCCCAGTGATTTTAAAGCTCTTGATTTAGAGACAGAGTATGCGTTCAACACGCTTGTTCCTCAGGACTGATGTACAACTAGGCTTGTGTAACTCTTCCTTCTGCTAAAGAAACTTCAGCGTGAGGCTGGCCACACATTGCAATTATATGAAATGCAAACAGAAGCACAGAGAAACAGCTGTTTTCCCAATATAGCAAATTCTTTAGGGAAATTTGTGCAGAAGGAAGCAGTAAATGCATCAGCAACCACTGACACACTCTGATAATTACTGCAAGGCAAAAGAACATCTGCATGCAAGGAGTAAAAAGAACATTACAGCTAATGAAAAGAAAAATTAAAGAAAACCAACTCTATAATGGGGAGTGGAAGAAAAACATCCTCTTTTTCTTGAAGAGATCACTAGTGTATTACTCAAGAATTTAATTCTGACACATGCTTTTGTTGCTTGATAGCTTGTGCTTTTTTTGACTGAAATAATTTATGCTTCATTAAGAAACAGAAGCTTTCCTACTCCTTCTGAAAAAACAAACCAGGACCTGAGAAAACCAGCTGTGATACACAGTGGAGTTATTTACTACCCAGCTTCCAGTTTTGGGCAATCCAATAGCAAGTCAAAGTCACCTTATAGTCTATTTAAATCAAATGAGCATTCTAGATTCATCCTAAGACAGGACATGCAAACACTACGCAAAACAGCAAGTCAAGATATACTCCCATGTCGTATTATCTGCTGGCTAACTTTGCAAAAGTTCACTGGAGAAGATACAGAAATGTGTTAAAGTCCATGTTAGAAGGTTTGAATAAAGCCCATAAAGTCGAATGAAGTACTTTTGGAGAGAAGTTAGAAATCATCACTACTTTTTCATGTTTTATATCACTGTGAACTTCACAGAATCAAACTGTGACTTGAACTCACTCTACATCTACTTGAGGCTTTCTAGGATTCTATTCCCTGCAGATGTTTTTTTTTAACTTTTAAAATAGTTATAAAATCAAAATGTTATACTGGAGATACTCTGAAAGTAAGTACATCTAATGTTTATGATTCAGATAAAGTTAACCATAATTATTAGTAATTTGTAAAGTGCAGAAATAAGTCACATGAAAAGAAAAAGAACAGAAAAAGAAGAAACAATCACGTTCAAAGCTATAACATAAACTCCACATTCTGCAAATGAGATTCAGAGTGAATGGTAATGATAGCACCAATTTTACCAGTGAATTAAATCCTAATACTTCGCAATAGTTTTTTAATCAGGGGATATTTTCCTTCCTTGAGAAAAAAATTATCCATAATTTTAATTTCAGGCTGCCCTCAGAATCTTCCATGTTTAAGATTATTTGCAGCTCTTTTACACAGACAACACCGTCAGTTTGGAGTTTTAATTTCCAAGAGCCAGAGATGGGACAAAGATATCACCTCAAGAGCTCTGAAAATCAAGGTTTAAAAGTGACATTTTCTGCCAGCCAAGTGACTGTTTTTGTTGTTTGCTTTGCTTGTTTATATTGGTAACTCTTCTGCTGGTTTCCCCGTACGTAGAGAGACCTGTAAAAACTGAATGCTGATCTCAGTTCCCAGGCACTGCTGTAAAAGCATGATTATTGCTCTTATAAACATCAGCTTTACATTTTTAAGCTACAACTCAACTACATGCTCCAGGACCACAAGTGCTATCATGGGTTGCTCGCATCATGTCTATGCTGATCTTCATCTCAGAACACACAAATTTTCTTATCAGACTACCTAGTAGAAGTGCGTACAAACTCAAGGAAGGATGAAGCTCTAATAGTGCTGGGGAAAGCAGCAGGAAGGAACGCATAAATTTTATACAACATGCAAATACATATTAATATGTTCATCACAAATTTGTGTGAGCAGGAAAGTTAATTCTAATAAACAAACTAATATGGTTGTTTTTTGGTTTTTTTTTCTGATACAATTTTAGGACGAAGTTCTGTTTATTTCAAATTCCTTGGAAATTTTTTTATCCACTGTTCAATTTTACCCACTTTCCCATCTTTTTCACAACTCCTTATTACTGTCCAGAAACTGCACCAACGTTATGTTTCTGAACAGAGAATTAAAGTGTGCAGGGTGTTTTTGGTATAGCATGCATTTAATCATTTGTGTTAAATACGGTTTGTTTTATCCACTTCTTCAATGGCAATTTGTTTAGTGTACTTAGCACAGCTTACTTTCAATAAAGTGGAATGATAAACTGAGCTGAGAAACAGAAATCGATTATGTTAATTAACAGAGGTGGTGGTTAGTATTTTTCTTGCAACTCTCCAAGTCAGACCAGATGTGCTTCAGATGCAAATGTTCTCAGTCAGGCTCTCCTGCCCAGGCATCTTGTTGTTTGTGTTAAATTCTCCCTAGTCATCTTCTCCTGTGATTTGACTCTCTTTCCAAAAAATACTAGATTGTGATACAGTCTTGAGGCCAAAAAAAGGCAACACAGCAGTGGCAGGTGAAAATGAATACATGGAGCGTGGGCCAAGAGGATTTCTCCATATTAGAAATAAATGCAACCCTCTAATAAGTGCAGCAAAGATAAACCCCAAATCCCTCAAATATTCTCCTCCTCAGCTGCTAGATGTCTGGAAAGTGAGTTTGCAGGAGTTCAAGCAAATCCCGAGTAAAACACAATGAATTCATTTTGGTGGGAAAAAATACTAATCAAAGAATTTTTTAAAAAAGAAGCTGAACTAAGTAAGATGTACAGCCAGAATGTGGCTCAAACTTCTGTGATCATTCAGATGCTCCTGGGCACCCTGCATTGAATACTGTGATTCACAGGCTGCTCTAAGCACTGAGAGTTTTAGGAAAAGAACACTAATCCTATTTTTTAAATCATTTTCAGACAAACTTCATTAATGTGTTAGGAACGAAGGACAAAGCTTTTGCTGTGCCTCTTTTATTTCTTATTTGGCCAGTGTCAATTAGAGAGTCTTGGGGAGAAGACTTTTCTTGCAGAAACCCCAAATAGGGCCTTTGACTGGGATCACTGCTAAGAGGGTAAGCAATCTTCTCTTCACTTCTTCCACAATTGGACAAACATTGAAATGGTTGATTCTAGATGCTGGCATGTACATTATACATACGTGCCATACACTTCTAAATAAAAAATGAGTGCTCAGACAAGACATCTGTAGTTTAGGAGGAGCTTTTTTACTACACACTGTCATCTGAAATTGAAAACTATCAAAATTTAAACCAGGAAAGAAGCCCAACACATGTATTTTTGAAAATTTAAAAGAGGTAACACAGAAGACAAGAGTGGAAAGTTAATTGGATTACTGAAGTGTTTAAAGGACAGAAAGAAAATGTACAAGGAGGTGTTTCTACACAATGTCTTGGTGTTCTCTTCAGTGAAAGGACCCAGTTCCAGATCCCAAAGCACCTGAGGAGGCCCTGAAGCTAAGATCAAACCCCAGTGGCATTAAGATAAATTATGTGCAGCAAACTGAAAACTGCTTGAGGAAGGAAACCAAGGGAAAGGTATCAAGGGAATACCCCTTCTTAGAAGAGTAGCAAAACACAATCTCATACAAGCACAGGAACAGAGGCTACCTCAATTCTGTGATGTTTATTCTTCCATCAATAGACAACAGTTTATTTACAGAACACCATCCTTTCTTCACTAGTTAGGGAACACATTTGTCTACTATACAGCAAGAGTTCATCAGAAAGTTACGTGAAGGTACATGTGACACCTTAAGAGCATTTTATCTGCTCTGTTACCTCAGTGGGGAAGCTCCTTTAGTCCTGGCCAAATATCAAAGAGGTTCATTAGGAACATCCAGCACAGATTTACCATGATTTATCTACTGTTCCCAACCAACTGTATTGCCTTCTATGATGAAATGACTGGCCTAGTTGATCTCATTTACCATGACCTTAGCAAGGTTTTTCAGACAGCCTCCAAAAGCATCCTACCAGCCCAACTGAAAAGATGGCTGGAAACCCTGAGTGGTGGCACCAGTCAAGAGGCAACCAGCTTCAGAAAGCAGCTTTGCAGAAAGGACCAAGGGCCCTGGTGGACACCAAGCAGACCATGAATGAAAGCCACCCACAACCTCAGCCGCATCAGGGAGAGAGTAAGCAGTTGGGAAGTGCTTCTTTCCTTCTTTTTGGCTTCTCACATGGAGGACTTTGTCCAGTTTGGGGCTTTGCAGTGCAAGAAAGACACTGGCAAATGGAAGAAGTCCACCCAAGTCCACCAGAGAGATTGTTAAGGGGCTGGATTACATGACATTGAGGAGCTGCTTGAGAAAGCTGGGACTTTTCAGCCAGAAAGAAATGTACATGACTATTTCTGGAATGAGTTACTAAAACAACTAAAAAACAAATAAATACAGTATGTTCTAACTACAAGATTACTGTTTCTCCAACAATATATTTGTATTTTTATGACTTACTGGAGTAAAGTTAGCTAACAATTGAGCCACTGGTAATTTTTTCCTTCCATAGTATTAGAAAGATTTGAATAACGGAAGATTATGTTTTTCCAGAAAATCCCACCAGACTCCTAAGTGTCTTTTTTTCATGTGAAATTTGTCTAATTTCCAAAACTGATATTACCCATATCTTTGCAGGTAGGACAATCTGTTTTTCTATACCTTACAACTATGATTATCATATGAACTAGTCACGAGACAGAAAACCACAAAATTTCATCAAAACACCAGCTGATTAACTGACAAATACCTTCTGTTGCAAACCTCATTCCAAAAAAATCTAACCTTGAGGGAAATATGTGAAAAGTGCACTTATTGCATTCTACTGTCTCACACATGCTCACAATAAACCAATATTAATGTTATTTTTACCCTTTTTAACTACAGAGTGAGTTGAAACCCTTTGGTAGCTAAATTAGTAACGCTTTCATTTTTTTTGCTTTTTGATTTTTAATGAGCATGGATACTGAGATATACAAATTACCATTCCAAATGTCTCCCTTAGTTTTTGCCTTTATTTTCTCTTCCAGAATCTGCATTTTAAAAGTTTTCTCATGAACTTTTTCTCTACCCTTATCACTTAATATTATACTAGATAGTAAGTAGATTTTATGTTTAGTGATGCAGTGAATAAGTTTTCAGTATAACAAATTTTTCATAAGTTCACTTCTGTAAAGAGATAAACATTTTATCTTTAGACATTGACATCAGGGAGCTTTGTGAAAATTCCAGTTAAAAAAACAAAGAAAAATGGGGTGAGACTGATATTTTTAAGAGCATCATTTTCATTAGCTGTGAGGTTTTAAGTGGTTAAATCTGGTTCTAATATTTCTAGTTTTAGAAATGGATTACATTCTTATTTAACTGTATGCAATCCCAGTTATCTTAATTGTTTCTATAGACTGTTTCTATGTTGAGGTGTTTACAATGTGCCTAGATTTACCAAGTTTGGGAATCTAGAAATTTATTTCATTTTCTATAAAACACATCATGTTTTCTGTGTTTTTTTAGAATTTAATTCCTTTATTAAGAACTCTTAGAATAGACACGAGTGTCTTGAAAGTGTTACAGATTAATATAACTCAACTGCATCATCTTCAGCTTCAATTTTACCTGTTTTCTGTGGCTCAGCCTATGATTAATAAAGCCAATCCTTGCTTGAAGCCCGAAAGCTACTCTTTATTAATTTCCACTTTCATGCCACACACCGTACAACATCATATAGCCTGGAGTGCACCCCTCCTCTCCTCTTTAGGTTAGCCAGAAAGTTCAATTTAAAAAATAACTATAGAAGAATCTAGGAGAAAGACAGAAAATAAAACAATATCCGTAGAAAGTAAAGAAATAGAGTATGAAATGAAAGACGTGATAAGGGTAACAAGAAAAATGTACTGAGAACAATCCTTTTCCTAAGTTTAAAGTCTAGTAGCTATTCATGGCAGGAGTTGCTGCGCTGCCTAAGAGTTCTGTCACGTAACTTTGCTTCATCGATATCCCATGTAAGATGGAAATAGTATTTTTAAATTAAGAATGTAGAGAACATATTAAGGCAACCCAGTAAGAAGATAAAAATGTCTAAAGGACGGGCGTCAAGAGGATGGGGCCAGACTCGTTTCAGCGGTGCCCGGTGACAGGACAAGGGGACAAGGGCACAGACTGGAACACAGAAAGTTCCATCTCAACATGAGGAAAAACTTCTTTACTTTGAGGGTGGCAGAGCATTGGAACAGGCTGCCCAGAGAGGTGGTGGAGTCTCCTCTGGAAATATTCAAAACCCACCTGGATGCTTTCCTGTCCAGCCTGCTCTGGGTGACCCTGCTTTGGCAGGGGGGTTGGACTAGATGATCTCCAAAGGTCCCTTCCACCATGACCTGTGATTTAGTGCTTACATCCCTGCTCGCAGGTGGAGGTGTGCCGATGGGAGGACACTGCCCATGAAGAAGATAAGTATTCCCCTGCCAGGTGACCCGAGCATGGCACAGGGCTGTGCCATCCCCCATACAGCACTGGCCACAGCACAAACCCCACCAGCTACTCATACCCAGGGAGCCTGCAGGCAGCTCCCTCTTGGCACCAGCAATTACTCCATCTGTGTGTGCTTATCTTTATCTTGATGTGAAGCAGCACGTTCTCATGTGAACATTTGCTTGGCAGTAGAAATGGTGCAGAGAATTCCTCACTGCCAGGAAAATCCCATATGAGCGCTAAAGGCAGGATCTGCAGTGTGTTTTGCCCATCGGTCCATCTGAAGGGTTGTAAAAATATCTATACTGTGCTCTTTTCCCTCCTACTGTTAGCACCAATAAATGATAATTTTGTTCTAATACTTTACGGAGTCCGAGTGCCTTCTGTACTGAAATCTGTAACAAGCATTAGCCCTGGTGCATTACACCAGGCTCGCCTTATGGTCACTGAATTAATGTTTTGAAAATGAAAATGAAGAAAATAAAACAATAAACAAAACAAATTAAAACAACAGGAAAAGGGAAAAAAGCATGGTGAATTCCTGCCTGCCAGACATGCCTTCCTTTGCTCATACAGAAATCAGTGTCTTGGCTCACTGAAAGCAGAAATCAATCTAGACTGAAAAAATTGAAATACGAATTCAGAAGAGTCAGATCTAAAAACTTCTTTCAGGTTTGTTTTTTTTTTAAAACTTATTTCCAGTTTATTCTTAATATCTGCAATGACAGTGCCTTTGCATATTTCTTCTATATAATTTTTTTTCTGAACCTGTCATTTATAAATAGGAGGCATCCTTAAACTGATGTCTATCAGTCCTCTATTAAAATCATCTGCTTCACATCATTCTTGTCCTTCCTTAGAGTATACAACTAAAGTCAAAGCTAAAACTGCAACTAGACGGTTAGCTTTCCCAACACATTTAGTGGTTTTAGGTTTTAGATTTTTTATCTAAATCTAAAACTAGATTTTTAGTTTACAGTTCTTTGGCTGTCTTTTTGAGGGGAGGGGTGAATGCTGAGAAGAGATAGCAACTGAGCTTGTGTGTTATTTATAACAGTAGTTTAAATGGAATGAATATTTTTTTCCACAGTGTGGCAGCAAAGCCACAGAGGAAGAACTGACTCGTCTCAAGAACTTTTTGCTAAGTCAGTTGAAAATTATGAATAGCTCAGTCAGAGTCCATAGGCTCCTTGTCCTCAGTGAACTGGATTCTGCCTGGAAGACTAAATCTCTGCTCTAGAATTCCAAATCACTGCAGGGTCCTTTTTCTTACTTTACCACAGTTATTTTTTCAATGGTCCTTTTTTCTCCTATAATAAAACTCCTGAAATACAAAACAGTTCACAAAACTGTTGAATGCTGTTTTGCTGTGTTATACAACCACGCTGCAGACTCACAGGCAAAAATGTGAAAGAAAGCATCTTCCGTAACGCCTCAAAGGAAGAACTTGGGAACATGCGGGAAGTCAGTAAGTGTCCTGCAGTTCAGCAAATGAATCAGATACAGAAATGGCACAGAGCATTCAAAGGCAAATTATACTGGTTTTTTACCTCCCAATGTGGTGCATGTGTGTGAAAATGAACAAAAGAAAAGGCAAACACAACGTAAACTAATTTCTGGTGAATTATATGAGACAAAGACATTTACAGCCCCACTCTGTAATCCTCCAGATTCAGAATTGCTACTTAAAAAAGTAAGAATCATGACCACATTTCTGTGATCTATGGCTAAATCCCTCCTGACTGCAGCAATGTTCCAGCCCAGTCTTCCACCTCATTTGAATCAAATTAAGGAACTGACCACTTTTCATTCCTTCCATTCTCCATTCCTACTTATTAGGTACTACTTTTCTTCTAAGCAGGTTAAGGCTGTGTAATCTTGAACACAGTATGTCTATTTTGACTGTCAGTTGACTTTTCACCTTTTCACAACACTATTTATTCTTTAATGCTTGAAGTCAAAGGGTGAAATTATTTCTTAAACATAGTGATCTCAGTTTCTTAAAGAAGATTCTTCCTATTTTGGAAAAATATTTTTTTCCAGGAAAATTAGTTATTCATTTCGATATGTTTCAAGGCAATCGACCAAGGAAAAAACTTCGTATAGTCATGAAAATAATCAAAGATTTAATTATGGCTATACCAACTAAGCAAGCTAAGGAGAATGGTTGATTTATTTTCTGCAACAGACCATAGAAAAATGATTTTATTTTAGGAAACAATGTCTAATGTGAAAATGACTTAAAATGTAGTAGTGTCTGCATTATAATCAGCTCATTAAAAGTCCTATTTTAGATGTAGATTATGCTATGCAACATCTAGGGTATGGATTATTTAGGCAACTGGCTAAATCTATATCTACAGTGTAATTGAATAATGAAATTACTGGAAGATGTCTTAAAATATGCGCACTCCATACGAACACACATGTATATACTTTCATATGCATCAGCTGGTCCTCTTAAGTGTGAATCTAAATCTTATTATGCTAAATTTGGATTTATAGAAACTCAGACAAGCCAAAATGAATACGATGTGTGACATTAGAGAGGTTCATTTCTCATCTGGGACTTGCTGACTCATTATTTAAATACACAATGATAAATTACTTCTGGGAAAGAGTCTAATGGTGCGTATGAAACAGAATAAGCTATTAAATTCTAATATTTAAAACTGTATGAGGAAATAAATATTTGGCTACACTCAAAACAGTCTTGAAAAAATGTGGATAATTTGTTTTTAATTAAAAAAATAGCAATTTCCTTCAACTTTTAATCTCAGCAATGCATATAAACAGCGAATAAGCCACAACATAAATCTTTTAGAAATTATTCTACTGTTATTCTCATACTCTGGTAAATCAATACTGACTTCCTGTGTTGCCACCCTCCTTTACCTTTGATAATGGAACAAGATTGTTTTATCAGTATAAATCATATTTATCCACTCTTTGCTATGGATGACTTTCAGTCCATTTACTATGAAACCACCACTGCAAGGTCATCCATAATCAGCTCTTAACTTCAATATATTATAAAACATTTCAAATTAATTTCAGAAATGTTTAATGAAAGCGGTTAAAGGAGCAGAGCATGGTAGCTGCCTGTGTGGTGCCTGCAGCTACAACACAATCTATGGATTTTAGAGCAAGGTATTACCTACGTTCAAAGGCTCGTTATTAAATGTCAGAAGTTCATAGCCATTTCGCATAATTTGAAATAGACATTTTTAGCTAACACCTTCTAAGTTTAGTGTAGGTTAAATGCTCTACTCTATTAAATCTCTGAATTTAACAGGAATGAGGAAGAATATATAGGCAATACTTTTCTGATAGCTCCTACTGCTTACTGAGGAGAGTTCTAACAGTGCATGTATAGAATCAGACACTTAAACTTGTGCTAACATCCATGCATACAAACACACAGATACATGTGCTAGATAGTCACATATTTTACAAACGGGATCTTGATTGTCTGATTACTTCCCGAGTCTACTAAATACTGCTTCAGTTTGCTGAATTAAGGGAGTTTGTAGTCTTTTATGAACTCCTGGAGGTACTAGGAGTGCTCCTGGAAGTATGTAAAAAGAAATTTATAAGAGAAAATTTATTATCTAAGCCAAAGTTCTCTATGCAGTAATCTATTCCACTGCAAAAGATACCCACAGAATGAACAAAAAACCACCCTGAAATTATTGTTTCAGTAGGATTAACTAGCTCGGTCACTTGGCTGATAATCAAGCAGTCACCATGTATGGCCACCAAAATGGAAACTGCTGGAACTTAATGAGAAGTTGGAATAGGCTTGAGCCAAAATTGGACTTCTGCTTGGCTTAAAACCATGTAGCAGTATCTCTCCTCTCTACTGCTTTCAGTGTCCACTCTCCAGCAAGGCAACTAAAGCCAGTATTCAAATGACACAAGGCACGTACCCAAAGCGTTGCAAGCACATCAGGAAAGTGAGTGAATTTACCTCATGGAGCTCCATGCTGCTGCAACTGGTCAGGTCAAAGTGGAGCCAGCTATGTTTACACTTTAATGCAGTCATCCGGACAACCATCCATAAAATATCCCTGCACTGTCTTTAACCAAATTGTCCTTTATTATGCTCCAGATGAGTACCAGTGAACCTGTCCATCAACCAACCACATGAGCTGGTGCATCCTTCCTTGCCACACAGGGAAATATCACCACAGAGCTCTCCCTGACTACTTCACAGATTATCTGCACTTTCAAAACATTATAAATCCATTTGAAAAACCACGCACAGATATAAGAACTAGGTTTTGGGGTTTAGGGGATGCCTAAATTTCTACTTTTCTTTCCATCTTCTCAAAGTTTGAGGATTATTTAGCTTCAGGATAGGGAAGGTCATTAAAAAAAAGTATAAAAATTATCAATTAAAGTCACTTCATGAAAAATGTGTTTAGCTTGCATGAGAAAGAATTAAAGTCTACATCAGAGAAAAGCAATTAATAGAATTCCAGGATCCTGGGAAAGAATATAATTCCTCTGGAGAGGAACAAATGTTCCACAAAGGCGATGTGATACCTTAATGAAGTGAGAAGTTCTTTTTTGTATACATACTTTATACAGAACTTGCGTGTGCGTTTGCACACAAACACAGAATACAATTTTCTTTTATTGGCTGATGCTGCCTCCACAAACAAGTTTTCAATAAAACCACGCTGCTATGGTTTATAGAGTTATTATAACTGTCTAACCAGTTTAGGAACCAAAAAAAAAAAAAAAAAAGCAAAGAAGTCAAAACTGAGCTGGCAGAGGCATATGTAAGATTCAACATTTTTAGCTCCAGCTCCCTGCTCTGGGTGTTTCTGCTACCCGTCACATTAGAAAAATAGGTCTAACAATGCGAATCTGAGCATTACTTGACAGGAAAATAGACCAATTTCATGTATTTTTATCACATTCTATTCACTGAAAAGTTAAAAAGTTCTAGCTAAATCATCATCCAGAAAGAAGATATTTTAAATTGGGAGGCATTTTTAGAAAGGTCGGGCCAAAAATGTACTTACTCTTATCCACCAAAATTAATGCTATGACTCCCAAGTAACAAAATATTTACGTATATCTGTAGTTACAGAGATGCTACTGTGTAGAAAACTAAAACGTGACCTTCAAATGCATCAGTTTGTTCATCGCATCGTCTTTTTCCTACATAGTTAAAAACTTTCCACTTTTTTACGGATGTTTAAATTACTTCATATTTATCAGAGGAGTAAGAGCACACAAATGGGAAATTACTATGTTTACTAATTTTATGATATCTTACATCTTAGTAAAATTTAATGAGCCTTATCTTTGTTTCTGTAACAGCAAATTAACAGTGAACACTTCAAGAAATAAAGGTATATGTTCATCTTTAATTAACAGAGCAATTAAGTTCATGCAAGCCAGGAATATGCACAGGTTTTGAGAATGTGGAGAGAAAAAAGGTATTACTTGTACACTGGAAAACAAAAGAATGAGTATGCCAAACATTAGTATCTTCATGCTCAAAGAGCAAATCAAGTATAGAAGAAATGAAGTAGTGTGCTACAGCTCTGCCAAGGCTTTTGAAGGATTCACAGCACCTCCAACGTTTGGAAAAACATCCAGTTTAGGCAGAAGACAATTTGGGGCTCCAATATGGAGAGGTAAAGGGATGCTTCTCCTTGACAGGGAAAGCACCATGTGGCCAGGATGAACCACAAAGGGCAGACGCTACAATTTCTCCATGTTATGTTACAGGACAATTACAGACTTCCAGGATTTTATTACCAAACAGGTATTCATCTCAACACGGGCTCTCCAAACACCCACTGGCAGATCAGCAGCTCCCCTGCAGCCCACCATCCTTGTGATGAAAGTGTCTATGAGGGAGTGTAGCAACAGGATGAGGGGAAAAGGTTTCAAACTGAAAGAGGAGAGATTTAGATTAGATATTAGGAAGAAATTCTTTCCTGTGAGAGGAGTGAAGCACTGGAACAGGTTGTCCAGAGAAGCTGTGGCTGCCCCATCCCTGGAGGTGTTCAAGGCCAGGCTGGATGGGGCTTGGAGCAACCTGGTCTGGTGGGAGGTGTCCCTGCCCATGGCAGGGGGTTGGAACTGGATGATCTTTAAGGTCCCTTCCCACCCGAACCATTCCATGATTCTATCTGTGGTTCGATCCCATGGGAGGTGTGCTTCCAGCCATGTGAACAAAGCGTGTCCCCCCACCCAGGGAAAATAGCAGCTGGGCGGGATCTGCAGGTCACTGTCCCTTGTCACTGTCTTCTCCAGTGCTGAGCAAACCTGACATGGACAACCCATCTATCTCCTCTCAAGTGTAACAGACACGCTACTTTCATTCTGCGCAAGAAAAACACCAAAAAGGACATAACGTATTTGTAGTTCCTGTAACAGTAGTGTTTCATGAAAAGTGCCATACTTGCCTATTTAATTTTCATCCTAGTTGAAGAGCGTTTAGCCCCCAGATACCTCTGTTCCTTTATGAACACTACTGCATATTTGTGAAAATAACTAAGAAGCTACTGTCCTTAAAATTTCCCTCTCAGAAAAATTTTGGATCTTTTTGCAAAATTAGGATATTTTTTTTCTGCAGAAATTCATAGCTAACATACATTCACTTTCTTCTTCCCAACATCTTCTGACCCTCAGAGCAGCGGACCATTTGACGCAGGCTCCTGAAAGCACAGACCTTCGTTTGAGGCAAGGAGTGCAGAGCACTCCATCGCTTTATGGTGTTGCTGTCTAGCGTTGATCACAGTGCTGTCAAAAAAGTGCCTTATTTATAGCAGGCTGCTGAGTCTGTCTGAAATTATTCGTATCTCACAAATTACGCTCCATGACTGGCTTTGTTATGGGAAAACACGTCTGCATAATTGATAGCAGAATGCAGGAAGGTGCTAACAACTATCAATTTCTGTTGTCAAAAAGCAGCTGAGGCTGAAATGTGCTGCTTAATGTACTGGCAAGATTATCTGACACATATATAAAATTGTCTAAAATCCTATCATTCGGAAAAAATTTTATACTTTAAAAAAAAATGGAATAAAAACCAATCTAATCCATATACTAGACTTTACCCCAAAGTTTCAGAATTTGATACTAATTGTATATTAAGACTTTCAAATAGAAAACATTTATCAAATAGAGGATTTAGTTAGAAACATAATACCATGTTGTAAGTGGTAGAAGAAGTTAAAATAATAAAAAAATGTTGCTTTACTCCAATGAGTTTTTAAATACAGGTTATTTCAAACTTGGTCTTTCACATATTCACCACTTCTTTAATAGTAGGGACTAACCAGTCACTTCACCTTTTGCTGCAGACACAGGAAACTTCCTTTTTTGAATTATTAAACACCTTTTGAATGCAGCTAGGGTTCACAGATCTGACAGTCTGATGAATCTCATGACTATGTCGCATTACCAAAAGACTAAAGAACCTTGGCAGCTTGATAAAAAATGAATTGCTCACTCTACCAAGCAGAAGGATAAGATCTGGCAAAAATTAGATATATTGGTGTTTATTAACGTTCCCATTTTTTCACATGGATCTTTAGTATTCTGCAACAATTAGTAACCTCTACAGTCTAAGCTAAAGACTGGATTTCTCTCTGAATTATGAATTTAAAAACTGAAGTATATTAATGACTGCAAGTTATCTCTAAACTTGTAAACAGGAAAGCATACGATTAAAAAAAGCGCCTTAATTTAATAATTCCAACAACTTTAAAAAATGTCTTGACATTTAATACCAGAGAGGAATATTGGCATGGAACAAGTCACTTGTTTAGCAAGATCTTTCAATGGAATAAAAGTGCAAATGTGCTTAGTTTTAAGAACACATAATTGCTGTAATATAGAGAAACAGATAGAAGAGTTTGTTGAAAATCTTGGAGAGTGGGTGCAAAGAAAGAGAAGAAAAGAGCAGATATACTAAACTGAGCCAGAAAGTGAGGAGGACTGCCTCTTTTTCTTTGGGTAGTGGGGGTGGGTCTTGCTTTTTGTGAATGATAAAGTTTAAAAGCATCTAAAGGAGATGTGACAGAGACTTTGGATACTTAGGCACCACATGAGAAAACTCAGACTTGTCAGGATGCTGCCTTGGATGCAAATTGTCATTTTGGAGTAAAGAAGTTACCATGGGAGTGGTTTTTATAGGTTTGGTGCTATCTAACAGGAAAGAATGGATTAACAATATGAAGAGAGGTCTTCTGGTGAAACCAGTCACAAGCTGATTCATTAGGAAAAATTACATACAACACCTACATAAATAAAACAGAAATACCTTCCATTGCACCACCACCATCAAAACCAAGAGATTTCAGCAAACTCTGGATACTGGTTAAAAGTCTTTTTAAAAAATGCCTTGAGGATAAACACGTGTAGGTACGCTTGCAGATTATGCAGAAAGATTACATTAAATGCACAGATTCTGCCAAATAAAGGAAAGAATAGGCCATTACACTTGGAAATCTCCAATGAGTAGCTGCCAAAAATTAATAACAGAAAAAAGGAAAGCAAGGTCATATAACAAAGGAAGAATATAGAGATATACAACAGAAAAAATCTGAAGTATAAAATCAGTTTCAAATTGCAAGAGACAAAAGAAGAATTTTGAAATACCTGATAAATAAGAAAAAAAAGAAAACAAGTAGGTCAGTGGTAACAAACAAGTAGAGAAAATAATGGAAGGAAAGATGAAACTTAACTAACACCTCTTCAGCCTTCACAAAATGGTAAATCTTGACAAGACATTCAAGATTACTTCAAGCAAAAAACTGGATTGCAAGGCAAAGTATGCAAGGAATACATTAAAGAATATTTAGATAAGATAAATGTCTTCAAATTGGCTGGGCCTTATTAAATTCACCTTAGAGAAACTAGACAGTGATTTCTGAACCATTAACAATTATCTTTACGAGCTTCTGGAGGACAGGGGAGGTCCCAGAGGACTGGAGAAGGGCAAATATAGCATTTGTCTCTTAAGGAGAAGAAAAGGGAGGACTGATGGAATGATAGACGAATCAGCCTAATTTTCATTCCTGGAAAGGTCCTGCGATAAACTGTTAGACAAATCTTTTGTCTAATAATTTTCAGAACAGACCCCTCTTATTGCAAGCTGTAATCCTAAAAAGAAAAAATATCCACACCAACCAAAAATACCCCAAACATGTTTTTTTTGTCAAAACAGTACAAACCCCATATTTTTTATAGGGTAGGTGGCTGTTGGAGTATAGTAGGTATGGCAGTTCACAAAAAAACACAAGTAAAACATGTATTTCTGGCATTTATGTGCCAAGAGAGATAAACAGGGTCAATTCTATAATAGTCTTCAACAGATAACATGTCCACAGGAATATAGTAACAATTTATGGGAAGCCACTTTTAAAACTGACCCAGGAGAATTACTGTAATTGCCGAGGAGAGGCAGAACTTACATAATAATGGGGTTTCCCCCAATAATAAACAAGGTTTTGTAAACTGATTTCAAGTCCAAGTGTAATATGGCATTGCATATTCTCTGCAGCCCATATAGAGCTAGACTACATAGGCTCACGCATCCACAAAACTGTAAAAGTTGGAAAGAAACCTTTGGAAATGGTCTGGTCCACCCTCCTGCTGAAAGCAGGGCCAACTTCAAAGATCACAGAATCACAGAATCATCATGCTTGGAAGGGACCTCTGAGATCA
Organism: Arenaria interpres; assembly: GCA_013399435.1. Lineage (NCBI taxonomy): Eukaryota > Metazoa > Chordata > Aves > Charadriiformes > Scolopacidae > Arenaria > Arenaria interpres. Next base: position 35,321 of record VXAK01006083.1, read on the forward strand.
TCTAGTCCAACCACACAAAAAACAAACAAACAAACAATACAACAAGCAAACAAACAAAAAAAACCAACAACACACACAACACCCTACCACATCACACCCACCCACAAACCAATAATCTTGGGCATTAGAGCATACCCTGAAGAGCCATGTCTACACGTTTCTTAAACACCTCCAGGGATGGTGACTCCACCACCTCCCTGGGCAGGCTGTTCCAGTGCCTGACCACCCTCTCAGTAAAGTAATTCTTCCTAATATCTAATCTAAACCTCCCCTGCTCCAACTTCAGACCATTTTCTCTGGTCCTGCCATTATTCCCTTGGGAGAAGATGCCAACACCCGCCTCTCTACAACCTCCTTTCAGGTAGTAGTAGAGGGCAACGAGGTCACCCCTCAGCCTCCTCCAAACTAAACATGCCTGGGATGTTTAGATACATCCAACTTCAAAGTTACGTGAAGGCTGCTCGGGGCTTCTCCAACCAAGTTCTGAAAATCTCCCAGAATGGAGATTTCACAGTCTCTCTTGGCAACCTGCTCCAGTATCTGATCACCCTCAGAGCTGAAAGGCTTTTCTCATGGTAACACAGAATTTCCCTTGCTGCAGCTTGGACACATGTACAAGTCTTGCTCCTTCTTCTCTATAACCAGCCCTTAAGTAGTCTCAGTCTTAAGTAAGTCTCAGTTGGACTTGTTTCAGTTGGCAAACCTCCCTGTTGTACTGCAAAGGCCAAAGCTGGCCATGGTCATCTGCAGCACTCATCCTCTGCTCTCACAGAGTGGAGGCGAAGAAGTTCTGCTACAGGGCAAAGAACCTGAAATGCAGAAAAAGCTAAGTCCTTCTCCCATCTTATTAAACTTGACTGCAAGCACTCCAGAGATGAACTTGTTTCCTACCCCATATTCACTGACAGGCTACAAGGTGGGAAATCACTCTCAGTCCTACTGTAAGTTCCCTTGAGGGGCATTATAGCTAAAGGACCAAAGTCACAAATATTTATCAATTCAACAAACGTATTTTCAACTGGTGAAGGAAATCAATATGAGTCTTAATCACTGTATTTTTCCATATGTTTCGCTAGACTAGCATAGGAGAAGCCATCTCAGGTAAACTGCTGATTCTATTTTTTCCTCTTTTTCATGTTCAGAAAAAATAAAAATAACACAAAATAAAAATAGCATCTCTCTTGCAGTGCCTCAAACAGCCCTCAGACAAAACAGTGCAGAAAACACTGCGCAAATTCCCAGGTCAGTGCAAAGATGTCAAGCAAGAGAAGTTCCACTTGTGAAGTTTCTCCCACAGTGGGTCTGTTGGGAGGCAATGAGCCTTCAGTTGCCAAAGGACTGAATTCACAGTAACCTTTATACATTTATGGTTGAAGTATTAAAGCTCAGAGTGCGTGACTAAAGGAAAACCAACTAGTCCCTATTTTTAGACTCTGTCTCTCAGAGGCTCCGTCTATACTCTTCCATCTATATTTTAAGCTCTTTTGGCTTTAAAATGCATGGCTTTTGGCAGAGAAACAAGCCAAGGTGAAAAAACACCTAAACATTAGCCAATCGTGCATCTTCATATGCTATGATTCATGTAAACACTCTTAATACTGCACAAACCACAGACAAGCTATTTGCAGTCCCTTTGTAAAAACCAAGAAAAGTTCCAAAAAAGCTGTAGGTATCTGGAACCTGCATGGTCTGAAGAAACACAACTCTAAAATGGTTTCAAGCTGGAGCATTCAGTACAGTGGTATTTTATAAAACAGAAAACTAATTTTAAGTTCTTTGTGTTCACTTCCTAGCAGAGAGTGTAGGAACTACATTCTGGTTTATGTCCAAAGTTTCTAAGGAGGGTACTCAATCTCCTATAACATGAATTCAGAGCCAGAACAGACCAACTCTCTAGTACAAGTACTTATCTCCAACTTAGTATCCTGTCTCCACTAGTGGCCGGAAGATGTGTGGAGAAGACCATAAAAGAAAAGTAAACACGAAATTATAGTGAAGTTTTCAGCCAGGCTTTCTTGTTCCAGAGGTAAATTTCTTGCATAGTTGCCTTGTTGGATTTCTCTGCCATGCACACATAAAACTTCTTTTGGCCAAAATCAGTATCAGTTAATGAAAAGCTTTATAAGTTGACTATGTGCACTGTGGTAGGTACATCCTCAGTATGTTCTGAATCTGCCACATGACAACTTTACTCCTCATATTTTAATTATGAGAAACAATGAACCTCTTTACGTCCCTTCATGCCACTCACTTTTATAACCTCCTATCTCATCTCCTGCCTTCCCCCTCATTAGTCATTTTTCTCAAGGCTGAAAAGCCCTGATCTACTTAGACATGTCCTTGTACTAAACCCCTTCCATACCTTTGATCACCCATGCTGCCTTTCTCTGTACCCTTTCTAGCTTTGTTTTGTCCTTTTTGAGACACCAGAACAGCATACAGGATTCAAGATACAGGCAATAGATTCATACAGTGATATAATGATATTTGCTTTTGTTCTCCTTTCCTTTCCTAATAATTCTTAATGTCGTATTTGCTTTTTCGATAGTTACTCAGCACTGAGGTGACATTTTCAGAGCACAACTTCTTATAATTCATTGATCTCATGCTTGAGCGATAGAACCAAAAACACAGCACACCGTTGCAGATGTAGTGGGAGGACCGTTTTGAACATGTACATTACTTTACATTTATGTGTACTGACATGTTATCACACATTCATTCAGCACTCTACTGCAATTCTTCAGTGTTGGCCTTTTGTCCATCCTTAAGAAGAACTTCTCCCTCCCCTGCAATCCCCTTTTGCGAGGATCCTGATAGCAGCAATAAGGATGAGCTTTAGATTTATGGAGGTGTCTGCAAAAAACCAGTGGTTATAATCCTTACATACAAAGCTGGAAACTACTTTAGCTCCTCTGGTAATGTGAGCTATTTTTTCACCATTTGCAATTATGAATCAAAGGGTTGAAAACCAGCATTTTTTTATTAAAGGCAAAAAGAAGTCTCTGAGAAGGTAGATAAACAGGGCAATGGAGACATCCTTAAGCAACAATATTTCACAGCCTTTTCCTTTGGAGAGTCAATCGCTATTTGAACTGTTTTCTACTCTTGTAGAATACTATAATAATTTTTTAAGTCATCCTGGGTAGCAGAGTGCTTTAAAGACCATTTGATCCATTAGTTTAACTTCTTTGTGTGAGCAAGTCTCCTCTGCCAGCCACTCCTGTTAGCTGTACTTTGCACCTCTCCCTCCCCTAACAATTTCTCCTGCTAGTCGTGCTTTGAGCTGCAATGTACTTTGAGAGTCTCTCCCATTTAGTTAATTCCAGCACCTGTGCCAAGAGGTGCCATTTCAGTTCCCTGAATATTGTGTGTAATGTAAAGAACCAGAAAGGAGGCATTAAGATGCCTCTGGAGAAGACTAATCTGCAGGTCTTCTTTTCAGTCTTTGTATTCCCATGCTAGATGATACTCCCTAGGTTTAGGGAGACCTAAGATGAATTGATACAATTTTTTGTATCCTATTGTAAGTACAAAATTTTCTGATGATAAAACTTCATTCTAAGAAAAAAACAAAACAACAGCTCTCTGTTGAGGCTATACATGCAATAAAACAGTGTTTCAGGCCTGACATTGACGATCTCCATTTATTTTCCTTTTTACTTCAGAAACATCAGAATTAATTTCTGAGGCATGATTTCCCTTTGGAAAAGCTTTGTAAACCCCAATTAGCCATGGACCTACCGTCTACTTGCTTTAGAAATTGTTATGATTCATATGATTGATTTTTGTTTTCCTCGCCCTGTAATTTGAAACGTATATCGTAAGATACAGCCTATAGTAAAAGTGACCATGTAGGGGGAAATACCCTAAGCTCTTCCCTTGTTTTCCACACGAATGTGGAAATGTGGAACCATTTACTCACATATAAGCACCCCGTGACTATCTGTTGGCCCTGACGATTCTTTGTAAGGCTGTCTGTTGCTTGTACATGGCAAACAATCACTTTGATAGCTTTTTTATGCCTTTAGCAAGTTATTTTTCAAGATTTTATTGGAATGCCATATTTCTATAGGTAAGCACAGTGGGTAGATTTTTCTAGTTTCCTTTCTTGGACCTTCTGAATATTGATTTCCTAGCTAGAAATTTCTTTCACCCTTCTATTAAATGACACCTTTTATTTCCCCACTAAAATCTGGTTTGATATGGTAGTGTGGATTTTTACTGAGCTTCTAATTTGATACTTTAAAATTGAAATTATCCCCATTGTATCTGAATGTACTTTACCCTTCTGAATGGTCCTTCCAATTTCCTTTTGATGAACTCCTCATTTTAACATAGATCTCCTTTTTAAGTTAAGCAGTAATATAATGAATTCTGCTGTTCTCGTCAGAATATTGAATCTAATTACATTATAGTGACCTAAAGAGTTGAAGACTAGCTCTTTGACAGTAACTTTTTTAACTGGATCCTGTGTATTCTTTCAGATCAACTCAAAAATTTCTTCTTTTCTCATGCTTCCCTGAGTAGCTGTTACATGGGATAGTCATTTGTGGGTTTTAAAAATTTACATTTGGAATCACATTTAACCTATCTTTAACTGGGATAACGGAATCTTTCCATTATAATTGTACTTTTTAAGGGGCATGTTCTATGGCATACTTCACTGAATACGTTTCTTAGATTCAGATACTAAGTCTTTACATCTGTGGCTGAATACTGAGCATAAAAAATGACCCTGAATTACTCTTTAAAATTATTCTTCATTATGGAACATACCCCTCAAAAGCAGATAGAAGGGGAAAAGCGCATAGTGAAATAGTAGTAATATGTTTGCCTTAAAGTTCAAAAAATCTCTTTTACAACTTTGTCAGTACAGTTGTACAGTTTTCCTCATTCTGTCTTTTCTTCCTTTACCCCATTCTGCCTTTTTCAGCTTTCATTCTACAATCCTGTAATTAGTTTTAATTTTTGATTTTTATATTCCCATTGATTAAATCAGGAGTAAAAAAAGACAATTCATAGGAAGACCAAAGCACTAAACAACCTTTACCCACAAGCACCTAATACCACTAGGGGTGATGGCAACAATTTACAAAAGAAATTCTACTAAAAAAAATTAGTCTGAATGACACATTCTTTGACTGATCCAGTGTAGTGGTCTATTTAACAATTGTCCCTGAGAGACTGCCGCTTTCCTATAAAAAAAAATACCTAAGGGAAAAAACTAATTTTTTTTTAAAGGAACATGAAAGACTTGTTTTCTCTTGCTTAGTTCTTCATCCTTCATTAGTGCAAAAGTCATAATTTTATCCAAGTAGGTCATTATCATATTCCTTGAGAGCTATGGCATCCAAGAAACATCT